>VFLP01000055.1:0-327880 GCA_007182795.1 Xylaria flabelliformis | reverse complement strand
TTATTTAATAATATATAATTTGTTTTATATTAATTATTTTAATATATTATTTATTAATCTTTTAAAAACAAAATTAAGCTTAACATAAAATATATTTTATAAAAAATTATTTATATTTTTAATAAGCTTATAGCATAAAAATATAGCTTTAACTTTTTAAAGTAAGCTAAAACGTTTATTTAATATTAAAACATATATTAATGTTATAAGCATATATTATATATTTTATAGTTTAATATTAGCTTAAAAACTATACATTTTATATTTTAAAAAAATAATTTTAAACTATATTTATTAACGTAATATTATTATTATAAAATAAATAAAATAATACTTAAAACATAAATTATTAAAAATAAAATTAATAATAATAAATAATAACTTTATTATAAAATATACTATATTTTTATTATATTAAACTGTTTTTTTTTTTTTAAAATATAGTTTTATAAAAAATATGTTAAAAATAATAAAATATTTAAAAAAATAATTAAAGCATTAAATAGCTTAACATTAATAATATTTAATAAAAAAAATAATAATTTAAACATTAATGTTTTAAATGTTTTAAATAATAATAAAAAAAAAAAAAAGAAAAAAAAAAAAGATAAAAATAAAAAAAAAAAAAAAAAAAAAAAAAAAAAAAAGAAAAAAAAAAAAAAAAAAAAAAAAAAAAAAAAAAAAAAAAAAGGGTTAGGTAGTCTTGTGACTGCGAACTTTTTTCTGCAGCAACCCGGATTGGCTGATGCTTAAGTTTGTTTGCTTTTACACATGTATAAAGTATACCTCCCTACCTCGTAGGTACTTCGTATTTAGCTTAGGTAGGAGGTAGGTAAAGGTAGGTAAGTATCTCATGCACATCAATATAAGCTCATCAGTACCTCACGCATGCAACAGCTACCTATCTTAGAATCTACATAAGTTCTATTCTATGTTGATCGGATGTACATATTTGCTATAGCGCTAAGCACCACATCCATGTAGATCATAGGTTTCAATTAACTGGTTCATGATCACGGAAGTTAACCTTGTGTTGTATAATATGCTTAGGCAACATTGAACACTTCAAATTACCTATTACTATATCGTACAACTTTACGTAGCTTCGATTAGTGATGCGCAGGTACAGCGCCAATGGTAAGTACATACATAGGTACTTATGTACTTGTGCCAACCTGTGCAGGCAAAGTTTGGTCTTCTTGCCTTGGCATATCCTAATGATGTGATCGGTGACAGAGAGACCTAACTACCTAGATAGTTGTACTACGTAGGGTAGGGTAACCCCTGCTTGGCTGGCTCCTCGACCGTTCGACTGTTAGTCTGGGGCACCCTCCACCTTCCCACGAAACCACACAGCGCTGAACCGTGTCGGACACGCGTGCAGACACACCAAGAAAAAGCCCGGCTGGCTGTCGTGGGGTTGGTTGGACGGTGGCGTCGTCTTTTTGTTTGATCTTGTTGCCGGCCTACGGCTATCTCGATGTATTCCGTTGTACCTTATTAACCGCGGTGTACTTTTTTTTTTCTTGCATGGTGAATATTTGCAACCTTGAAAAAAAAAAAAAAGGCAGAAACGGGAACAAGCTGTATATCTTTTGATGACTTCTACCTGACTTCCCGTTTTTTTGTTTTTTTTCTCTACTTGGGCCTTAATAAACATCCCACTTTAATATCTCTCTCCCTCTCCCTCTTTCTTCCTTCTTTTGCATACGACACTCCCAACTTTTTCCTCGTGTATCGTAAACGGGTCGAAAACCACGAGCTCGAACTTGCTTGTGTTAGGTTCCAACGCTATCTATAACCTTCCATTTGCAGACTTGCGCGAAGCAATCGACCTCGAATCTCAACAGACCGCGCAGTAGTGCTCGCTTCTGCTCGCAATCCTCTCAGCGCCCGCAACCGGCTTCAACCCCCCCTCTCTCAGTCCCGTCTTCTCGACTACCAGGTCTCCTAGTTTTGCGCCGATACATTAAACTCCATTCTAGCTAAGGCCATGCAACTAGACGCTGTTAGTAGGATACAAGATCAGTGTAGACCCTCAGCTGTTGAAGTGGGATTGGCGTAGAAGAAGACGCAAGCACCCGTTAGCGTGTCTCAAGGGCCCATCACCATGGCGCCCAACTGGTCGATGGGCAATTCATACACCGACGACCGTCGAGGTTCGGGTTCACGCTGGGAGTCGTCGTCGTCGTCGTCGTATAGACCCGGGGACAGAGACCGACCACAAGCTTCACGGCATCCCCGAGACCTGCCACCCAGACCTCCCGATATCAAAACAAACGTCAGGCCCCCAGAGGGTCCAAGAAAGATGTCAAGCATTTCCCCGGCAAGCGCTGACGACAAATTGGGTAACGACCTACACTTCAAAAGAATGAATACTGGTGAGTGATATCTGGCAACAACCGCATTTTGTATAGTCTGTTCCAATATTCCTCTGTATGTCGAGTCACAAGCCATCGTCGACCCACGCGAGGTCTTCAATGGTACTGTATCGATTATGAAAAGTCCCCGCCATCAAATTATCTGACCCAATACCCTGACAACCAACTTATTTGATGAATATTAGCTAACATCCACAGCCTTAGAGAAGCCCGTTACCACCAACAGCGCGATCATCGAGGCGCCGATCTCGGCAATCCCGAAAGCACAGAAACCAGAGCTCCAAGAAGCATTCGAAGTCGCATACAAGTGGGGTGAAAAGTCCAACAAACGCCTTCTCCTGAACATGCGTAAGAATAAGGTGGCGCAAGAGCGTGCTCAACGGGACTTTGAAACTGAGAAATACAAAGCGAAGGCGGCCGCATACCCCCCATTTAATGGTCTAAGCCACAAACCCAATCCAGCGGACCAAAAGCTCGACGAACAATTTAAGGCTGTTGAAGATGACTACCGCCATCATTTGGAACAACTCGTTGCCTGCTTCACAACCGTTACCAAACCGGCGGTTAGTGATCATCAGGATCCAGTCATAACAGCTTTAGAAGCCAAAGTCGAGCAGCTTTCTCAGTTGGCAACAAAACAAAGCGAACAAATTCAGGAGCTCCGCGACGGGAATGCTCACGCTGGTAATTCTGTTAGTTCGCTCGAGAAAGATCTCATCTCGCTGAAGTCAAGCCATAGCGATCTGGAGGCGAGGTACACTCTTCTGAAATTTGACCACCAAACATTACAGTCAAAATTCCGCTCATACAACGATACCATTCATGCCTTGGAGTCAAAACAGGTCATTCTAGACACTGGAAATATGACCCTGAAGGAGCAGTTAAGCGACATTCAGTCTAATACAGAGAAGAAAATTGGATCATTTGATACCCAAATGGCTGAATTGGCCAAGAAGACATCTGACATAGCCGATTCCTGGAACGTATCGAACAGCAGTCTAAACGAACGCATCACAGCCATCGAAACCAAGTCACATGATTATGACGAATTCAAAGAAATGCTTGACGAGCTGGATTTGGCGATCTTGAACCAAATCAGCGACGCTTGGGTATCTGATGTGTACAATTTGAAAGCCCAACATGAAGAGTACAAGGAACGCCGCGGCCAAGATAATCCATCAATAGTTGATGAGCTTCGGTCTCTTCGCCAAGACGTAGAGTCTTTGCGGTCTAGTCGACCCGCCGTTTCTCAGTCCGACAACGGATTGACCATGTCAATTCAGAAAGTGGAGGAGCTTGTGAATGCCGAAGTTACCGCCGCTGAAGAACGCATCATCAACAATAGCCGCGCGTATAGTGAAAAGAAGGATAACCTGTTTTCCGAACTGCTGAGTGACGTTGAAGCACGGCTCGATACCTTGGAGCAAAGGATGCCACAACTTGAGACGCGTACTCCATCCCTTGAGCAATGGAAAATTGCAAGTTCAGATCTGTCTGAACGCGTGACTCGTCTAGAGGGCCAGAAGATCGGCCACCGGGTCGATAGGATCGACCTAAATGTAGGTGAGCTTGATCAGAAATACGAAGTCCTGAAGGGCGAGATAGGCCAACTTGTGAAACAGGAGTCGTTAGAACTTCGTTTACAAGAGCTGCTCAACAGCGTCAGTGTGAATCCTGGCTTAGAAAATGATGTCAGAGACCTACAACGCAAGCTTCCCGCTATCGACCTTGCCGTCAAAACGCTGGATACCCAGTTCCAAAACTTGGGTACAAAGCAACTAGCGGAGCTTATCGTGCGGCTGACAAACCCAACCATCGAGCAGAGACTTGGGAAACTAGAAGTTCGAGCTTCCCAACTAGAGGTCAAGGCGAGTGGGCAGGATAGAGCAATCATTCAGCATAGGGAGCAGTTGAGTGCAATACTCGACCCAGCGGTGCCTGGCGATAAGCGAACCGCTTCTCCTAGCCAATATGATGACCCCAATAAGAGGCGAAAGCTCGAGGCTAACGGCCGGCACCCAAGCCCCCTACAGCAACAACAGCAGCAGTCAGCTCAAAATATCAGTGTACAGAGATGAAATGTGCAAACAAGAGGACATACAGTTTTCCTTTTCGACTTGTATACATACCTTTTCGGAGCTAGCACAAGGAGAAAAGTTTTGAACGGTTGAAGTTTGCATTCCTGTCATCTGGTTCTTTCCAACATTCTTCGTACGGATATACCCCAATTTACTTTGTTTGCTGATATCTCTGACGATGGAAGGTGGCGTATGTTGTGATGTTTATACAGAATTGAGGGTTCGATTGCAAGGCTGGTGCTCTGCGTTTTCGGCTGCAGTGCAGATACAATTAGAGTACTATGGTACCTACATGCTACCTCAACTTGGGTCGTCGAGACGCGTCGTCCATCTCAAGCCACGGGTGGAAAGATGCCTTTCTCGAAAAAAGACTCGCTGTTACTCTGTATGATTGCTCACTCGGGTGGAGTGACAAAGAAAAGCTCCACAATAAATGGAATAATACCAGAGTATTTCATATGTCTTTTTGTGCTAATTCCTATCCCCTTCGTAACTCGTGTTTTTGAATACCGGACGCCGATTTTATGTCTATGATGATGATCCGTATTGTGACCCAATTACCGTTGAACTGCCATAAATCCCCAGTGCGAATCATGACATCTTGTGCTCGAAAATTAGAGGGGATTACCAATAATACTTCTTGAAGATATCTCCTCCACATGTCTTATGTTGTAACTCACACGCTATGATCATAACAATTTCAGCCCGCCTGTGACCTGATCCACGAGGCTCTTGGGTGCCGGTCCGACGCCCAGGACCGTTAAGCTGCCTGGGTCAATCTGGGTTCGTCCGGCGTCCTGTATGACCTCAGCCGTGATCCCCAGGCTCCGTGCCTTGCCCATCAACGTGAGTAACTCGTCTTGGGATTTGACTTGAACGGCGATCTTGGCCTGCCCTAACCGCTCCCAGCGTTGTAGAATCTTGGCCTCGGTCGATGTGGGCTGGCGGGAGGCGTTCCGGCTTAGTGTCTTGTAGCAGGCTAGCGTGGCGTGAGAACACTGGGCTGCGATCTTGCCTGCGAGTTGGGAATTGGTTAGTTTTTTTTCTTCGAAGAATGTAAGTGATGAGGCGTTGAATCGAACCTACCTTTCGTCATGCCTAGGTCTGTCCGCACCACGAGTACGAGCTTGCACTCCTCGTTGGGGTTGCTGCCGGGATTCGCGGGGGCTTGTCTGGGATGCGCGGCCTCTGCTTCTTGCTTTACGTTCCTCGCCTCTACTTCATCTTCTTCTCTGTCTGTCTGCTTCTGCTTCTTTTTCCTCTTTTCGGTCTTCTCACTCTCTACCCGCAGACCCTGCCTCCGGTCCGCCTCCTCACCGTTCGCCCAGTTCGGCGCATGGTCGAGGATCGTGTCGTCTTCGTCGATGTCGGACTCGTCGCTCTCCACGGGGTCGTCTAGCTGCTGCTGCCGTAGAGACTTGAGCGAGGGCGGCACGATGTACCCTCTTATCGAGTAGATGCCGAGCCCGAAGCCTGAGAAGAAGGCAACGAGGGAGGTCGCAATGAGCGCTGTCGAGAAGCTGGATGGCTCGGCCATCTCGGCTGTGGGCGGGTGGCTTATTTGTACAAGCGATAGGTAGTTGGGTCGTGGGTGTAGAAAAGAGTGAGGAAATGAAAACAAAGATTGGTGCTTTTAAGATTCTCCGAATTAAAATGTATGGAGGTGTGATATCCTACACACATGTACAACTGCTGGCGAACACAATACAACCTGAAGTTTCTTCTGTTAATATTTTTTGATATTATTCAAACGACTTAAAGCATGTAGTGTGGCACACGAATGACGCACTGTAACAGAGAACTTTATACGTCTTTATCCAATACCTTAGTCAGGTAAGTGCTAAGGTAGATTTACCGATACCCAAGCTATGGTAAAGATGTATCTAGCCCCACGTATCACGTCAGTGTAGCCACTGGCGAACCTGTCTCAAAAAAAGTATCCAGATAAGGTGACTTACATGAATAACGTGCGAGAGATATGGTTCTCGTGGTCTATCGCATGCTGCAACCGTGGCACGAGATAATATAGCTGAGACAAATCATTAGTAGGTACCAACATGTTGAATTCAAACTTGCAATTGAGAAATGTCGATTCACCGTAAGACATCATCTAGGCTACCTATGCACACTTACGCTTGACCGAGAGATACTTAAAACTCAAGACGCTATTGCGTACATAATATTGTACATTAGTACATTACCATTAGAGAGTAAGAAAGGTAGTGCCTCAACACACTAGCTCACCGGCATCTCTCTTTTTCAGCACCCTTTCCGGTCTGTAGGACTCGGAGACAAGTTGGCAACAACGCAGTCTGTGTAAGCCTGCCAAGAAATATCGGGTAGCACTTGGCACAGAGCGTATGGTGTTCTGGCTGCCCGCCCGCCTTGGACTACAAAGTATAAACCTCCTACCGAAGCAGCCGCTATGCCTACCTTGGTACTTTTCGGGGCCGGCAGTGACCCCTACCCTACCCCTGCACCAAGTTCATCGTTAGGCCCAGGCCAGCACCGGGCCAGCAAGCAAGCACGCATCCACACCCAGGTCCAGCGCCTCTGTCGGTCTGCCGTCTCGACTTTCTAAACCACGCGCTGATCCCGTCGCCTGCACCGGCACCACGTCCTTTCACCACCCAACCCAGCAACCCAGCAAGTTTACACCATTACAGCATGCTACATGGTACCGATTGATCACTTCGCCAACCCGCATACAACCAACCACCAGACCTTGCCTCTCTCTCTTTACCTATACTACACACACACATACACATACACATACACATTACACACTACGCCTGGTCTTGCCTACGATACTAGCATACGACCTGAATCTTGTCTAGGTACTTACCTTGCCACTAATTTTCATCTGTCCAAGAAGCAGTTCCTGTCAGATTATCACTCGTCCCCTCGATTATCTGCGATATAGTATACATAGTACCTCCTCCGCCTTTTACCCACCCTTGGCGCTCTCAACTCGCGCGCGATACGTATACACACGTACATACGCAGTGTGATACAACGACCGATCGGCCCTGTTATCTGTATCAACTACACCTCTCGCACGGTTATTCATTGTCTACCCAACGTCTTCTCTCCTTGCCAGCGCCCGCGCAATTCGATGGGAAATGCGCCGGGGCGATTGGCACGCCGGTTACCTGGAGGCTGGATAAACCCGAGACAAAGCGACTGCACGCGACGACGATAGTTTGTCTGCTGTCGCTTCGTGTGTGCTCATATTCGAAAGGTCAGTTGTTGGACCCCCCTCTCCTTTTGCTATCAGCACGTCTTGCCTCTCGGTTTCTCTCGCTGCTTTGTTTTCTCGATTTTGCGTTCAGTTTAGCCTCTCCCCGTGAACCTAAATCCAGGCAATTTTACTTTCTCGCTCCGTCCCACTGCGTCGAACCTCGTAATCCGATGCACCTGTCCAACTTGAACCTTTGGCTCACCATGGATGGATAGACTTGCCGATCATATCGCATACACGACGCCATTTTCATCGACGCCCTCGCGCCTAATCGCTAACCACAACTCTCTTTCATGACCTATCCACAAGCTTTGCGCGCAACATTCGAGGTTGCAGGAACAAAGGAAAACAATGGAGCCGGCTGCAACGTCGATTAAGAGTTTAGCAGAGCACGTCTTACCCAAGCAGCCATATTACCTTTCGCTATCTCCCACGCGCAGATACCGAGTCCATCCGGATGAGAAGCGCCTAGATGAACAAGACATTAGACCCTTGCAATACACCACTTTAGTTGGTGGGGAGGCTGATCGCGGTGTCCTCATCACGAGAGCTTACTTTAGCGTCCGAGAAGAGCCCAGCGCCTCTTGTAATGCGCCAACGCCTACAACGCTCAAAGTTGACCCGAATAAGCCCAGAAAGAAGGTCTCGCTGAAAGACTATAAGAACAAGAAGGTAGAAGGAGACTCGCCGCAGAAGATAGAGGAGAAAGAGAAAGAGAAGCCGAACGGTCTGTCCACGATAAAGGAGAAAGAAGAACCCAAGAAGCCGGCGGAATCTGTCCCCAAGGAAATGGAGAGTCGCCGCGACGTAAAGAATGTGAGAGCGAATTTGAAAGTTGAGGCGACACGTCGGCGTTCTCCCTCTCCCGAGCGGAGAAAGCGTGTTGCCGAAGTGGATGAGGGCTCTAAGCCCATAAAACGTGCCAAGGTGGAAGATGCGGTTTCCAATGGTACTGCTCCTCGGCCCTCCAAAGAAGTGAATTCCCAAAAACCCATGAGAAGTATATCTTCGGGGAAGACCGAAGCCAAGGACACGAAAATTTCCCCTGCCGGAAATGGCAGACCAGCATCTAGTAACTCAGCAGTTCGTGCTGGCTCGCCAAGGTATAACTCGCAGGTCAATGGCCACGGGAAAACAAGCAGTGGTCAATTACTGCACAAGAGAGCTATTAGCAACGGCGAACCGGTATCCAGAGCAGTCCCAAGGCTACTATCGCCCTTGTACATTGCAGACTTGTCTATGGACAAGTCCTCGGACACAATAAAGGAGAGTACATCGGAATCGCGTCCGAGTCCCAAGAAGAAGCCAATGGAATCGAGTAGCTTGAAGCCGCAGCCAAAGAGGCTACGGGAAGATCGTGAGCCATCACCCAGCGCTAAGAAACGCAAGGTATTGCCACCACTTCTGTCGCCGACGCTACCGCCGATTGTCATGAACGAATTGGCCAGGATCGAAAAGAAATCTGGAACGCCGTCCAAGGAAGCGACCCTGAAGAACAGCCAGACATCCGACTCATCTGTTATTGTCAAAAAACCTGCCAAGTCAACACGAGAAGACACCATTCACGTCGATAACAAGAGGGAGGAGCCCGCGCAATATATTGTGACTATGAAGTACAAGAAACGGCACGCGAAGACCATTGAACGACTCCTTAACCTACCATCCGGCGGGAAGAAGAAGGCAGAGGGCTTGAAAAGAGAGGACCAACCCCCACGCGAAAGTTCGGGCAGTGTCGAGCCAGGTACTGCTCGCAAGCGCCCTCGCACAACAACCGAGACCAGTGAAGCGCTGAAGCGACCGAAGATACCAGATATTTTAAGACCCTCAACACCACCCAAGCAATCTACGGCCATGACTCGTATCACTTCTAATAGTTCACAAGTTGGCACTCCAGGCGCCACCAATGGCCTTACGCCATCAACGCACTTGTCTGCTGACAAGCGGCGAGAATTGATCCCCCCCGAGAAGCTTTCGAGGGCGCAACGACTGCACGCTCTTCACAAGTTTTACATGCAACTCGGTACCAAATTAAAGCATCAGCGAGACGCAGCAATGAAGACACCAGGCATACAAGATCGGGAACACCAAAACGCAGTTGCTGTAGGGCTCCAGTCTATTCTGTCCTATATGCATGCCGTTAAGTTCCAGAGCGACGCTTTCGATCTGGACAAGATACCCCGTCGTCTAACATCGTGGAAAGAGGTCTTGGAACTATTCCGAATCGCCAGAATGGATTGCAGCAAGAATGCTCAGCTCTTCGCTCTTCTGCTTCGCATCCAAGCCATATGTTTCAATTTTGCAGTGCGATCCCTGTGGACTCTTCCAAACGGAGCTGATGCTGCGGGAGTCCTCCTTTCCTATGTCAAGGAAGAGGCCGAGACTTGGCGTTCGGCTGATCAGGCGCGAAGGAAGCTAGGGGCTTACGACGGTGGCCCTAATTCATCGGACGGCGGAGCGGTCGGGAAACTCATCGATCGACTTGGTCCTTGGTCAACCCCCGAAGACGCAATACCTATCTCCCTCGAGGTTATGCGTAACGTATTCTACATCGATTGGAAACCTAATGATGATTTGGTCAAGGTCGGCCGACCCGTAGTGAACGGGGCGACCGGCTGACAGCCGCCCTCAACGACGAAACCCCTACACTACACGATACACCAACTGGGGTTCCAGCACTCTTCTATTGTACATTGTAAACTACGATTCTATGAGGTTATAACAGTATCTGCTTAAATTTTGAATTGGCTACGCAGAGAAGTGGCTACCAATAGATGTACATGCTATGCTTGGTACACACTTTCTCCGACGGCCGAGAGGCCTACTATTTTGGCGTTACCTGCGCGGGGAGTGAGTGGGGAGTATGGGTGTCCCACGGCCACACGCCGAGGATGATCGGTTTCTAATGTGATTAAAAAAAGGCGGAGTGGAAGGTCAAGGTGCAAGGAGTGGTAATAACAGGACCAGGCGTTTTGGGGTGTTAGCTTCTACATGCGTGAGCCAGGCGTGTGGAGCAGACATATTTGGCTTTCTAAGCGTATTTGCTCGCCAGAGTTGCTATGCTATGTATGGTGTTTGCTTGAATGATATCCCGCCGGCACGGCCGAGCAAATGGAATTGTATTACGATTCAAGGTCTCCTGTCTTCTGCACGACGTGATGCGTATCAGTAGCATGAATATCCTAAAGCTCCTTACCAGTCTTCAGTAGATTGTCGAGCTACCATGCCCGTTTGCCACGAAACTACTTGCAGTATTTACAAGGATTATATCAGGTCATTTAATTAGTTGCGCACCTGGTGTCTTTTTTTGGAATTGAAGTGAAGGGGCTCAATCATTAGACGAAGTCGGCAGCGCGACTCCAGCTTTCATCGCCAACCTCTCGAAACTCCACCCCCTCACCAAAGTAGCCAGCGTCTTGCCAGGCTTTCATCATATTCCCGTCAAAGGGCCCTTGTTTACTCGAGCCGTCTCGTCCATCCGTCCACCGGTATTCCCACATCTTCGCCGCGTCACTATTGGACTCCTTTCTTTCTTCCCGCACAGGCTCAACCCACTCCTCGTCGGTCTCGCGCACGAACTCTCGTATCAGGCGTTCCCGCTCGCGATCATATACATCCGGGCGATCACGGCCGAGAAGCTTATCCGCGGCATCGGTGATGGCGTCGATGGCCTCTTTGATGCGGGTCTGTTCGGGATCCTCGGGCTCTTTTTCCTTTGTCCCCTTCTCCTCGTCCACGTCCATTGAGTCCGACTTCACCGCCTGCTTCTTCTGCTTCCACCTGGGCACTTTCTTGATCTTCGTCTTAGTCTGTGATCGGCCGAGACGCGCGAGGGCCTCCAGCGCCGTCTCGCCGCGCTCGAGATGCGTTACGAGGGACTTCAGTAGGTCGGACGTCAGCGCGCTGTCTTCCTTGCGGCGCTTTTCCCGCTGCTCGGCCTCGCGCTTCTCGTGCGCCTCGGCCGCGCGCCGCATGTCCTTCTTGCTGAGCCCTTCAAGCCACCGGTCGTGCACGGCGTCCGGGTCGATGGCTTTCCTGACGAAATTGCCCGCCTCGTCGAAGCGGCCTTCCTCGTTCTCCTGTTTTAGATTGAACGCCTCGATCTTGGGCGCGTGCTTCTTGCGCCCGCCGGCGCCGACCTCATCGTCGACGTCCTCCTCCTGTATCGCGAGCGCGATGGCCTCTTCGTCGTCGTCGGAGCTCTCCTCCGCTCCGTCGATGTGTATATGTCCGCCCGATTTGGACTCGGCTTCCTGCCCCTGGATGTCGCCCGTGCTCATGAAGCGCACCTCTTTGCTCTTCTTGCCCGTCGTGTCGTCCACTGTGTCGTCGCGCGCGTCGACGTCGTTATCTTCTGCAGCGAACATGTCATCCATGTCCTCATCCACGTCCTTCTTCGCCGTCTGCTTTGACGTGTGTAGAGTGCCCAGTTCCTCCCGGTCCGAGTCGGAGTCGTACCCATCGATGTTCACGGCACCGCGCTTCGTCGCTGCACTCTTCCCAATCACGTCGGCATCTGCCTCGAGAAACACATCCTTCGTGTCCTCTTCTTCTTCGTCTGCTGCGTCAGGCGCCAATGCAGACGGATTCCGCACGTCGAATTTGACCTTCTTCGAATCTGGCTCTGCGTTGTGGTGCTGGCGCGCATAGTTCTCGCCTGCGCGCTTGGGACGCGCGGCGCTAAATCTTGACGCCATTGTTTTGTTGGATATCGACGTAATGATAATGACTTTGCCAATGATAAATACAGAAATCACAAGAGAATGGCTTGAAGGCGAAGAGGAGGTCACATTATAAGTACGAGTACAGTAAATGACGTTGGATTTTTGCCCTTGTCGAGATAGCTGAGCTAGCTACCTGGTAGCTGCTGCAGCTTATGGTGGGGTAGGTCCCTGGCACATTGCTTGGGGCGTAGTTTAGCGCATGACAGCGCGCTAGAATTGACGCGTTGGGGGGGGGGGCATCTTCTGGCGCGGGGCAGCAGCTCCAGCTCCGGCAATCTGAGGGTCACGTCAGGGTTCCTACCAGATAGGTTTTACCATCCCGAATCGGAATGGGAATCTAACCTGAGCCACGCCGCTTTTAGCCTGAGCGTAGCCTGAGCCAGAACTAAGCGAAGCTGAGCATAGCTAAGCCCGCTTGCGCTAGACCGGACCGTAGGACAGTAGGTAGCAGAAATAAAAACGGTTCAAGTCACAGTTTAAGTTTATCGTAAAACGGATGGAGAAAGTTTGGACATGGCCGGATTTGAACCGACGTCCCGGTTGCCATGTAATGAGATCCCGGTTGCTACCATTACACCACATGCCCATTAAGTTTAGTGTTATTATCTCAAAATAAATTTATAACTAACACACAGTGTTCTCTTTACATAATAGAGAGTATGAATCAATCAATCAGCCTGCCATTAAAAAAACGGTACAATCACAATTCTACAGTCCTGACCACAGCACATAGATTCTAAAGAGACTTAATACCTTTGGCATCCTGATCGTAAGCTGCACTAGGTGTACTGGATGGAAGTCTGCACTCTTGGCAATTGGTTATGTACTTAGCTATCTAGTACCTAACCTACCTAGGTAATGTAGACACCGGTACCGTACCTACACTGTACACGGCAGTACCGTACTGTTGTAGCTTAATGCTTCAGGCGGATTATCTCCATAACCGAACGTTTCGTCATCCTGCTGTGAGCGCAGCTGCCTTGCTACATCCGGTGTCGCCGCCGATACCTATCGTTTCTGGCCAATTTCTACAAGCCTATCTTATCCCTTCTGATCAACCTGTGAACCGTTGTTTGCTCAAATACCTCCCTCACCAACTAATCAGAACCACTCATTTTAAGACAGCACCCCATCTCACTAGCCACATAAAACTTGGGCTCATCATGGTTCGTGGCGTAAGAACCAGCTTCATATTTTACTCCCAGCTGACTTTGTTGTGACGCTTAGTTTCAACCCGGCTTTGGTGGCCTTGACCCCGACGACCCTTCCAACATGTACAATCTCGCGCGTTCCGGCATGATGCGTGGCCCGACCATGCGTCGCTTCGACGAATATTTCCGTTGTTATCCTATGGTTATGGCGCCGGGTGCCGAGAGACCGGAGCTGAACTACGGCTCCAAGATCTTCCTACCACCTTCCGCCCTGCAGAAAATCTCACAACTACACGTGCAGTGGCCTCTGATGATGGAGCTGGTGAATGGTGAGAAGGAACGGTTCACCCATGCTGGTGTCTTGGAGTTTGTCGCAGAGGAGGGGCGTGCATACATACCGCAATGGGTACGAGCATCATGTCAACAAGAACAGAACATGGCGCACGCAGGTACTGACACAAATAGATGATGCAAACCCTGCAACTAGACGTCGGTGATATGATCCAAGTCAAATCAACATCGCTCGAGCTCGCCAAGCTAGTCAAGCTACAGCCGCAATCCGTCAATTTCCTCGAGATCAGCGACCCCAAGGCTGTTCTGGAACGAGCGTTCCGTAACTTCGCCACATTGACCAAGGGTGACGTGTTCAATTTCGAATACAACGACGATGTCTACGAAATGGCAGTGCTGGAGGTGAAGCCCGAAACAGAGAAAATGGGTGTTTGCATGATTGAGACAGACGTGTCGGTAGACTTCGCGCCACCCGTGGGATACGTCGAGCCGTCTAAGGGCAGCGGCACAAGCACACCGAGGAGCACTCGGGGAGGTTTGCCGGCTGGTGGCTTGCTGCATAGCCAGGGAACTATGGCACAGTCTATCAACTACGACGCAATCGCCCCGAACGCTACGACAGCCGCAGCGGGTGCCCGCGCAGTGGCGTCACATTTCCTCACTGAAGGGCACAAACTCAACTCGAAGAAAGGTAGCAAAGGCCCATCTCCCAAGCCATCTACACCAGTACCCGAATCCTCTTCCCACACTGTCCCGATACCACGGCGGGGCGTCAACGGACCCATGCCGCTACGTCTCCCACCAAATAAATTGTTCTTCGGTTACGAGATTAAGCCTGTTAAGACAGATGCGGACAAGGAGGCAGAGAAGGAAAATGCCAGCAAGCCACATTTCGCGGGACAGGGTCAGACTCTGCGTGGAGCCGTCAAGCGGAAGGGTGAGAGTAATGACAAGGGTAAGGCCCCGGAGAAAAAGCCAAATGAAGGTCAACGCTTAGATGGACGTAACAAGTAGGAACATAGGGATGTTTGACTGGTGGCATGCATATGGCGTTTCGGCGTTGATAGATCGTGTGGCTTACTGCGGGTTGGCGATATGATGACCACGATTACTTGGGCATGAGAATTCAACATAGTTACTTATTGAGCAAGTAAGTGGTATGGAAATCAGTCCCTCATATTTTTTGCGGAATTTCGAGTAGCGCACATATCTGTGATCATCTTGCGTGATGATGAAACAATCATAGTATGTGAGATTTTCTGTATTAAAGCTTCAATCCCTTCATTTAAGGAAGTTTGAGGATATGTTCTGTCATTTCGTTCCTCAAACTCTATGTCACTCTCAGCCACGTCCTCCTCGTCTACCGCCAACTAGCGACGATCCTCAACACGTTTTTCAAAGTGTTCTTCTAAGACTTGTGCCGCATGTGCACTAACTTCATCGTATTCTCAATTTTTCACCAGTATACATACAGAACTAAGTTGACTCGCAGATTTAATGAGAGCGTGCAAAACTCTCACTCGGCCGTATTCAAACTTGAATCTCAGATGTGTCGGCATCATGCAGAATCATTTTGAGCTATGAACCTGCTGATAAGATGCGCTACTGATACAGTGTGATTAGTCTTCTATACAGAGTGGTACTCAGAGACTTGTTGATTTTGACCTGTTGTTTTAAATACATTTGTTAACAATGAACCAATAGTCGAATCAGACCGAAGCATAGCACAGCAACAGGTAACTCTACCTCGAGCTGGACGTACTACAGTATATTGTTCTCGAGCCAAGGGAGTTCATCTCATAATAAGCTAGCATGGTAGTTTTCCGGACAGGTGCAGCCGGGTCTATGCCAGTAGCCTAAGAGAAACAGTTGGGAACAAGACGCCTAGGATGAACATGGGAAGATCCTAAGTCGTCATTCAGTGAGTTGCTCATTATTGTTAGGACGATGACTCTGACAGGGACGACGGGCCATATTCGATCGCATTCCTCATTTGTGTTCCCAAGTAAACTGTGACCTCAAGGTTTCAAAGCACATTGCCGTCCGCAATGGGATATGCAATGAGCAAGCTCCCAGTATTATCGTCTTACACGGGCTCACTAGACTAGAACACCCACTTGAGTAATCTCCGTTGATGTTCCGTCAATAGCATTTACTAATTCCTGGCCAAAATACCGGAGACTATTACATAAAGAGTAGTACAGGTATTTTCCTGTGAACATCCTGCCCGTGGACGATCATCTGTTGTATCGCTAAGGACGTGTGAAATATATCAGTCTTCAGGTCTCAGTTCAGTGTTGTCTCACCAACTCAAGCCTGTTTACGTACACAAGTTCGTGGTTGAATAAGAATAACACTGCTTCTGTCCGATCTATATAGGACGAAACGTCGTTCAAGGGTCTTTTGTAGAATGAGTCACCATCGATGTCTCTGCTGCCTACATCATGATAATAGTGTCTCAAGCCTGTTCCACGTTACGCTGTCCCAGCAATCTGGACACACGCCGACAAGCATGGCGACTGAGACAATCGGGCTTCTGCCTAGTTCCGTGATGCAATCGAGACGAGGAGATGGGCTCTTCTTGTCTTGGACCCTTTTCAGCTGGCGGCATCATACATGCATATAACCGACCTAATTTTTTTCTTCTGGTCTCAGACGTTAGCAGGCAGCTCAACGTCCGTAATTTAGATCTGAAGTGGTGTAACTATGTACATTGTTAACCCACATGTCTCGGGAATTATCCTAGCGTCCGGAACAACCCCGCCTCTGTCTTCCATGTGATGAGGTAGGTATCCCTAAGTGTGATTGAAACCTGTGGCGTAGTACCTTAGGCTGAAGCTGAAAAGCGTAATAGCATGCATGAGGCCATTCGATGCAAGGTACGAAGTGAAACTCACTAGTAGGAGAGTACATATGACAATTACTTTGTGCTAGTAGTACTGACCATGATAACGTTGTGAGCTAATCTTTCATTTAAAGATATATTATGACTATTCGTGTTGAGTCGTGAACGCTGCAGATCATGAACTCTAACCATACCTACCAGTACATGCAAGGATGTCCCTGTCCAACCCTGCGGGTGCAATTTTTTAGACCTGTAAACCGTACCGCCCAACATCACCCAAAACGCCGCCCTACATGTCACATCTGAGAAACAATGTCATAACTCGTTCATACCAGTGAACAGTACAAGGGCGATGAATTGTGCCTCAAGTCCATCGCTTCCTCCCGTTGTAATGCTAGTGCTGATGACCCCTCATGCACTCTGCCGCTCCCCTACCATAGTATGCCCTACCCTGATCCCAAGTAGACATCCAGTGATCATTTACCCGCAATGTTGAACAAGATTGCGCCCGGGTGATTTCTACCCTGGCCAATCAATCATACTGGCTCCACTCACGCTTGAATTCAGTCTGCTCGATCTCAGTCTCAATCGATTGATTAGGCAGACCAAGCTGATATTGGGCGTGAATGTGTTGCAGATGCTGGTGATCGCAAGGCGAGCTGGTGCAATCCTCGTAAGGAAACGCAGCAGCAAAGTATGAGTTGCCTTGCAACCAGGCTGGGTCGACATGGTCGTGACATGGAGCCGCAGGGAAATCAAATGGGTTCTGTGAATGAAGTATCTCAGCCACGGGGCTAGACGTCGTCGCGACTGGAGAGGAAGAGAAGCCATCTGTGTCGCTGCATGGGGTGAGGAACCGGTTCTGGATCATGGTCTTGTTAGGGGTAGGGATGGGCGGCACAGGAACTGGACCTGGTGTCGGTGCCGGCGTCATGCGATTGTTGTAATTGGACGGCGTATTCTCCTGCTTGATCCTCTGTTGTATATTTGGCAGTGGATGTCGGAGGTGGGGAGATGCGGCGGGAGGCGACTCTGGGGCAGTCGAGGTCTCTGACTTCACGCTATCGTCTTTCCTACTCTTCGTGTTCTTCTTTGATTTGGTGACTCGCGACTTGTTCGGACCGGTTCGGGTTCGTCGTACTGGCTCAAGTCCCAGCATGGCAGCTCGGAATCGCGAGTATCTCATTCGTGCTGCGTGGCCATTGGTGATCTCTTGGGTGAGAATAGGATCGTGGGCGACTTGGTTCCAATCGATCTATGTCCCCATTAGAAGATTAGGTATAGTCTGGTGGGAATGGCGTCATTGGTGCAAGGAAGTCAACTCACGTCCTTGAGATTCTTTTGCTTCAGTATAGCGAAGAGAAATCTTGTCATAGCATTGTCGTTATTGGAAGACATGGTGACCGTAATGGAGATATTAGGACTCGATGCAAAATCTGAGATATTCTGGCCCCAGAGGTGGGCGATAGACCTGAATAAGAAGTGCACAGCTCGGTGTGGAACAGTTGTAGGCAGCTCTGGATTGCGAAACCAATCTGAACACAGATAGGAAGAATGGATGGAGTGAGTCACGAACAGACCAGTTGTGAAAGTCGGTGAGGAGAGGAATGAGGAATATTTGATTAAATGTTCTAGATAAAGCTCTCAGCGAGCTTGAAAGTTGTTGAGCGGATCACATTAGTTTAGGGGGCCGAGTAAGGTGAGGCAACAAAGACTGCAGGGGGTGAGAAAGGAAAGACTATCAGTGGAAAAGCATCTGGAGCTGCTTGAACAACTGGATAATGAAGATGAATGACGGTCTATTACACTGTAAGAAGATCTAGCTCTGCGCAAAAGAACGCAATAAATGGATGTAGATGGAACTTAATAGCGGGCTTTCAGATACCAAGAGTGGTATGGGTCAAGTACGCCATGGTTAAAGAGCGTGGAGACCTTTTTTTAAGTGCTTGCATGAAAAGCCTGCTTGGTCTAGCTGCTATTTATTCTCATGAATACTTGTACCGAAGAGGAACCAATATAACAAATATACAGTATGAAAATAATGAAAGACATGGTTGCCTAGCAACTCCGAGAGGGACGATCAAGGCGACTTATGGTCCATGGTTCGGCTTGGCTGACGAGGATATCCAGGGCGAAATGGTGGGGTGCCATCACGAAAGTGGCATGGGACGCGACATACCGCGTAAAGTGGTTTCTGGGACCCCTGGCATGGCGTCCAATGAGGCGACGCCGTTACATTCTACGCAATCTACCGCCTGCCAGTGGCACCTCCAACAACTCGATTCACGAAGAGGCCACAGCAATATCCGAGGCTAGACATAGACATTTCCCTGCTAGGATTAGTTAGTTGCAGATTGGGCGTGATGATGCGACACAGCATGTCAAAGGACATGTAGACGAATGCATCTACCTATCTTGTTCACTTCGACTCGGGAGGAGACCCGCCATAGCCGTTTGCTACAGTATCCCATTTAAACCCATGGCAGCCGGGGAAGAGCCGGGAATTCGTCGTTGGCGTGAAACATTGGATATGAGTCATGCTCATTTAATTGGGCGACTGGGGGGGAAATGGTAAGATATTAAGTCCCCGGCTCCTGTTCCTAGCAGCTGTTGGAGAGCAGAATAGGTAATCTACTCGTTATGGGCCGATAGGCTCTGATTGATGTCTTGTCTACATATCTTCTGGTCGTTCGCACTGAGCCAGTCTATACACATGCGTATCCATTGCTGCGATAATGAAAATGCTCAAAAACCAGAAAGTAGGCAAACAGATGTTGCAAAGTATGGCTATGGCGTAGTATCGCTTGCTACTGCGCAAAATGTGACTTCACAGAATGTGATCAAAGCAGTGCCTAGATCGATCGAAGGAATGGAGATGGATGTAACTCGAGAACGGAGGATGACATACAGGATAGGCGTCGAGAGCCATGATCTTGATTAAAAAGAAAAGAAAAGAAAATGGAGAGGTTGGGGGCGACGCGTAGTGGTTGTCTCAAGAGGGACACTGTGTGGACGGGTCTCTCGCGTTCCAGTCGCCAATTCACGTGAGTACCTCTCTCAGTGGAGGTACTTTTGCCCCCACTCCGAATACAAGTTAGGCCAGTTGGGGCTTGATGTAATTTGTAGCAGGTGATTGGACGATGTCGCCATATATGCAGGTGCCGTGCCAAGAGATCCCTCTTTGGATAGCTTACCAACATTGGAGGTTGGAGTTGTCAATGAGGTAGGTACAAGGTACCTAAGGTCGAGCTACTGTGGATTGCACTGCCACACTCAGACGCGCCTACTGTAAGTGCCTTTGCAATTAGTGGTAGGTATTACACAGGTAACCTTCTACAGCTATGTAAGCCGCTTGGACCTCTGAGATACCTCTCCCCATTCATCTCATCTCTATCTGAATCACGTGCTGTACCGAAAAGCTCATGAACTACCTACCTAACGCTTGCCAAAAGCTTACGCGACATCTTGTAACTACCCTCCAGCAGGAGTTTAACGTCTCATCACTGCTCTCGTAGCCCGCGAAGCTCGGCCCACCAAGATAGCTCGCGAATGTGTGGCAATCCACGAGCTCCAATTCACCCATTAGCCTCACCCAACCTCTCAGAAGCTCCAAATTCTGATTCGCACACGGTTCTCCATTCTTAGTCTAAGTGCTCCATCTCGTTTTCTTACGCTATCATAATCAACGTTGTGAGGCCAAGCGCCTTTTTTATATAACTCCAAAATGAACAAAAACTGGAACGATCGAGCAGATAAGGATCTTTTCTTCACGATTCTCTCAGTCAAGAACATTGGTGTCATAAGTGGTGCTGAATGGACAACCATCGGCAATCATATGCGCTCCTTAGGCTACGGCTTCACAAATGAGGGATGCCGGTGAGTTAATTTGATATTACTTACATTTCAATTGCGTTGCCTTTTCAGTTACCCGCTGAGAGAATACGGTTACCGCTCTCGCATTGGCGTTGTATTACGTATTTTCCGGGATTAAGGTGTGTCTCACACCTGACAGGCCTTGAACCAAACAACGCAACAGTAACTAGGCAAATTACACACTGCGATATCTCGATGTCTTCCATACACCCACTTCAATGCTGCAGCTGCGCAGGAGTTGCGACATGGGCCTTTTCTTATCCCTTCTAAGCACAATGAGCTCTTGCGATGTAAATATCTCATTGACACCATATTACATGTTTCTCTTGCGTTATAAGGGTTCATGAATTCTTGGTTGAGAGCAATCAGTTATACCATGATACAAAGCTAACGCGTACTCTAGCCAACACTTTCAGGGTCTGAGAAGGGCGCAAAATAAGGCCGAGACGAATGGCTCAAACCTGGACGCACAGCGCAGGTCTGATCCAACCGCCAATCCTATCACACGGCGCCCTGGCCCAGGACGCGGCAGGCCTAGGAAAGCACCACCGGCCCCGATTGTCAACAACGATCAAGAGCAGCCTTCCGAAACAGTTAATCTTGAATCGGAGGCACAGACGGATGATCCATCAGCTCCTACTCACCCGGTAGAGGCATCTAGCGGAGCATCAGAACCAAGCTCAATGGCGGTTGATGAACCAAACCCAGATCCTGAGGAGCAGCCCGCAAAACGTCAACGGCTCGAGGTCGAGGAGGAGGATCAACAGGCGAATGATGATGAGGCGGTTCTGGCCCTAGCTGCTGATGGCGTTACGGATGCCTATGGACCCCCCGAGTAAGAATGGCCATTCAAAGTATACATGAATTATTCTAACAAATATTCAGCTACTACGGCGAAGCCTAACCCTAGCTGTGGGCTGATGGATGTTGCAATGAATAATTCAACAGCCTTAAGACAGACTACCAGGTATCCTGGAGCATTTCAAAGAGGTGTCAGGCTACCGCTGACCTCTAATGCTGGTCTCTCGCAGCCCACATCTATCTAAAAGCGGTGTTTTCGTACATTCTTAGTACCATTAGACGCAGAAGTTCCCATTGGATAATGTCGTCGACTTAGAGACTCTCGAATGATAGACGATTGGTATTGTCGGAATTACTAGGGGTATAGCTACGAGATATAGGTCTTCAGGGGAGGAATGTGGCATGCGACACACAGGTTTCTATGAGCGTAGCGTTAATGAAATAACGAGGCGTTGGCAACAGGCTTCTCCGTTTATCTTGAATTGAGGAACATCTTTCGTATTATGCATTAAATGGCAAGCAGCAATTCAATCCCCAGCTGATTCGCATCTTCCACGGTTGTCCTGCACCTACCTACCTACTTCGGTACGTAACATATTCTTTTGCCACTTAATCTCCCAGACTTAGTTGCATCACATATAAGGCACATCACTTTTTCTTCTTCTTGCCTATCTTCTACTTCGAATATCCCGCACCCGGACTCATCACTTTCTATCCACGATCATACTCCTCACTATTACATTGCCTCCTTTGACAACTTATACGAATACCACATGGCGACCGGGAAGTCAAACAAATGGGATGGAAATGCCCACGAAGCTTTGGCGGCCTGTCTGGCGCGTCTTCATGGCACTGTCACTCCAGAGCAGCAAGAAGCTCTCGTGAAGGGCATGCAGAATTGTGGCTTCGACTTTACGTGGGAAGGCATTCGGTAAAGTTGCAATTTCTGTTTATATGTTCTACCCCAATAGTGATCTGAGGCAACGCGCGCGTGTATCCGAGTTGATGACTTGTTGCTGTACCAGCAAATAGCACCTCCCATCCTCTATTCCAGATGTACCTCTCAAGGTACCTTCATTTGCCTCACCAACCTGCATGCATACCTACCTGCCTACTTACTTGATCAACCTTGCCAACTCGATCAACTCTACTTACTTCTCCAACTTCACCCACTTCACCCGCTTCAGCCATCTTGACGCATTGCCTCCATTTTAATCGCAACCTTGTCCCTGTTAACATTCATCATCTTACCAATACGACTACAATGGCGCCGCCTACTACTCCTGCCAAACCTGTCAAGAAATGGGATGACACGATGGTCGCCCATCTTTTCGTGTGCATCTATAACACCGTTGACATTTCCTTCACCCCGGAGAACAAGACTGCCATTGAAACCATGATGAATAAGGAATTCAATCATAGCGTTGGCTGGAACGGAATCCGGTAGGTCGTGAGCTCGTGCAAAATTGTTCCTTCCCACCTTTCTCTTAAACACTCGGCCGCCTGAACATACAACAGCAACTCTCATTAACACTCTACAACTGTTCCCAACACCTCGCCACCCTCATTCTTTGCCTATACTTCACTCGAAGCTTTATATTTTGAGTTTTTATCCCTCTTACACTTCATCGTCACTACTACCATTTCGCCATCATGTCTTTGCCTCGCGTCACCACGAAGTGGGACCCGAATGTTCATGAGGATATCCTGGTGGCTATCAATGACGTTCTTAAGCTTACTCGTGAAGACTGGGCTCGCGTCATCCAAGCTCTCCATGCCATGGGTCATTCTTTCACTGAATCAGCCCTTAAGTAGGTTTGATTCACTGCCTTACAAGTTGCATCTGCATCCTCAGTCATTCTCCTCAACATGTTCAATCCTCAAGAAATGCAGAAAAAGAGCAATCCGTTATCCTCAAAAGCTCTAAATCATGTTTCCGTCCTGTTCTATCACCAATGGCCTCAGAGATCCTCCCATTCCGATTTTCTCCGGCCAGCTTCAGCATTTACAAGTCATTTTATTTTTAACCTTATATCTATGGCTTTTACAGCGCGGATCTTGGGGGAGACCCCTCACCACCCCTCTACTACACTCCCAATTTGTTCTCATCACATTTCCTACTTGACCTCCAGCCAGGTTTCTGCAGTGATAAGTTACCATAGGCTCTTTCCTCCACTCCCCCGAACCTGCTCTTACCAACTCCACACCAACAAATATCACCCACCTTTCAGCAATTCGTCCTTTATAATAATTCCATACTTCATTGTTTCTTTCTCTTCATCATCCACTTGGACATCCTCCAGAACCGAGTTATCCTCTAGTTTCTCGATTCCCACCTACACTGTTGACATTGTACCGTCCCACCTCCACTACTCCTACCAAGATTCCGCAATGACAACCAACGCAGGCGGACAAACTATCTGGAGCGACAAGACTCGATCTGATCTGCTTCAAGCGATCTTTGATGTTTGTCCTCCTTCCAAGCATTGGGAGGCTATCTCTGTCCAGCTTCGTGAGAAGGGCTACACTTACAGCTATAGCGCCGCCCTGTAATGACACCCCATCACCATCGTGGCCGATGACTGTCACTGACACTATTATGAAACGACGCGTGTTGCCTTGATGACTTCCATAGCTGAACACTTCTTCCACGTTGACAACTTGATTAAAAATTGGATTGCTAATATTTATTTTCTACAGACAGCACCTCCAAAAACTCAAGAAAAAGGAGGGCGATAAGAAGAATGAGAAGAATGAAGATGAACAGGCTACTCCCAAAAAAGCCAAGGCTGCCGCTGGCAGAGCCAAGAAGACTGGTGGTATCCCTGGCACCCCTAGCCAGAAGAAACGCAACCGTATGAACGCCGATATGGATGAAGATGAGGACGAGGTCAAGGTGAAGAAGCTCAAGTTTGAGTAAGTTGATCACGATTCTACCTCATCTCTATTCCTTTATCGGCAACTAAGTATTTATGCAGGCCGCAAGCTCCGAACTTGGGCCAGTACTATGAGGATGAGCCAAACCCTCCTTCGGACGGCGAGATCTAGTCTTACACCATCTTCATCGACTATGCCTCTATCGACTCCTTGAGCTTCATCAGCACGATATCTCGCGCCTGGTATGCAGGAATGATGATATTGGATGTGTGATGTGAGGTTCCTCGAGCCTGGGGTTTTGGGCTTGAGGATCGAAGATTGAGTTCGTGGTCATCATTTGCACATGTTGGAGGATATGGCTCCCCTGCTTTTCATTCACCAAAACACACAAAAATTTGATTTTTCTGGAGTTAGGATGGAGTTAGTGATACACCCGGATACACCCGTTCAAGGGTTTAGGCATCGCCTCAGATAGGTCATGGATACAACGCCAGACTCTCACAGAATAAACTGACATCTCAAGCATGACGGGTGCTTTATTCTTTGTGAACGATGATTTTCTATGTTGCTATTCGATTCAAGAAGAACTTGCCATACATAATAAAGGTGTCGAGGTAAGTTTCAACAATGTATTTCTGTGAAATGCCAAGTAGGTATGTGGCCAAATTTGTTATGTGAAGATAGGCTGCACCTGCGCGTGGGCTGATCTATACATCGTCCTCTGTCTTACTGTCGCGTTTTACCTTGATGGCAGTTGCCTCTTTGAATCTCTCTGCTGTCAACGTGGCTAACATTAAGGCATATCGTATCTTCTTATCTGCTTTATTTAGACACCTTTATTCCTACTTTCGTTAAAACTGGTACCTGAAGCTGCGTGATCGAGTATAGTATCTATTGCTACATTACTACAGGGGGTGCCGTGGCAACCTTAGCTCTGTATTATATTCAATGTTGCTTCGATTTCTAGTTGCATATAGGTAGCAACGTGTAAGTCCAGGTGTGCATTAATTCTGTTGTATGGATTGTCCTCGATTTAAATCTGATACTTCAGGTCTGTCAAGCCACACCTACGAAATGTGATATAATCAATTTAGAGTCATTTAGTCGCTTGAATAGTTATTGTTCAATCAAATCTCACAGCACGACGTTGCATTATACAGCGCTGAAAACGCAGGGGCTGATTGGTCAGCTATGGCTAAGCCAGAATCATACACCCCCATTTCCCATTACGGAGCTGCTTCAATGATAAAACACTAAAACTCCTCACGACACATTGAGCGACACAGCTGGTTTATCACTTCTGCAATTAATATATGTGCATTCTCATTTCCAGACCTGAGAGGACATGAGACTTGTCAATACTACTACCTTGGAGTTAGAGGATCACTTTCAGACAATTCCTCAGTACGCTATTTTATCTCACACTTGGGGACGTGAGGAGGTGACCTTGCAGGAATGGACCGAATGGTTAAAACCTGCGACGAGAGGTCACCTTCTCGGATTTCTCGCCAGACTAGAGGACGAAGACCCGGTGTATTGTGAACTTCGAGAACAGAGTCTATTCGAGAGAGACCGGCTTCCTTTGGGATCATTGGAGAGGTTCGGCTACTGGAAGATCCTGAAAACTTGCCTGGAGGCTAGAAAGGATGGCTTGAGTTATCTTTGGGTAGACACTAACTGTATTGATAAGACCAGCAGCGCCGAGCTATCCGAGGCCATAAATTCGATGTACGTCTGGTACCGCAATGCTGCTATTTGCTATGCGTATCTGTCCGATGTAATTTCGGACTCGGCTAACGCTGTAACCTGTATGGGAACCGGGAAGTCTGCAATCAATCTCCAAGGAAGCTCGGTCGATTCATTTCGGCGGAGCCGATGGTTTCGTCGCGGATGGACACTCCAGGAATTGTTGGCTCCCAAGACAGTACGCTTCTATTCCCGCAACTGGACCCCTATTGGCACCAAGAAGGACTTGGCACCGCTCTTAGCAGAAATCACACGAGTAGATGAAAGATATCTGCTGTACGCGGAAGACATCCGTAGTGCCAGTATAGCGCAGCGCATGGCGGCGGTGGCAGATCGTACGACTACAAGACCTGAGGACATCGCCTACTGCCTGCTCGGGCTGTTCAATGTCAATATGCCACTCCTCTATGGCGAGGGAACTATGGCATTCGTGCGGCTGCAAGAAGAAATCATGAAGGTGTCAGACGATCATTCGATATTTGCGTGGACATGGATTGCCGAGCTGAATAGCAGGATCAACGCCGACGCAGTTGCCGCACGCCAGGGGCGCCTCAGTCTTGATTATAAGCCGAACTTCCCTGCTAACCGGCTCGATGCCCTTCTCCATAACCGCATGAGGAGAGACGCAGCACGACCTACGCTCTTAGCACTCGATCCTGTATGCTTCTTTGATTCCAGTGACGTTCCAACACTCAAGCCGTCGAAAAGCCTCGGAATCTTCACTATGACGAATGTCGGTCTTTCCATATCACTGCCAATTCTTACTCACCCATGTATGAAGTTGTTCTTCGGTGTGATACACGATGCATACAACCCTGGAGATGATACGAGGACAGTAATTATGATACCACTGACCCGACACTATCGACACCAAGACCGCTGGACACGGACATCCTTCCCAATCGCCCCCATTACTGCTGTGTTCCGAGGCCGAAGCGGCATAGTACCACAGCTAGAGACAATACAGGTATGCAGAGATATACAGAATGTCTCATTTTACTTTGATGCTTTCGGTGGGACGTCACACCGGTTCGGCTTCTGGCTTCTGTTCCCACAGATTCAGGAAACTCGCAATCTGCATTTCCACCTCGTTGATGGTCGTGTACTAGGGAACGGGGTCTATAATAGCCACGGTTTGTTTTTGGATCCTGATACAAAACAGCGGACCCAGATCATCGGCGGGCTATTGGTATTACATATCGAGGCATGGACGCAAGATACGTGGCCCTGGTGGCATGATACGATCATAATTCTCTTTCTGGCGTTGGAAGTACAGAAGAAGCCTGATGGCAGCTTTAGGAAAACGTCTTGTCACTGTAGGGTATCAATCCGGCCCAAAGCCCCTGTCGACGTGCCACAGCTTCTGAAAGGGTTCGTAACATACTTGCAGAAACACCTTGATGATGATGATGGAGAATCAACACATGTATGTGTTGACAACCTCAAGAAAAGACCTAAGAATTCCTCGGGCCTAGGATATAAAGAACTCACTCTTCACGCCTCAGCAGAATGCCTCAACGATGAACCTTTGAGCCATTCGCCGCAGTCCGAAATCACTTTGACAGATTTGAAGTTATGGCACTCTGAGAAAAGAATAAAGGGGTTCGGACAATTTGCTCGAAGCTTTACTAGTGAAATGTACGATTAAATTGAGGTCATTGACAATTCGGTCGGCAAGTGGAGTGAGCTGGTAAAACGAGAATAGCATTAGCGCCCATGAATGCCGTCGCTCGTTCCGAGTACTTTGGAAGCGATTGAGCGCATCTAGCCTTAGCGACGCAGCGCCTTGTTTCAATATTAACGAAGTCAGTACTTTCACAGTCATCATGAAGAGTAACTGCATTACTGTTGGCCTCTAGGATATGGTGTGGTGGCGGGAAAGAAGTTGAAAGACCATCGGCTGTCATTTAAATTAAATGAAGAGTTGAGAGCGTCTGTCAGAGGCTGATAATACACTTGCGCTCGTCGTTGACTGTTTCTGCGCCCAATGGCTTGGGTTGTTCAACAATAATACTTCAAGTCATTATCACCTGAGATAAATGAGTAGAACATGCCTCGGTATCTTATTAGTTGGCGAGCTAGCTCAGCTAATAATAGGGCAGCCCCTGCGAAAGGCGCCTAACTTTAGCTCCACCGCTAACCAGAGCGCAACAAGTCGTGCCCTATGACGTAATGATGGTTTGTCCGCCGCAACCGCTCCTTTCATTCCTCGATTTTAGCAGCGAAATCTGTGTATATCGTCCATCAGACAAATCCCATTTAGTGCCAAACGGTGAGCTACTGTTCGTACATACACCAGTGCAAAAGGCATCTGCACATAGCTTCTCGCCATTCCTAACAACTTTCGCCAGAAATATCTCATGCTGTAGCCGTTGAGATTTTTCTGGTATGCTGGTAGTGGCCACCTCACTGGCGCGGGATTTCGAGCTTCCGAGAAAGAGATTACGAAACTACAATGATGTCTCGTCCCGTGTTATTGTTGTGCCTCATTCTATGTCTACTAGTCCTTGTCCCTCAGGCATCTGCCTTCGGTGCCGGTGAGGTACCCGTTGGTAGCGAGTTTAAAGGATATGTGTGGCGCCACGGCGACATAGTTGACGTCCTGCAATTTTTGCCTTCTAGCTTCATCACGAACCACAGGTTCACCCAGTTGGAGCGTAAGCAGATCTACTTTGGCAATTGGCTGCGCGATTTCTCTCAGGTCATCGACACGACTCTTCTAGAGAATGTAGACGAGTCTCTTCTTCGCGCCATCGTGGCGGTCATGGGCTTCTTAGAGTTCGGTTTCGCGACCGATGAGTTCGATGTGACACGAGAACGCCTTGGCTGCTATAGTCACGTCGAACACATTGATAATCCTGCCGGTTACGTGGACGATGCCAAGAAAGTCGACGAGCGTCTGAGAGGCCCCGTGAACCCAAGAGAACTGGAGTTCGATCCCAAGACGGGCATGAAAAACTACATTGCCAATTCTGGACAAGGATGGGAGACCTCGGCAGATTATATCCGTGAGCAGCTCAGCAAATCCATCGAGTTTGGAAGGATGAAAGGAGATGCTGGTGCAAAGAAAGAAAGCTTTATCCATCTCGGCGCGGCTCTGCATACTCTTGAAGACTTTGCCGCTCATAGCAACTTCGTTGAGCTCTGCTTGCACGAGTTGGGGGAAGAGCAAGTATTCCCGTTCGTTGGAGATGCCTGCAGAATCGAAGCCCCTCGCCGACTATGGAAACATAAACAAGTAGCGCCTCTCGTAACAGGGACTTTCGGCATGTTAGATATATTCCATTGTAAGTGATTCTCGGAATCTTCTCATTGAATTATTTAGCAACTTTTGAAGTGTGAATCTTTCCCTTATTAACCCAACACCCTGAAACCTTCCTACATACGGGAAGTACTGTAGGAATAATGATCACTAACCTTAAGTGCGACAGCCCTGCTCGGAGAAGCAGACGATATGGCTATCTTACAGTCAAAAGGGTCACTAGGAGAACTAGAAAAGAAGTTAGGCTTTGGCAGCATGGCATTTGATCAGCTATATGAACTCATCAAGAGCGCCATAGAGGTCATCAGCAAAGTCGGAGGTGGGGACAACCCATTGCTACAGCAGCTGGAGACGGTGGGATTGATCTTTAATAAAGCAAAGGAGAATGCGCCTGGTACTTGACCCTTCTCAATCACATTCATTCTTTCCAAAGACGACGAAACTAACGGACCTCATAGCAGACGGTGTCGCGAATCCGACTAACCCTAGCATTTTCTGGCAGGCTATCGAACCTGTTTTCTATTTCCACGATCGAATGTCAAAGTGGATGCAGGAGAGCGCTCAGGAATCAGGAGAGATGGGACCCAATGAATCGAGGAGTCAACTTGGAGAAGAGACTAATCAGCTTGTTTTCCAACTCCTTGCTGTCATAGTCGAATCGGCTGTCAAGGAACTCAGAAATGCCGTGAAGGCAGCGAAAGAGAAAGTTGACGAAGAAGCGGCCAAATCCACGGCCGCCGCAGTGTATCAAGATGGATCATCGGCATCCGATCCATCCCATTCTGATCTGTCTAAGGATCACTTTAGTAATGTGCTCAATCAAGTCGCTGGCCTCGTGGCTACAGTGACAACAAATTGGTCAACCCAGCAGGTCGTGCGATGCTGGGATGATCCAACGTTGGATGCCAACAAAATCGTCGAAGAGATTTTAACCATCTTGCACCATCCCGCCTTTCCGAGGAAGAAGACGATCGTGCAACAGTACATGTTCGAAGAAGTCGAAAAGTGGTGGGAGCGTACACCAACTGACGAAAAGGATCGTCTGCGCCACCAGCTCACTAGAGAAAGTGTTCAAACACGTGGGCATGAGAACCACGAGTTGACTCTGAAGGACCTCACCACGACTCAGAAAGGTGCCGCCGAGTTTCCCGGCTCACGACCTGATGTGGTAGCACCCCCTAAGAAGGTGTCGTTTCCCTTGGCGTGGGCCATCAACGAAGCTGGGAGGGACGTTAAGCAATTGCTGGCGTTGTTACGAAGGGGAGTTCATGACCCCATCGGAGCCTTGGGCGAGGCTTTATATACTACGGGCAACTTGGCATATGGTTCTGGTCAGTTGGCGTTTAACATGGTTGGATGGTTAACGCATAAAGCCATCAGCCTTCCATGGAGGTCACAAGCTTCGGGCTGAGACCTCCCTTGGACATTCAGCATTGTAGTCGCGCGTCATGAATTAGACTACACTAAACTATACTAGATTACGCTAGATCTTTCTAGATAGAGTAGTTACAGGCATGATAAAGTGACTAGAGGAATACTAAAGTACGCATTTTTCAACTCTTTAACTTGCTAGTTCCACGGCCAAGCCACCATTCACTGTCATATCTTGGCAGACGACTACTTCTCCTTCATTAGTTATAAGCATGAAATGAGTACCGGCTTCGAGTTCAAGGTGTTTTAATCCTTGTGGTAAGTCGATGCCTGCTTCGGTCGTGTAGAGCTTAATGTTAGACTGCAAAGGGAAAGTCGCGAATGGGTGAAATTTCTCTGGGATACCTGCGGTAGTAAGGAGATGGTACGTATGAATTATCAGATACAAAGACTATGAAAGCGTTCTCTGACATATCGATCACCCGTTCCCCGCTCGTCATCTTGGAATCATATGTGTGTTATGAGTACTTAGGCTGACCATCAGTGCTCAGTCCGCCGACTGTATTTGCAAGCTCGGTGACTCGATAAGAATGATTTCAAGGCAGTAGTTCCTTGTAGATGTCTTAAACGGAAGTTTTGGATTCGATGACATCAAAACCGAGATGCAGCCAGGATAGGGACAATCATTCATGCCGGGTACAAGAAATCCATTGCTCATGATCGACAAAATAATGTCATCGGCTCTTTGAATGTAGTCGAGTCGCATGATGATGTTAGTGTCTCTCGGCTCTCTGCGGATATCACAGAACTTGCCAGACATTACACCAACTTCTTTATCATACCTGTATGCAAAATTAAATTTTGAATTTTAAATTTTTTTGAGAAACATTGTGTCTTTTTGCAGCAGCTCTATCGCGACTGGGCGCATGTTCCATAAGATATTCATTCTAGTCAGTTAATTGGTTGAGACTGGATAGAAATTAATGCCATTACAGAAAGTCCTACTGGTAACGCCGATAGAAAAGAAGTGGTGTGTGTCAGATTAGTCAAATATGATAAATCCATGGGTTCATATTAGTTGATCAGACGTTAATCTATGTAGTTTCACCTACCGACAGTATGCCATGCCTACAGACGATGAGTATGTTGTCTCGATTTATAAGAAGAGAACTTATCTTCTACAAGCATATATGTGCCTCGGCCCCAGTAAACCACTTTTCCTTCCAAATACACAAAATAATGATTTGGAATACGGAATGGATAGCGCGGTACTCCTACTATCTATTCACACGGAAGAAAGGCTTTTCAGTGACGTTGGTAATTGATACAGGATGGATATGAAAGAGTGAGCTATCAATAACCGTGATATTATATGAGTGGCTGAGGACCAGAGGTTTTCATGAAATGGACCGCGAATGATCGGGAAGCAGAAAAAAGAAAGAAAAAAAAAGACGATTAGTGTGTCGGACGCCAAGATTGAACTTTCGGTGAGGATTTCTGCCAAGCCGATTTTGCATCACAGGGTAGAGATTTGGGACCTGGCCTTGCCAAGATTTCGAAGCAAGACAATTTGGGATAAGGGACTATTGGACGGTCATTATCACAACTGTCTGTATAAGAAGCTTATGATCGGAGTTCGGGTAAATTATGGCCTAAAATGTATAAATAGGGCGAAAAGCAAAAGGCAAGATCACATCGAAGACAGAAAACCGAAACTCAGGACCCTTCAGACCAAAAAAATTATTAGATCAACACGAACATCGCTTATATCCTCGAGAACAGACCCTTGTCACTTTAACATCATCTCTACGCTAAACATTATTATGGATGGAAAGAATACAACGACGAACGGAGCTGCGCTGCTACGGGAAGTGCAAAGCGATAGATTTCAACACTAATTTCTCGATCTAGTTTAAATTAGGCACTAGTGTTTCTATTGTTATCCTAATGCGGAAAACGACAAGATCTGATAGAGATCGCATCTGATAAGATTTGTCTTCCCCCGGTGCCTGCCCGGTCCACACAGCGTGCAGGGATATGTTGTACCGGCATTAAGGATGTTCACTGTACTTGCCCTTTCCTACCCAAGACCTGCTCCTCAGAGCCGCTCTGGAAACTAAACTTCGGAAGCAGTGAGTTGATTGGAATGACACTTAATGTGGGTAGCATGGCATGAGGCTCCATCGATTCAACACGAAACGTCGGAGTGGGTGTCGCGGAATAAACCGCTGCATAATGCCACGGCACCAACAAAAGTAGGACGTTATCAAGGCGGGTGCCTGATATCTACACTACAGTTGCTGATATACTCACAGTTGATACCATGACAGTGGATCTTTTCAGAGCAAGTAAATCGCAATTTTCTTCGCCAAGTCTTCTCGAAATGCAAATGTCATTCGAGCCAACTTGAAATTAGAAGGTCCTAGCAGGATTTATCTCTGGGCTCAGAGTGCGTGCTCCTTAACATTCATAATCGGTTAACAACACCCGACAGGGCTGGAGATCTCTCATCCTGTCATTCTGAATTAGCCGCTATGGTCTCCGGAAAATCGTGCCCCGTCCCTATAGGAGGTTGTTCTCAGGGCTTCATAGGTCTGTAAATGAACTATACGCAAAGGTGGGACGTCGTGGCAGCTGGCTTTCAAAGGATCTCATGTGGATTGTTTCATTTAAACCAATTGGATGGATATATGTTATTCCACTCATACAGCATTGACGGTTTCTATAAGTTAATACCGGAAGCGATGCCCACATTCTCGAGCCGAGAGCTCTCCCGCTCTTGCGTTTCTTTCTCGTATAACGTGTAGTTAAGGCTGTCGACTTGCTATCCTTCGGTAACCAGGCCCCAACGAAATTATTCATTTAATCAAGAGGGAAATGGCAAATATCTCAGCAAAGCAGCTGGCAAACGAGGCCACACTGAGAATCCTCGCAACCGTGTTGTCCAGTTTTATAGGAATTCTCATTCTATGTTATTGGATACGGGTTATACATAATAAGGCTAGGGGATCTCAATCCTACTCGCAACTGACGAGTTCACGTGTCTCAGTCTCCCGATTTATCTATTGGTCCCGGTAAGAGACCTTCAGTGCGATCAAAGTTTTTGAGTAATTAAACTAACGATACCAACAGCTGCATAAGAAAGTTCCTGATAAAAAGCAGAGCTGGTTTTCCATCCACAGGACACGCTCTACTAGTTCTGGCGTATATTTCCGTGAATGTAATATTGTTGTTCACTAACTTGGATTATTCCAAACTCAATTTCTATGCGGGAAGAGCCGGCTGGTAAGGGCTTACAACTCACACCCTTCAATATTCAACATAAGATCTTGATATCATCGCTACTATACCACGATCGCTGATACTCTAGAAACATAGGATAGCATCCGGTAACTTTGCCCTGCTCGTGTTCTTGGCGCTCAAGAATACGCCTCTTGCCGTCTTGATAGCGTATCCGTATAATGGCCTCAACTACTTCCATCAAATCGCGGGATACCTAACTATCAGCCTCGTGCTCCTTCACGCGACGTTATACGTTCCATACTTCGTGGTCGTGAAGCATGATCCAGAGGCCCTCATGGAAACTAAGAATATAATGGGTATCGTCGCCGGATCTGCCATGTTCCTCATCCTGCTGAGCGTTTACCTTAAACGTATACACTACGAGGTGTTTTATGCGGCGCACGTCGTACTATTCCTAGTTGCACTCGTGATGTTTGGCCTGCACAGGCCGCAGTGGATCAGGCGAATACCCATCATTGCGGCGTTCGCTGGAGGTTTATGGTTCTCAGATCGCCTGCTCCGGGGAGTGCGGCTTCTGCGTAACCTCCTGAACAACAATGCGACTCTAAGCGCCCTATCCAGCATCGACGGCGGCGGCAAGGGTGGGACCCGAGTGTTGCTGAAGAAACCTTTGGCCTATGCGACCCCTGGCTCACACTGTTTTCTATGGGTGCCGAAGGTCCGCATCTTCCAGACTCATCCTTTCACTATCGTTTCCAATGGCTCTAGGGGCCTGGAACTCGTGGCCTGGGCCGAGGATGGGTTCACAAAATCCCTGCACCATATGGCCCAAGCTGGCGCATCGGGGATTTGGGCTGCCGCTGAGGGGCCGTACGGGTCGTTCCCGGACATCACCAACTACGATAAAGTCGTTCTCATCGCAGGAGGAAGCGGCGTGACATTTGCATTCGGCACCGCTCTGAACGCCTTGGAACGCCGCAGCGCAGGTGCGGGTGCATTAGAGCAGCAACCGGAACAGAATATCAGCCTGATATGGGCAACGAGACGAATCGGTAAGGAAATTCATGTAGCTTGGATAAACATAGCCCAAGCTAATGAAGAACGCAGAAGATACAGAGTGGTTTGCTGACCATGCTAACACACTGGCGTCCTCACACAACCCCCGGGTCTCTCTAACTTATTATATTACTACTGCTTCGGCAGTCTACTCGGAGGGTGATCTAACAGATTCCATAAGGACGACCGAGAATCTGTCCAAGGTCACTGTATCGCGTTCCACTTCCCTTGGGCGTCGGGATGAAACTATCGGCAATGAGTCGGGATTGCCGTATAAAGAGAAGGACGAAGAGAAGATCATTGTCGCCACCGCAGATAGCACGAAAAGTGGAATACCTTCTCATGCTGTTGTTAGGGGTTTGTCTCCGGTGCTCAAGTATGAGAAGCTCAACTTGGAAGAAACAATACCGGAAGCTATACGATCAGTTGGAAACGACAAGAGAGTGCTTATTGCAAGCTGTGGGCCGGGTGGGATGACGAAGGTTGTCAGGAACATCGTGGCGCAATGTATAGCTACGGATGGACCCAGCATCACGCTTCACTGTGAGAGCTTCGCCTGGTGAGTTGTAAGGGCAGCAGGAGACACAACTGCCAGTTATTTAATCGTACTGGGGAGAGTTTAGGAGCGCAAATATACAAAGCTGAACACGCATGATGCTCCTACGATCCCACCCTCTAGGTCGATGGTGATAGTGTGACAGAGAAACGACGTCGTTTGTTCCGACAGATTTAACAGTACATATATAGTCACGTCCGCGACAGAGAGCTAGCTTCAACACACTCACGACGGCAACTATAAGAGGCGACCCTAATGAAATCAATAAGTCAATATATCGCGGGGATCAAAGTTAAGCTATTCCAACTCTAGCACATTCTGCTTCTTGTTCTTGCTCTCAACGTTCTGATGATAAGGAGATTCAAAGCACTACTGAGTCATTTCACGTCGAGACCTTCTCCATCTAGAAGCCCGGACGTACCTATGCCGCCTATCTATGCCGGAGTATTTGTAATATTGATAACACCCCAAACAGTCATTCTCGCAGTAAGGAATGCCATAGCCGCAAGGAAAGCATGCATCGGGGTTTAGGCTGTGTTCATACAAATTCACCAAGCGAAAGAATAACAGCAAACCATATCTTGAATCTACCCCAGATGGAAGGAATGTCACCAGATCTGGAATCATTGTCGACGGAGTATGGTTATATGATGACCGTAGCCTTGATAAGGCCAATGCAGTTGCGTGGTGGGAACCAGCAAGACTTGAGAAAGTGACGACAGGATTGGCCACAAGAGATGGTATTACTGATAGGCCAGGCTCCAACGACCGAAGTTATACATTCGAGACGTGGGAGCACATGTATGAAAGGTTCTATGCGTCGTTTTGGCGCCAGCTTAGATAGAGTTGAAAGCTACTCAGTCTGCATCTCGCCGACTTAAGTGACCCTCATGGCCTGAGCCATTAAGGAGAACTTTTACATCTCTGCTCATATCGACATGCTGGTACCAACTTGAATCCAGGCGCTACTTTGTAAGAATCGCGTACGTAATCTAAATAGTGTGCTATGCGTAGTCTTGACTCTGATCGCATGCGGCTTTCCTCGACCAAAGTGTTTGATTCTCTCATTCACACGTCGACGTACCCGGAATCGCACCCGAGGGGTCAGAATATTGATACTAGGCAGAAGCATTGCTGCATTACTAGTCATTGTTAGGTTGGGCTAGGACCGGCTGCTTAGCCGCTTTAAAATGGCCAATCTCGTTGTAGTGGGAAGCGCATCATGTAAGTGAAGCAGACCAGGGCGAGAAACGAGGCGCCGTATGCAAATGAGCGTTAGAGGCAGAGCACCTTCACCACGCGGAGGGACTTGGCAATGGATACATTAGCCAACTCTTGTCACAGATCTGCGCCCAAAGTGATGATCTTTCAGGTCGAATCCCTGTTGTTTCTGCGTTGACGATGTTCATTCCATGGTTCCGCCTCGTCGGCTCGTAGTTAAGCTCGGAGAACTCGGATTTCCGATACACACCATCTGGATCCGTTGTTTCTATCCTGAAACTCGTGTTAAGTAATATAAGTAGCTCGAGCTAGGACAAATACAGTACGCAAGGCACTTTTGTTAGGCAGATTTAAGAGGCGAAAATTCTTTTTCTGACTGACAGAATCAATGGTCCACAAGTTGTTACCAGACGAGGAGGAAGTTCTAGGCGCGCACGCTGATACTAACTACCCTGAGCACATGTTTTAGGAATAAATAGAACAGCCGTTGCATTACCAGAGCCTTAAGCAACTGCTCGAGTTTATCCATGCATCCACTCACTTGAGTATGATACTAGGATTACGAGCTAGCTCTCCGAGGTAGTGGGAGCTATATCGCCAAGTCTAAACATGTACATTATCTCGAAAACGTGTCATTGACTTCTCAAATCAGAGAACAAATCGGAGCTTCTCGGATAGCTTCAGATACTAGATAGGGCAAGAACATATCCTAAAATATTAGGTGCTGACGGACACTAAGGTGATGAAGGCGTGGAGCGATGGGACTCTTGGCTAGTGCAATAGTCCAGGATGAAGAAGCGAACAAATGAAAGATTTCAAGCTCAGCAATACTCTTATTTGTTTAGAGTTATCAAAGTTCTCGCTTACCAATAACCACTGGGTCCTTTTGAAATTTGCTGCCCTGGAAGGATTACGCGAGGTACTATCAAGCCACCCCAAACTTATTTTTCTGAAATAATACATATTTACTCCGTTTTAAGTCCAAGTTAAGCAGTACCCATTAGACATGTAACCATAGAGTAAAAAGTAGATCTTGAGGAGAAAATTAAGGTGATCAACGCCCTGTGAATGCGATTAGGTTATGCTCTTTATGCTAGATTGGTAAGGCTGTTAAATTTTCTATCGGACCGACGACAGGCACAGCAATCTTATCATGTCGCTAATCTGCATAGTCTTCTTGAGACCAATCACTCGATCATTGGTATCGTTCGATTAGACCTTGTAGGCAGACAGAGTGTATTAATGATGAATGTTACAGTACAGTGTTGGTCTAGACAGTATACACCATCTACCTTCCTCCTACGAGTAATTGCTTACTTGGTAGTATCGGGTGTCTGCATCTTTAGCACGCTAACCAAAGACCTACTTCGCAGGAGATACCTCGTGTCGTAGTGCTTGCATGCGTGTTGCTTGTTGTTGAATGCCACGCAATTACCCCCCGAATACTGGGGCAATGGATAGATGGGAGTGTTACTATCACCACCTAGAACAAATGGCATATATGAATATAGCTTGAGATTGGCCAAAGGTTTTCTGACTTTCTGCGCAATAACGGAATTCTATGTATACACCAGAGACTCTGACAAGGAGGTTTCGCAAGGAGATACCACTAGGACAAAATACCAAGCACCTAGTGTCTGTTTAATAGTAGTATAATTGTATATGTATCTTGTTCCAGCTGTTTTATGTAGAAGAATAATACTCAATACCAGAACTGCCACTAGTTTGAGACTGTGACGTTGCCCTAGGCAAAGCCTCAAGGCCCCACAGGAAGGTTTTATACCCCTACATACCTACACACCGGTAAATTCTGATTCTATCTACCTACCTACTCTGAAAGTATTGGCCGCTATGTTGTTACACGGCAGTTTACAGTGAGAAGGTGGCTTAGCGTTCGAGATCCTTGCAGCGGCTGATATGCGTAAGTCTTACCACACATCATAGTACATCTGCAACTCATCTTACATGGTGTATAATACCGCCCATATTATGTATGTTGCAATCATAGGTTATGGTAAATCTACATCGATTACTTCCTTAAAATGTTAAATCTTTCGCTTAGTATATGCCATTAAACAAGTAATGCTAGATGGCTAAAATCAGTGGTGACAGGAGTAGTGTCAGGCGAGCTCCGGGCAACCCCACATGAGGCACATCACTACCAAATCTACCATTCTACAATATGTTACAGATCAAAAATGTATATAATATTAAAGCTCTATAAAGTAGGCATTATTGTCGTATAAATATTTATTTTGCGATTAATTGAGCGTCTTTACTTTCTTGTCCATGAAGTTCTAAATTGCAATAAGCGAGCAAACTAACCGAACATTTAACTGATAACCCAAACAAGCGACTAGTCAGTTGACAAATGAATGAAGGTTTGTAAAGATCAAATCGAAGTTGGTTTTTTTTTTTTTAGATATCTACTTTACGTAAAGAATGTTAAGCGATTTGAGTGCCGGAGGATTACCCCTTGAGAAGAAGCGGGCCAGATTCCGATCAGACCCAGGGTGACATCCGGCCTGTAGCATCCGAGCTAGATAGATCATTGATGGAATTGCAGTCAATGGCTGTGCAGTCGATGATGCACCTCATACCAACCGCCTTTCTAAACCTATCAAACCCTAGCGATACCCGAATCTGCTATGTATACTGTTCAGCAAGGGGTGGCCCGGGAGAAAAAAAAAGAGACGGGGAAAAAGGGGTCTGACCCAAACAGCATCTCTTCAGTCAATGTCGACTTGACTTAGATAGTTTACTAGTAGAAAGGTAGATAAACTTCATCTCTGATCGTACTTTTGACAATGGTAAGTATCCCCAGAAGCTGATAGCGATTAGGTGACCTTGATGAATTATTACTATCATGACCATATTTTCGCTATACAGCTTGTTCCATCTGGGAAGGAGAACGTAATCTCCTTCCGGGTGGAGACATGGTTACCACCGCCGCGTAATAAACGAAGCCACAGATAACTACCATCAGAGAAGATAGCTAGCCCCAGTACATGTCAATGCTGATCGAAACCCACGACGAGCCAGAGAAAGAGCACAAACATGTACGAGACGTAAGAGTACACGTGTGGACATTATTGGACATGGATCTTCCCTCCGACGTCTAAGCTGGCCGGTTCATGAAACACGGAATACCCTTTAACCGTTTGAGCGTATCTATGATTGCGTATACCAGGTATAGGCTTGGAATATGGAATTACTCTTGTTTCTGTTTGGCAGGAGTTATAGGGTGCTACCCAACAAGCAACCACTAGCAGTTGTCTATTCCTCCACAGGACGTCCTCAGAGGTTAACTGTCCATCGAACGTTATCATAAATAAGTACTACTACCTTCCGATTTTCCTGCTCTTGTCTTTAACTTGCGGCTTACTGTGGGAATGCAAGGTCCACCAAATTGCAACTCAAGAAAACACATGCGGCGATCAAGAGAGCGACGAAATCTAAGCCGATACTGCAAAGAGTGCTATACCACCTAGAGCAGATAACGAGAAGAGTCTGTCTCCGCCCTTCCCCATAATAGTATTTGATTTTGAATCGTTGCCAAAGAGTATAAACCAAGGAGGACGACCCTGGGAGAATACGGTTTCTTGAAGACAGGCAAAGCGGTCTATTTCTATTGCACAATCGGTTGTCGCCTACACAATTCTCTATGTTTTCAGGGACAATACCACAAAGCCCTATGGGCTCTTCCCAACATTCTCAAGGAGAAGAGAGGCCCCCTACTCCTCCTAATGAAAATGAATTACCAAAATTTATCAAATCACAAGAATGCTACCACATTTTCACTCGAAGGCAGAAATGGAATGTGGTTTTCGTCATTGGGGCAGCTGGTCTGTTCTCCGGGCTGTCATCTAACATATATTTCCCAGCCGTAGATCGAATCGCTCATGTAGGTCAATCCCAATCCCAACTGGGGCGTGAAATTACTGACGGAATTGGCAGGATCTTTCGGTCAGCTTGAGTTTAGTATCTTTAACCATTACTTCGTATTTAGTTATTCAGGGAATATCTCCAGTGTTTTGGGGTGCCCTCGCGGACACTATCGGACGTCGACCCATCTACATTGCCTCGTTCGCAGTCTACATCATATCGAATATCGTTCTTAGCTTTTCGCCCAACTACGCCGTGTTACTGGTGTTTCGAGGCTTACAATCGGCAGGTAGTGCTTCTACTGTTAGTATTGGTGAGGCTCTAAATAATTCAAACCCTACTTGTTGATACGCGCCTAATGATATCCCAAGGAAATGGCGTCATTCAAGATATCACGCCTCTGGCCGAAAGAGGGGGGTATATCAGCTTTTACCAAGCGAGTAAGTGTCTCCTGAGCTATCTCTGTCGTGATGCTGCTGCATAACCACTAATTACCCTGTGTACAACAGTTCGCAACTTCAGCATCGCCGTAGGACCAGTGTTGGGCGGTGGCCTGTCGAACAGCCTGGGCTTCAGATCCATCTTCGTCTTTTTACTAATTATTTCTACCGTAGTCTTGGCCGTCATTGTTTTTATTTTGCCAGAAACACTACGGTCGATTGCCGGGAACGGATCTTATCGATTGACTGGGATTCATCAACCACTTATCCGTTACTGTACTAAGGAACCGGAACATATGCAAGACCCCCCTCCAGGTCAAGTCTGCAAGAAGATTGATGTACGCACATTTATCAATCCTTTGAAACTGCTAGTCGAGAAGGATATACTATTGCAGCTTGTTTTTGGGGGCGTCATCTACACTATATGGAGTATGGTGACATCTACTACTACTGGGCTATTCAAAGCGTCTTTCGGGCTCAATGAATTTCTCATTGGGCTTAGCTTCCTAGCCAATGGTACGTTGCGCCCACGGAATATCTGATATAGCCATTCCGAATCGGATGTCTTTCGATTTCTCACAATCTTTCTTTAATACAGGTATCGGGACAATCATCGGTTCGGCCATTATCGGAAAACTGATGACGCTAGACTTCAAGAGCGCCGAAGAGAGATACAAGGCGAAGAATGGACTTCCCATTGACTACGAAATACCTCCAAAGGACCTGCCAATCGACTTCGGTATAGAGCGAGCACGTCTTCGCCATCTTCCTTGGATAACAGCACTGTTTATTCTGTCGGTCGGACTATACGGCCTCAGCGTGGAGCCATCTCATTTGATTTCCAAGCCGGGCTGGATAGCGGTGCCACTTCTGCTGCAGTTCCTCATTGCGGCCACAAGTAACGCCGTATTTGCAATGAACCAGACAATCATCTCGGATCTGTGCCCTGGTAAGGGAGCAGGTGCTACGGCCATCAACAACTTGGTCAGATGCGAGCTGGGGGCCGTCGGTGTTAGCGTGGCACAAATTCTCATTGACAGATTTGGCCCGGCGAGGACTTTTCTCGGCCTGGTCTTGTTTACCGTAGCGTGCACGCCCACGGCAGTCCTCACTTGGATCTACGGGCCGACATGGAGAGCTGCAAGGATGAGGCGGCAGGAGAAATCGTGATGGGGACAAAAGTATCTTGTATCTTGATGTGACGTTCTAGAGTCGCAGGTTTGACTCTATGTACATTTTACAAGTTTAGGGGAAAGGAAAGGGAAAAGGGAAATTTGCTAGATAGAGGAACCATACAAGTCGATAGACAAGCCACGTGATGAACTCACGGAGCAGGATTTAGTCCACCTATATAAGCCATTAAAAACACTACACGGGCCCAGTTATATCTATATTCTTACCCAAGTTCTTTGTATATGTAGTTACTAGAATGTTTTATATATGTATATCTACTTTACGGTAAACTTTTCTATTTCATTTAATTTATATCGAATAAGTCCACTTCAGTTGGCTTTTATATTCAAGTCGATATTTGACAAATAGGGTTGTTCAATGCAAACTACGAGCTCGAAGCCGGATTGAACCAGTTTCTCATATAGGTTAAGCCAGCATGTGGTCTGTTTAGTATTTTATCATTTCTCATGTAGGGGTACTAAGAAGAAATGGACAATGCTCCGGATACCCACATCTAGCTCAGCCACCCAATAGGAGTCAGGGTGGCAAGGCGCAGTGGTAGATCTTTTTCTAGACCTAAGTTGGTTTGGTTATTCTCACTATTTTCACACCCTGGAGCTATCGTAGATAGCATTCCCCTTATGGGATCGGTCCCGCGAATCAACTGATGAAGAGATTTACCACTTACCCTGGCGCCTCGGTGGGCTTGCGAACACAACAACAAACCGGAAGAGGCGCAGTGAGTACAACCACGTGCATTAGTAGCTGGCATGTATATAGATGTAGACCCGACCCCCAATCACCATTTTCAACTCTTATTTCGGTGTTCTCTTTGTGACGACCTCCATCACCATGGCTCGTGGTTCATCCTTCATACTTGCTGCATCGTACGCGTTTGACTGGGCTCTTCTCGTCGTCCTTGCTGTATTGGGCTACGTGGTCAACAACTTGCCACCAAATCACCATGCTTTCAGCGTTGTTGACCCGTCCATCTCGTACCCATTTCATACCGATACGGTCTCTATAGGAATTGCCGCTCTCGTTGCTGGCGTCGCTCCCGTCGTCATTATCTTAATTATTACCTTGATATTCGTCCCGGGCCCAACCGTGCCAAAGGGGACGCCTAATTCCCTAATATGGAAACGCCGCTTATGGGAGCTACAGTAAGTCTATTGGTGTCTTATATTCCTCCTTTCGGCATGTCTCAGAGACGCGAATTGCTCAATGGGCATATTCTGCAATTCGCTATTCCTGCGAGATCCCGAAATAACGGAGTAGTTTTTACGATAAGGGGAAATTGTTAACTCAGTGTTATAATAGCGCGAGCTGGCTTGGCCTCGCAGCCTCGCTCGCTGCCGCCTGGTTCACGACAAACGGCTTGAAGCAACTGTTCGGCAAGCCTCGACCTAACATGTTGTCCCGCTGCCAACCCGACGCCGACAACATAGCCGCCTATGTCGTTGGCGGTGTCTTGACAGCTGTGAGCGACGGCCGGCTCGTCACGTCGGCTATCTGCACAAACCGGGACGGGGCCGTGGTAGATGAAGGGTTTCGAAGTTTTCCATCTGGCCACACCACCATCTCGGCCGCCGGACTCGTCTACCTGACGCTACTCCTGGCCAGCAAACTAGGTGCCGGGATTCCCTTCCTGCATCCTCGTCTGTTTACCGAGGACGAGACCCATGTTTCGGCGTTTCCTTCCAGGACAAATTATCAGAATATTTCTGCTCCAATCCCTCTCGAGACGCGCCGGACTGCCCAGTCACAAGAAAATGGAACTGGATACGATCGCATGCTACAAGGAGAGAACGTTATTGCCGCTCGAACACAGGCTGCAACCCCCCCTCTGTATCTGATCATCATAACGCTATTGCCCGTCGGCACGGCGGTCTTCATTGCAACATCTCGATGGTACGACTTTCAGCATCACGGCTTCGATATTTTAGTCAGTTTCATATTTGGTACATTATTTGCCTTTTTTTCCTTTAGATATTATCATCTTCCCATCGGCAGGGGAGCCGGATGGGCGTGGGGGCCTAGGAGCAAGAGCAGGGCATTTTTTGCCGGAATTGGGAGCCCCAACTATGCGACTGACAGATTGGTCGTTAATGAGGATCTCGTTTAATGGTCTGAACATCTGGAGTGTTAAACAATTTGCTCTTTTGGCGACAGTTGCAGCAAACTCGAATGATATTCTCTAACGCAGGATTTTAACAAATAGCATGGCTTCTTGTTGTTTGGATGGAAATTGGAGAAATTCGCGAAATGTATGCTCGATTTTTAATGTGTAAATTATATTTTTACCTCAAGTTTTGACTGTGGAATTGGCTAGTCTTTCTCGTGCTTAAACCAGCGCGTTTGAAGTTTGTCATCAGGTACAGGCTGGCAGGCGCAGAACAAAGAGATCCCCTGTAAATAGCTAAATAGCGACCACGAAGGTGTTTAGAGTCCTTGACGCAACGACAATTGTCTATTGTCTGCCCCAAATATTGAGTCTTGACGAAGTTTCGCACCTTAGTATCCTAAAGAATATCCTGTATTCCGATTCTACCGTTTACTATTTGTGTCATTCTGCAAAGTCAGTTCCGTTTGTGTGATCTAACAGCACAAGCTTTGCAATACCGTTGTTAGAAATGACAGCTACAACAGAGTTGGACGCTGCGCCAGTCTTACGTCCAGCTATCGATTCCTCTTGGCTCGATTCTTAAATTTCTAAAAATTTCGCCCACAAAACCCAAAGCAACAGAGCAAAAAAACGACGAGACAAAATCGACCTCTAATTACATTCTCCTTGAAATAGATAACTCCTACAGAAATTGGCTGTATCAAGAATGTGTCACATTAAAGTCGAGTCAATGAGCTATTTCCTGAGCGGATGAGGGAGTGGATTGCTTGCTGCTACTGGGCCCTGCGGTCATCACTAATTGCTTGCCGCCCCTCCGTTTTTTTACTACTGTTGCTTTTGAGACTATTTCCCTACACCACTGGCTAGTAGAAGTCACTCACATCGTACTAATCCGTCGTGCACGCTGGAGTAAATATTCTAATGCAGCGCTAGATTTACTAACACAAGCAGGTCCTTGGGTCAGAATCAAAGACAACTGGCTTAGCATGGCTTTGTGTAGTTGGGAATATGATTGCCTCGATACCGATTCATAATTTCTACTCTATACCATACCATCAAGAACAGTTTCAATGAATAGGGGGATTTACTTTAAATAAGCTACAGTGAATACTTGATTACATATCTGGGTTTGCCCAGTCTGTATTGCTCAGGTGGCATAAATGAAACACGAGTGCATGGATGGAAATTAAAAAAACCAGAGACATTCAAATGGGACCTACGGAGCACAAAACGCCGGCATCTCTTCCCTAATGGCCCCCGACAGAAGGCTATGGCAGGCCAATGTTGCCTATCATATCTAAGTATCAAAAATAAATAATAGCTCACGCACCTATGTAGAATAACCATGTAGCACTAGAAAACATCGCCGTATTACAAATTACCTATTGACCAAAGTTACGAAAGATGCAAATCTTACCAGTGTCAGGCCACCTGGGTATATTGTTCCAGTCTTCCTACCAAAGTTGATCACATTAATGTTAGTCCCGATGGAAAGGGGGGCTTTAGTTGACTAGGCCCATGAGCGTCAATCCTCCACCCCACAGCTTCCATGAAATAGCCGTAGACCGAAGTCCATGTCGGCTAGAAAATAGCTACCCACGCAGTATGCCCCTGAGGAAACCTGAAGGTTTTGCTCTCCCCTGTCACCAAGCATCCAACCCATAATTAACAGTGCTCCCATATAGTTCTCCGGATGCCAGAGGCTGTAATCGTCATACTGTGTCATTAAGATAAGGTCATGCAGGCAAATAGATTTGTAATCCCACATCCTCAGATAATGCCAGTAAATTGCAAACATTTGGGTGGTCAGCCAAAAGTCTCCCAGTATGCCTTACTAGCCCGTATTGTATTAGGATGATTACTGGGTATCTGGGTTGAGTGGCAGCAAGAAATATGTAGGGTAGTACCAGTGCAGTCTTTCATGTGAAATCCAATCGACTCGTATTCCTGGATCATCCAAACTTTGGTCAATTAATTTGTTCATGCCGAGTTATTGTCTAAGCAAAGCGCCTACAATTATCTACACAATTCATGTAATAATGATGCTTTTGATCGCCAATTGAAGTTTTACCTTAATAGCGAAGATAATGCAATAATAGTTTATATTTTAGTCTCATCAACGTGATACGGGAACTTAAGACAATTCAGATATGCAGGTTGAATATAACCAAATCGATTTTGTAACTCAATCGTACTTGGTGATCCTTTTTCTATTAGCTAGACAATATCCACGAGTTTGAGTGCACGGGTTATTGAGGGTTGGAAGTACAATAGTTCGTTTCTCGTGAGAGACATTGAACAAAAGGAAAATTGCCTTCTGTTTAGCCATTAGCTATAATTTGTTTGCCCGTTTAGTACTTGGTTGACGGATGTAATACAGCGATCTAGAAACTAGATTCCGTTTAATACGGTTCGGGCAAATAGAGAAGATGGGTTAGGCAAGGCAAACCCGGGGAAGCCGTTGCGCCGTCACAGCAATCACCTTTGAACTGAGCATTAAAAGTTGCAAACGAATTTTGAAATGATTGCTTTGTCAATTTGACATATTACGGTTCGTTGCTGTCTAGAAATACCACAGAGACCCAAGATCTCGAGATTATTTCGGCTTTTATTATGTTACAAGATTTCTATAATAGAAGTCTTTGCACCTTCGATAAAATAGTCGGTGGTAATATTTGCGATTCCAAGCCGCTGATAATAGCCTGACTCCGCTTTGTCAGTATGCTGTTTCAGCAACAAGCAGAAGGCAATCGGCCCTGGTGGCTCAAAGCTATAGCGCGCCCTATCCTCGTCTGCGTACGTGACAAGCGCAGCAAAAATATCATGTAGATTTGAAGCTTGAAGGCTGTCGCCATCTGGATTGGCCTGCGGATCCGTGTCTAAAACTCCGTATCCAATTTTATTCAAGCTTCCATCATCAATGCGGATATTGCACTCCAAAATGCTCATCTCTTGCGCTGATGGTATTTGCAAAGCTACCGGTTTGACTTTTGTAGTGAAACTGCACACTCTATCTGCAAATTTTATTCCTTCTGCGGCGAGGCGAGCCATGTCATTTCTCAGTACCCAAAATTTGACTTCGCCATCCACGGCAATCCAGGACCAAGAAGGAGCGCGCTCCACGAGGGCTCGGGTGCCATGTTTAACTGACCAGATCAGCGCTCCTGTCTTATCAGCTATGTTTAGTCCCCAGACAATTTTCGCGTCAAACCTCTCCTCGAAAGCATTGATCAAACCAGCTATGGCTGGCAGTTTGTCACCCGGATTCGTGATGGCTCTTTTCGAATACGCGCAAACGAGAGTCTGCCATGCCGATATTGTTGCTTGCACGTGGGCTGAAGATTGGCTCCCGTATCTCGAGAATATCTTCTGAGTGGTGTTGTTGTCATCCACCAGATCTCCAAGTCCCATCTTCCCGTAAACTTGCCTGGAACGGAACACCGTGGCTGGATCGATCCCGGGTCTGACTCCTTCTGCCGCTGCGAAAGGATTCTTCTCAGATGCAACCGCACTTTGGCATTCCCAATGAAGCTGGTCTGTTCCGAAATGCAGAAGACGTCGTGACAATATACGCTCCTGGAGCGTCCATCCTCGTTGACTCAAAGGGCCTACTTGTACATCATCGTAGAATCTCTTTGCGCCGTAAAGCTGCTCACTTAGGTACAGACCATCATTTGATTCTGGACCATCCAAGAAGTGTGTACTTGTGAAGTTCGATCGGCGCAGGAAGAGTCCTTCATCAGCTGAAGTCCCTTGGGCAGCCGATAGTGTAATGATAGCGTTCTGGTAGACCGAGGCCATGTTTGCAGCCTCTCTTTCCCAATCCTCTCGGTCACCTTGAATGATACAGAGGGCGTCAATCCATATGTACCGAATCCCCAAAGCCCGGGTCACCTCGATCGCATCCCTGTAAGTTTGATTCATCTCAGCCCAATCAATGCGGACTCTATGTGAGTCTAGTGTTAACATCCTGGTTTTGAGGATGGCGCCGTCACCCCAACAATACGTCAATGCTGAGTAAGGGCCATTAGCCGTCTTTCCATCAATAAGACGACAGAACTTTGGATTATCATTGTCCCCAACATCGATCAGCCGTGTTGGTAATGTGCGGCTCGTTGATTCTATTGATTCTACTACTCCTCGGAGTAGGCAATCAGGGTGGTTGCGCAAGCAGTCCGAGAGCCAAAGGCGAGCAACTCGACTATCGTTAGCCGGTCTGATTGGCCGGCCACCGATAACCATGGTTTGACTTAAGTTGCTGTCTTCATTCGAATATGCATGTATCGAGACGAGGCTCGAGCCTTTACCATTTATGAGGTCTTTTCGTTCGATTGCTGGTAGCCAGAGATTGATTTCTGAGAGAGGCCTTAATTTGTAAAGCGTATCTTTGCCGTCTCGCAACTCGGCTTGTGTATAAAGAATCCGAATTTGCCCGTGTGGTTCGTACGTAAATCCCTGATTATCCATTACTGATTTGAAGAATGCGCAACCTACACACGAACTCGACGATTTCAAGATCTGCGAGGTTGTTCCGAGATTAATGGACATAGTATTTCCCCTTGGGAAGCTACAGGGGGCAAAGTTCCTTCGAACTGCGGGCACAAAAGCCTTGCAGCTATCGCAAGTGGCCATTAACGTTATACAACGGAGCGGGGTAGAGTTTTCATAAAATTTACTAACGTGGCGCCTGAAAATGGCATCAGAGAGATTTCCGTGGTTTGAACATATCCTACAGTTCTGATTCAAATGGAGACAGTTTATATTCAAAAGGGTCGTTAGCTTCCTTATTTTCAAGGCAGCCCTTGGGCTTTCTGCTTGTCTTGTTCGCGGACCCAATTGTCACTGGCTTCGAGCTGTATGTCTTGAGGCAAGTCCAACAGCTGTTGGCACTTGGTCTTAGCCGTTCGACACTTAATAACCTTGGTAGCTAGACAAGTACTGACATGACTTCCATGCTTCGTGAGATATTGGCGTGAGCGCTCTTGCTATCTGAGAGGGAGACAGGCAAAATCCACTTAGTTCTATCTCAAATCATTATCATTCCACTATGATTTGAGACAAGAGCCTAGTTAAAGGGCAGTAACACCATGCGTCATTGGGTAGTAAAGTCTAGGGCAAATCGCAATTATCATACTAAGTAAGATAAATGAGCATCGTGAAGGACAGCACATGGCGTATATGCACCGTTTACATGCCGAAAAAGCTGAGAATAGAACATCAATATTAGTTTACAGACCAAGAGATCAAGGAAATAATCATCTCGACAAAAGGTCTTGTACTATAATACAGATAAGGGGCACATTTTCCCCTGAGTCTGTCAAACCGCTCACCCGTGATAAGACGTATTAGTAACAGTTCTTAACGGTGCACAAAAGGAACAGTAAAATTTCTGAATCTACGTTGCTATTGAATTTACTCTAAAGCTTTGTGTGCATATATTTTTGTGAAGCTGAATAATACTTGCTCATTTAGAAAAGATGCATATGCTTTGAGACATCAAAGGACACTGAACAAGGTAGAAAATATCGATAAGGATAAGGCGCAGTTGAACATGGTGCATCTTATAAGTTCTTGGGTAATATTGTGCAGAGACGGCAGTAGACATATAACTACCTATCATGAGGATATCAGATACCTTCCTAGATGTATATTGCACCAGACAACTTCCACCTCGAGCTCTGTCAATCTTATCTCAGAGCCAGCACTGGAATTAAAAAACTGCCCAAACGCTAGACTAGCACCACGGCAACGTCGTTGCCAACAGTCTTGAGTTCGCACTGCAACTCGCCTACACCCCCCACATGCCCACTGAAATTATCCATACAACTCAGATATAAACACACATCTCAACACGTCGTCCGTTCTACACATTATCTCAGCTCACACTTTCTACTCTTCCCATCGCGTTCTACTCTAACTCTTTACATCTCATTCCGTCCTCAATCATCGCCAACATGCCTGGTGCTACGGACACTGAAAGCCAATTCCGCTTCCTCATCTCTTGCATCCGCCACTCTACTGCGGGCAAGGTAAGCTTCACTCTCAGAAAACCATCATCCTCTACTTGGCGATCACTACGATTGACATGCTGATTTCCCTAGGTGGACTTTGAGGAAGTCCGCAAGGAATGCGAGATTATCAGTAAGGGTGCCGCGTGAGTTTATTCATTTTATAATGTTTTCTGTCTCACCAAAGTATGGCGTCTAGGATCCCAGCCTAACTTTTTCATCCTGTGTAGAGCCAAGCGATATGAGCGTCTCATGAAGGCTCATAACATCGCCCCCGGCGCTATCGGCAATGGTGTCAAGACCGAGGCCAACGAAGCCAAGAAGCCCAAGGCCCGACCCGTCAAGAAGCGAAAGCTCGAAGAGGTCAATGAAGACGAAGATGACATCGATGAACCTGTCAAGTCGGAGCCGAAAGTCAAAGGTGAAGTCAAATATGAAGATGCAATCGTGAAATCCGAACATCCAAATAACGATCTACTGAGCGCCACACCTCTGCATTGCCCATCTTCCCAGTCCCAAACTGCCTCATCTTCCGCGAACACCCCAGTGCATGATGATGACGATGAAGTCCTCTTTGTATCAGCGACCGAGAAGCGGAGTATCCCGAACACACAGCATCATGAAGCCGACCATCGTCCGCCCCAGACGCATTTGCCCTTGCCGACTGTACCTGGTATCCAGTCTGTCGATTATGCAGCTAACACGAATTCCCCTCAACAGCTCGCCGCAACGCGTCCGTCGTCGCTGCCACAGCTCACGCCGACGACGACGATGCTAACACCATCTAATTCATTCGCCTACGGCTATCCCCCTACAACATGGGTCATTCCACACAACCATCATGGCTGCCTTTAGCATTTGCTGTGCTCATGCCTCTCACTTATGATGGCATGACCGCGATCTGGTTCCATAACTCGTGGTAAGTTTTGATTTGCCGGCACGGCTGGATACTTTACTAACTTTAGTTTCAGGTACGAGATGATTGTTAGGGCTGGAATTAGAGCTTATGGAGATGTTACGATTGGCACGCACAACTGCAGCAACGTTTCTTGCATTACACTACTCGGATGCGAGTACAGCAGTCACGATATGGTCTGAGAGATACAATACTTCGCATAGTAAGGCCGGAACCAGATGCCTTGGTTCTGATATGGTCCTGAACAATGGTTAACTGTTTCTACACATATCTTCTTGCCACGACTGTGACTATGCTATTCATTCCCGTAGAATGCCTTCTTTTTTCAGTGCAACGAACCCTCTACGCCACACAGATCAAAGTCTGCTACCTTTGTAGTTTGTTGCATCTTGTATGTATATTATTGAATACGTGACGTGCGTGATTTCCTAAGAGTTGATTTTTGTTACCTGCCGCCGTGCATTTTACGTTCTTTCTCGTTCTCGTGTGCAGCTTGTCAAGTTCTTTAATGCTTGTTTTATGTGGCACTTTATCAGTCGACATGGAATATGTATTTGTGTCCTAGAGGAACAACAGTCTCATAAGTCAAACTCTAATATGGCCTGTGATGCCATGTACTCAAATGGCGTGGACTATAATATCTTGAAGGTATCAGACACGAGGAATACCAGGTGTCATGTTGCTGCATGCGCTGCTTAGCTTCTGGGGACATTGTTGCGGATGCTACCTAGTAAGGGTGCCTTCCTTGTTGTGGGAACAACATGCCCACCCTGCGAGTATGTACCTGTGCAGCCACCTAGATCAGAACCAAGTCAAACCAGGCAGAGTGCGCCTTTGGGACAATAATCTTATTAGTTACCTAATTCTGCATTACTTGGAAACTTTGCACCTTGATCGAATGCCCAATTTTACACAGATTTAGCGTAGCTGGGTGTCACACAAATTTGCCCAGGTTCCCAAGTCCTTCGGCTCGTGCCGAACCGGCAGTTGCACCGTTAGGGTCTCCCCGCATTCCCTTTTCGTCCCCTGTTGCGCAATTGATTGGCCTCTGTAACTTCGTAGAAGATACTTGAATGCGCCACTCTGTTAGAACTAAGCTAAGTTCAACAACATGCTTCAAATCGCACGCAATGAGAATAAAACGAGGAGTTGAGAGAATTTGAATAATTCCCTGTCTGTATATACAGAAACTTCAGCATGCTTTCAAGTGGTAGGAGAAGCTCCAATCCAGAGTGTGATTTTTGTAGAGTTAGACGGGCTAGTTTGCTTCCTAATTGTTCTAAGTACTTTGTAGCTCACGCAGCCCTTTTTTAACTTGGTGAAATTGCCCCAAGATACCCAATACATAAAGGCAAGATCTTTCTATTCACAGACAATTTTCATCTTTTGAAAGTGGTAATCTATATCCTTCTAGTTGCATCGGTTTCTATCTAAGGTGAGCGATAATCGCATTCGCTCTGATCACTTATTTGGGATTGATGCTTGCCCATGAGGAAAGTTTGAGTAGGTGGCTGCAATGGTGTGCGCAATGGATTTATCTGGACAGTAACTAGACGCACATTAGGCACATCGAACTGTCTACCATGTACTTCAACTTTCAAGTACTTTAGGTACTTAGGTACTTTCACATACAACTTTGAACGTAACTACCCCCTTAGCATTCCCCTAATTTGAACTGTTGATATGGGTGCCAAGGATATTTGCGGTGGTTGGGATAAGCTATTTGTGTGTCGCCACTCAACTGTGTGCAGCTGCCGCAATAGAGGCAACGATGAAAAATACCTTTGGTAGATAGCGCATCAATGTCACAACAGAGGTACCTTTTAGCAACTAGGGCGGAATGGGTAATACAGGCACCAGAAGCAATTCAATCTTCCTATCAGATATTCAACTTTACCAACTCCTACTATTATATATACGGTAGGCACCCTCATCACTTAGATTCGAGGCCTGCATCCATTCAGAAACACCGAGATTTGTCAACTCCCCAGTTGATCCTCAACTTTTGAAGCAAGGTGAGTCTTTTTCCTAGATATGCACCATCATCTTTGCAGGATCCTTGTCAACTACTTTCTTCGTCTTCATTACGTCGATTTCATCTCCATCCGGTAAATCGCCTTTTCCAGTTCGGTTTGAACATTTTGAGAACTCTGCCAGAGTTTTGCCACTGATCTGACTGCTTTCCCAATCGCTTGAACTTATTTGATCTCCCATCGCAATCTCACCCTTCCATCTCCTCTCGATCTCTCTGCTAATATCACCAATCTCATTAGCTACCTGCAAGACCGCGATCGCAGTATTATTCACAATTATTAGATTCTGGTATGTGGTAGTATCTTCTCACTACTTCCGGTGTTTTCCAGAAGGGCTCGAACTGCGATTGTGCGCATACACCACGGAGGGCTCAAATCTGCCACCGCATGAACGATCTCTACATACTACTTCCCAAATGCATATTTCTCAGCCTACCAGAACTTCAAGCCACCAAGCCGGCGACCTAGGGCTGGTTAATACCAAGTTGCTGAGTACATCCCGCTAACTTGGCCACCTGATTGCAGTCAATTGCACAATCCACCCAATAACTTTCCGCACTTTACAGCCAATTGTCCCGGTTCCACTTTTCCTCTGTGCACCTTGGAGTAAGTTTTACACTTCTTCTACCAAGTCACTTCGCCATCACAGAGTGGTAAGCACTCTATTTTCTCAATGCATTGAGCACCTCTCATATCTGGAACTCTAGTGCGAAGCAGCTATTTCCCCGGGTTGTCATTTACGTTTCGGCTACGAGGTTTGCGCCAATTTGCACGTGGCCTTAGGTTCTGACATGCCACTTTAACAGGTAGACAGCGAAGTCCGATCTTTCAAGTAACGCCCAGATTTCAATTGCGGCTTCAGACACGGCAAGGTAAGTGCCAACTTATCTGCTCCTCCTCAGTCCGACCTTGCGAAATTCGCGCGCACTATTTTCAAACTGGTCTCTTTCTACCTCCACACTAGCCAATCCCTCTCTACTATTCATATGTGCTATTCTATACTGAGCATCATTTCACGCTGTCTTGCGTTATCTAACTCTGTTCCAGAACTTCACAACCGTCCATAATTTTGGATTCTTGTCTGCCAAGACGCCCATTACTCATTGCAGTATAAGGTTCATTTACTGTAAGTTCTTGAGCTACCATGTTGATATCTTTCGACCCCTAACTTATAATCTATCAGTACACATATCATCACTTAAGATGCCGGGAACTTTTATCCACCAAAAGGAGGAGAAATCCATATCTCTCCTAGAGTATAGTAGCATCGGAAACGACTCGCCCACCCAGAACACCAATGTTGACTCTGCCGTTGACATGACGTTTCCTGAGGCCATAGACAAAGAATTGGCCAAATATGAAAATCCAAACAGCGAATCGAAGATGAATCTACACAATATCAGCAGTCCCTCGGTTAATCGCAGCAACAATCACCCCGGCATGATCTATAAATCCACCATTGTTTCAGATTCTGCGCGCATACCTATTAGTGTTGTCAACGGCATGCCATATAGCTTCGAGCACCTCATGGAGATGGGTAATGCCCTTGCCAAAGCTCGGCGCGAGAGGGCGTTCCCTACCACCATTACTCCGAATTACAATATTCAAGCCGTCATTGACGACTACCAAGACCTCCAGCGGCTTAATATCGCTCGCGAAGCAGAAAGTGATACAAGAGATCATGCATTCCGTCCCGACATATCTCGTCTGTACATCGAGATCCAGCGAAAAATTCAAGACCGCGACCTCACCCAGGGTGAGGTGGCTGCTGAAGCTAATGTTCGCGCTCGCCTAGGCGGATTTGCTAATAGTACCGGTGCCGAGACGGGCATGTACAATCTCATGCGACACGCTGTTCAATCTGTTCTCCGTCTCAATCATTTAACCCCAGAGAATGGAGACAATCTTGTTGATTCTGCTGCAACGCGAGTCGTCAATGAAATCCGCACAACGGTCCAGAGCCAGGCAATTCGTGGCGCGCACGGTGTTACCGAGAAGAATATGGACATTGTTATGGAACAGGTCTTCAGTGCTATCGAGAATGCTCTCAGTCATGGTGTCGGCACACAAGCGAATCGTCTTGATGGTCAAATTAACAACATGAGCACAATCACCAACGCCCAAAATGCCCAAGTCAACACCATTGCCATTCATGTCGGCGCCATAGATAACCACGTCCACGCCTTGGGGAACAATGTCAACGCGATGAGCAGTCTAGTTAATTCTACCAACGGCAATGTAACCGCTCTGACGACTAATGTTGGAAGCCTTCAAACTGTTGTCAATATGATTCCTCAGATGGCTTCTAACGCTATTCGGGATATGCTTCCTGGAATCATTGGCCCGGCTGTTGAAACGGCGGTTGGTCCGGCTGTTGGGACCGCTGTCGAGAAAGCATTTGAGAACGCCATTTCCAACGAACTTATTGCACGCCTACAAGTCTTCGCTCACGCGGTACAAGAAGCCCGTACTCGCGCCGAGATCATTAACAACCCTTATTACCGGACCTCTAAGACGACTAAGAGGCGCAGTTGGTTCGGCTTCTTCAGAAAACATTATAGTCATCGCAAGAGCTGTATAGGCCCTGCATATTAGACGAGTTCATCTCCGACAAGTTCAATAAGGGTTATGAACCTTTAAATATGTTGTGCCCCATACGCATTATAGCCTGGCAATCAATTCCTTCCCCTTCATCCTTTGCGCCACTTTCTGTTATCTACTCATGACTCCCACGCCATGCGCCAGGCTTCTTTTTTTTTTTTTTTTTCGACATATCAAGTGGTAAACTTGAACACAACAAGACTCATCTACTCCTTACACATAATCAACACGTTGTCTGAGCCGTCTATGTGTAAATCGTCTCCATTCATGTGTGCCAGGATTGGCTGATTTAGCTAGTCCCATAGGCCACTGCATTCGAGTTGAGACACGCATATTTGCACCAATAATAGATACGAGGAGAAGGAGAGGAGGATGTTTCTCGACGTCAGCGGCATACTCGCGAGAACTAAGATAGGCGTCTTAGACGAGGCTTTCCAGAAGCCATAGGTTGAGGTTCACATTCTTGATTTCAAGCGAACGTTAATTAGAAGGACTCGTTTCGTCTATAGATACAGTTCACGATAGGAAATAGGTCTCGTTTATGCTGTTTATAGATACATTTAATGTAACCGATCGGTGCCATAAGGGTATGTGTCTTACAATTCGTAGATTCCAGTCAATGTTTTGCGTACCGTGTTTTCTAGAAATAATGGTGTCAATCTGTGTTTCCTTAGCTAATTACCTACGTCAGCTCTCCTAGCACCAAAAATCCACAATATCTCAGCTACTAAAGTTTGTGATCGACAATAGTCAGCGACATCTATAGCACGCCTACTACACATCGATCGCATGCTGAACGTGGATCCGGAAACTACGAATATGATATCAAGATCTTTAATTTCATTTTTTACCGCGACTTTGGCTCTTGGATTGCGTAGGAAAATTGCTGAAGTTATATTCGCCATGCCTTGATCTTGATGCTCCCCAAACAAAGGGTTGAACATGCGGCACAAGATAGGGTGCGAGCACGTGTACAATTTTGACGAGATGAAGGCAACGCCCACTAATCAGTCCAGCTGCCACCTCTGCTTTGCTCGGCCGAGAACACATAGCACGAGAGACGACAGAAGGAACAATGTACGAGCAGCAAGCTGAGTTGATCCCGTAACCATTCACAAGTAACGATCGAAGTGAAATTCATGATTGGTCCGATGGCTAGGTTTCATAGTTATTCTGCGACGTGAGTGAAAGTGACTTCGTCAATCAGATATATTCTAGGGTCCAGCAGTAATCCCTAATATGCCGGCGCCACACGAGAACAGATATCACGTCAAGAAATAGGATAAGCCTTATGGAGAGGCGCACAGGTCGAGAGCAGTCTGATCTAGATATTTATTGCGCATCGTTATCGGTCATCATTAGCATAGAGACTATTCTCACGAACCCAGCTAACTATATCCTCACCCACAAGCACTCCGAGCGCCTCCCAGTCCTGCGCGCGAACAGCATCGCGGACTTTCGTGCTACTAATGATAGCCTCGTCCTCCTTGCGTCCCTGCACCATCTCGATTCTATCAACCCATTCCTCCCTACCGCCAGCTTCCTCAAGCTTGCCGGCGCGCAGCTCATCAAGATACGAGATCTGCGCCGCCGCATCGCCCCAGTTATCATCCGTGCGCATCGTAACCCGGAGCCTAGCGAGCGCGAATAATGGGTCTAGAGATGCCTTCATCGAGTTGTTCGGATAGTACTTGGGATTGAAGATGCGGATCAGCGTATCATAGCCGGTGAGGTAGATCTGCTCTGACTCCGCTGCGTTACCAATGCTCACAGCGCTCGCTGACTCGTCTGATTCCCCGACACCGCGGTAGAAGTCGTTTGTGGCGATAGCTTGGGCCTTGGCGTGGAAGTAGGGCTCCGTGGTGACGGCGATGTCCACTGCTTCACATCCTACATCGGAGCCAGGAGAAGACTGACCACCGCTCTCAGCGGCGCCTTTCGCGCTCGACTCTGCGAGTATACCCTGCGCGAACGCATACATCATAGCCAACCTTTGGGGAAAGGTCGCCGGCTTCGGCGCCTTGTCTGCATTATTGATTGCAAGGAGGAGCAAGACCCGCAACGCAGCGCTCGTCTTCGACATCCCGCGCGACTCCTCAGCCTTCATATCTTGCGGTACCTTCGTCTTATATCGCGGGTCGGATAGCGCGGAGACCACCATGCGATGATGCGCAAGAGTAGGCGGATTGAACGAGGAGTCGAGCACGAGGATGTACTTGGCCGGTCGGCGCAAGGGTTCTGTAGGAACCAAGTCTGCCGTCGCGGCAGAGGAAGAGGGGAGAGAGCATAGCACGCGAAATGTCGAGTCGGAGGACTCGAAGCTCTTCAGTGCTTGAGTGAAGCGTGCGACGAGGTTCGAAGGTAAGCGCGCCATTTGCGATTCTGGGTTCGCATTGCGGCGGGGTTGATAGAAGTGGGATGTGCACTGCGACTTGTTATGCTAATACATCAAGATCGCATTGTCGGAAATATTATTCAGAATGCCATAGAAAGGCTGAACCGTGTAGACAGCATTGTCAGCATTTGTCCCGAGGCAAGAGATCATTTTATCCGTCCATTGCGGAAGTGCTGGAGACATTCGGCAGAGAACCATAAATCTGTATGCGCTAAATCCGGTAACGCCGACGTGTATGGGAGCTTCACGATTGAAGTAGGCCAACCGTGTGACACGAGTGAATAATTTTGGGGTGGGCACTCAACAAAGCTACCCTCCTAGAAAAGTTTTCGGGTTTGAAGTTAAGGATCTATGAGTGCATGGTGTCAAGCCTAGCAAAATTCCATTGACAGAGCTTAGCTATCCACACCCAGCATGAATACTGACCGCAGCAAAGTGTAGAGCACTGACAGATTGCCAGGACTCCATCGAGACTCAATTACATGTTACAAAAATTAGTTGGTCTCAGTTTTTCATTTAAATCATGCATGGATGAACAGGGGTATCAAAGCCCAACCTCCCTAACGCCACCGTAACCCCTATGAATCACGCTGTACAGTCGTTATACATCCCTTTTCTCGTCCACTATCCGTTCTTGGTTTTCCTAGCGTATCTCAGGCTCCCTCATGAAGTCGGGAATACTTAGTCCGCCATCACCTGGTGCATGCTTCTTGACGTTGGTCTTGCGTTTTCGCGCTTGCGCGTCAAGGCGCATCAGAGTGTCGTCGTCGCTCTCGCCGAGACTCATCCGTTTTATCCGCAACCGATAATCCTCGAGATCACTCACGACATCATCGATAGGGTTGTTATCAACTGTGTCAGCGCCCTCATCTAGCGCGTACACTTTAATGCCCCGGATATGCGTGTCCTTGCCGTTCTGGTGATTCTCGAGGATTATAACCCTTACAAAAAAGCAGCAGAGCGAGTTGCCGTCAGGACCGCCGCCTGCGCCCGCGATCGGAATGTCAACCCAGCCTTTGGGCATCTTAAGCTCCAGGATAGTGAAGGGAATAGTGAGATTGGGGCCCGTGCCGGCTGTGATCTGAATCTTTGTAGGTGTATAGCTCTCGTCGAGCTCATAGTCTAAGTACAGCCGTAATGCACGAATCTCAACGCGCTTGATGAAGTGTATGTTGAGGCGATGAGGCTGGGGTCCATCTGATCTAGAGCACTAGTTAGCGACGAAAATGGAGGTAGGTAGTAAAAGTGCAGGCATACTGCCAGTATTGATTCGCATCATCGTCGCGGAGTTCCTTCACACCGCATCCCGGCTTGTAGCTGCTGACGGTAAAACTTGCAAGATTGCTTATCTCCTTCAAGCCTACGGCGCTGGCGTCGAATGGCTGCTCCTCTTCTTGCTCTTCTTCTTGCTCCTCTTCTGCAACATCAACCTCCCCAACCTCTTCTACATCATGTTCCAAGTCACCCTCGCCGCCCTCTATGTGGTCGACACCAGCACTTGCGTCTACGTCCAGATCTTCATCGTCACTCCCACTAAATCCTCGAATTGGGGGACGGAGCGGCTCATGCCTGGCCATTCGTTCTGCGCGGATTTCAGCAAAAAGTTGAGAAAATGGGCTCAATGGCGTCTGGCGTGTGACGATGCCCTCTTCTTCTTGATGCAGATCACATGTCTGAGTGTGGTTCGGTTGGGGAGTGTTATCATTTCGGATGATACGCCATCGAGAATCAATAGGCGACAAGTGTGTCTCCGGAGACATTTCAAAGGAAGACGTGATCGATCACACTATGATCTCAGAAGAAAGATAAAAAGGAATCAAGGTTTGGCTATAATAAATACCTAGCGACTAGGGAAAGGCTTATGTAAGGTATTGTGGTTGGAGGGACGATGAGCCATGGTTGCACACAAATGAGAGAACTGACCGTCGGGTGTCTGAAACGTCCATCTAGCGTCTGGCGAGATACCTGTTTGCGGATGCTCGTTGTAGACCCTGTCCCCGTCTTCTGCTGCAGGTAAGGGAGTGCCATTGTTGTGGTCGTCGTAGGCAGGGGGAGCAGTGCGGCTCGACCTGAGAAACCTGCGACGGTAATCTCTTGCCTGCTGGCGCCGGGTGCCATGACGCTCTACATCTTGATTGTCCATTGCTTTTTCCTGTGTAACATAGGCGGCAATGTTGATTGATGTTTGCCAGCTAGCCGTCTTAAACAGTTGTTCAACTTAGATTTGCTGGGCACAATCATGTGGTAACTTGGGATCAAAATAGACTTCCCTTTTCGTGCTTAGCGGCTCTAGGTTACCCCTGCCCGATCACCATTCTGCTTACAAGCATTCAATATTCCGTAAAGCCATTTATATCAATATATTGAAACAGATCTAATGATTTTCCAATATTCCAGTCACCATAAGATCATCTTCGACATGAGGCGCTCATCTGGCAGTTCATCGTCAGTCCTCAACAGCTTATCTAGGTGATTTCAATTATTTTCCCTCGTGTAAATTTGGCCATTGAAATAACCTTCCGTCGCAATCATTCATTAATTCTCAACCGACTCTGAAAATACCACGTTACCCTCAAAACAACACAGATACCAGTGCTGAAAAGATGCACATCTTGTCTCTAACATGATATCTCAAATCATGTGAAAACAGGCCTGCTTAATCAAAGAACCTTGAAGATACTCTGAGTGTTGTTGGCGCTGTATTATAATTACGCAAATCCACGAGGGCTGCCCGGAATCCAGCCAGAAGGCTCTATATCACCAATATTTTTTTTCGTTTCTTTCAGCCGGTCCGGTCTATCGGCTCCAATTTCGGGTTGTTCCAGATTGGGGTCCTACAGTGGTAGATGGGTTGCTGGTCCGATGGATTTCATTGGCCAGCTAACTCGATTTGGAGTTCCCCTCTTGGGAGGTCGTAGTGCATCTATGACCTACACGAGGGGCAGCTATGTCACACAACATATAGCCCAAAAAGGCACCATACGCTGTATCACCACAGCGCTTAATTCTCCTTGGTTGAAGACAAAGACAGTCAATATATTCCAAGGTAGTACTTACTACAATCAGACGCTGTCTCGTGCCGTTAGCCAAGCTGGTACTATATTCTTCTCGTCACCTGCCAATTCTGTCTCAGTACCAGTACCAGTCTCTCGAGTCTACGTGCCCCACCATCGAACTCAAGACTTGTATAAACGACGCGGGGCAATTCGCTCGGTTTCTCTCTTTGCGTCACGACAGTTTTCCACCACCTCTAGAGTTTCTTGTTCTGCCATTATCCCATCATCCATCATGGCGGACCGTGATATTCTCCCTGCCGTTGTCAAGCCCTCGCACTATGACCTCTCTATTTCGTCCCTGAACTTCAGTAATTGGTCTTACCAAGGGCACGTCTCGTGAGTAGCCCGAGCCTCACTATTTATGCAATCTATAGAACCTAACCGCGAGAAAAAAGAATCAATGTCTCTATTTCCGAGCCTCTTAAGGAAATCGTACTGAATTCTCTTGAATTGACCCTTGAGAAGGCTGAGGTGGCTGTCGACAGTGGCAAATCCGTTCAGTCTTTCAAGACATCTACTTTCAGCTATGACGACAAGAAACAGCGGGCGACACTTCAATTCGCCGAAGAGATTCCTGCCTCTCAACAAGCAACCCTGGCTATCTCGTTCAAAGGCACTATCAACAATGATATGGCTGGCTTCTACAGGAGCAAGTACAAGCCTGTCGTTCCCGCCGCTGCATCGGTTCCTAAGGATGAGACCTTCCACTATATGTTCTCCACACAATTTGAGGCTTGTGATGCTCGAAGAGCATTCCCATGCTTTGATGAGCCCCGACTGAAAGCCACGTTTGACTTTCAAATCGAGACTCCCGAGGATCAAGTAGCACTCTCTAATATGCCCGTTAAGAGCGTAACGAAGTCTCGCGACGGCTTCCAGACTGTAACATTTGAACGCACTCCGGTAATGAGTACATATCTCCTAGCCTGGGCTATGGGTGATTTCGAATATGTGGAGGCTTTCACGGGGCGCCGCTATAACGGAAAGCAGATCCCGGTACGAGTGTACACTACACGAGGATTGAAAGAGCAGGGCCGTTGGGCGCTGGAACATGCCCCCAAGACTATCGATCTCTTTTCGGAAAGTTTCGGTATCGACTATCCTCTTCCTAAGTCTGATTTGCTGGCTGTCCACGAATTCACCCACGGTGCAATGGAAAACTGGGGACTGGTTACATACCGTACCACCGCTGTCCTTTTCGACGAGAAGACCTCTGATGCTAGATACAAGAATCGTGTCGCCTACGTTGTTGCTCATGAGCTAGCCCACCAATGGTTTGGAAACCTCGTCACCATGGACTGGTGGGATGAGCTCTGGCTAAATGAATCTTTCGCGACCTGGGCTGGCTGGTATGCCGTTAATGAGTTTCATCCAGACTGGCAAGTCTGGGCCCAATTTGTCAATGAGGGTATGGAAATGGCATTCAAACTTGATGGCATGCGTGCATCTCACCCTGTTCACGTGCCGGTCCAGGATGCTCTCGACGTGAATCAGATCTTTGATCATATTAGCTATCTCAAAGGGTGCTCCACTCTTCGCATGCTAGTAAACCACCTTGGAGTGAAAACCTTCTTACAAGGCGTTGGAGTTTATCTTAGAAAGCATGCGTACGGAAATGCGAAGACCGAGTATCTCTGGCAGGCCTTATCCGAGGCCTCGGGCGCTAACGTCAATGAATTGATGGGCAACTGGATTGAAAAGATTGGCCATCCCTTAATCACTGTTGCTGAAGAGCCTGGCCAAATCTCGATCAAGCAAAACCGTTTCCTGTCAACTGGAGATGTCAAACCTGAAGAAGACGAAACAGTCTGGTGGGTCCCACTTGGTCTTCAAGGCAAGGTCGGAGAGCAAGGCATTCAGACACTGGCATTGACGGATAGAGATACGACTATAAGGGATATCGACGACGACTTCTACAAGCTTAATAGCAATGCCACTGGATTTTACCGCACCAACTATCCGCCCGCCCGCCTTGCTAAGCTTGGCACCCAGCTTGACCGTTTGACTAACGAGGATAAGATCTCTATTATTGGATCTACAGCCGACTTGGCGTTCTCTGGTTATGGATCTCCAGCATCATTGCTTTCATTCATTCAAGGTTTTGGAGGAGAAACTAACCACCTTGTCTGGTGTGCCGTCCTTGATTCGCTCAATGGCCTCAAGTCTATTTTCGGTCAAGACGACGACCTCAAGCAGGGGCTTGAGAACTTCTCATTGAAACTAGTGGACAATGCTGTAGCAAAAATTGGATGGGAGTTCTCCGAGAACGAAGATTACCTAACAGGGTTGTTGCGAAAACGACTACTTTTACATGCGGTAGCTAATCGGCACACTGCGTAAGTCAGCTAACTATCATATCCTTGTGATACGCCTTCCCTTCCCGGCCTCAAGCGAGTGTAATCAAGTTTTTTGGCTAATAAATCATGATCTTTTAGAGCGAGCGAGAAAGCCCTTTCTCTATTTGATGCTTGGGTTTCGCAGGGTACCACCGCTTTCAACCCAAATTTGAGGACGGTTATCTACCGTGCTGCTATCAGAGCCAAACCAGCTGAGGCTGTCAAAGTTCTCAAGAAGGAGTGGTATAATGGCTCTTCCATTGATGGAAAGGAACTCTGCCTATCTTCTCTGGGTCATACGCGCGACCCTGAACTCATCAAGAGCGAACTGTTGCCATTCCTCTTCGATCTCTCCCCCCCAGCGCCAGCCTCGGAGTCAATTCCATCGGGAGACATGCATTCTCTTGGCAGTCCTCTAGCAGCGAACTCAGTTGCGCGCAACATCCAATGGGATTACATACGCGAGAACTGGAGCAAGCTGACAACTAAGATGGCAAATCCGGTAGTCTTGGATCGCTTTGTCAAGATATCGCTCAACAAGTTTGTGGATGTCAAATATGTCAGCGAGATAGAGAAATTCTTTGAGGATAAGGACACCAGTAGCTTCGACCGCACTCTCGAGCAAGTCAAGGATGCTATTCGAGGACGTGCCGCTTATTACTCACGCGATCGCGATGTCCTCAGAGAGTGGCTGAAAGCGAACAACTATCTGAGCTAGATTCACTAGCTGTCAGGGGAGCAGAATCGATTGTTCAAGATCGGAACTTCACGTATTGTATTATATACTTAGGTAGTATAGATAGGCTTAGTTGAGGGAAACAGCCTCAGATAGCCGTATGCATTTTTTTTTCAATCACTACATAATATGATTAAGACGTGAGATACGCGTAAGAACTCAGCGAGAAGAAGAATAAGATCATCAACTACCAAATACGAAGTCTAAACCACCGTAGAGCATTGAACCCACATACATAACACTACCCTCGTCACAACGCAACCGGTTTTCTCCAATATCGAGTGGCAATAGTGATACGTAACTATGTAGCATACGCCATTTCTCGACCACCAAAGCTCCATCCGGTCCGATAAGACGGATGGCTGCAGCACGAAAACTCGCCACACCGGAACAAACAGACAAAGAAACAAAATGTGAGACACACAATAGTACCTAGGTACCTCTCCCCCCCACTTTATGTATTCAATGTAGGCTTTATATACAATGATAAAGAGAGCCATTCCCAGCGAAGTAGCTGTGACACACCAACCAATAAGAATAAGGGATTACATCTTTCCGCAGAGTTGCTTGGCTCTGCGGTACTACAAGATAATAAACAAGCAAACTTCGCTTAAAATACTCTTTTTTCTTCTTTTGTGAATATGAGAGTCGTAGGTCACGGTTCGAGTCTGTTAATGTGCCATTGGAGTTTTCTGTTTTCCTATTCTCTTTTCCTGCATGATGTGTGATATGATTTTGTCGATCCTGATATTAGAGGGTATAGAATTGAGTGTTATTACTACTTATACAAGGGCAGTATATTCCTACGGCTTGCTTCCTACCAAAGTGATGGAGGCAAAGACTAAAATAGTGTGACCAAATGGCAGATGAGTAAAACAAGTTTTCAGTTCCTTCATCCGCCCATTTTCGCAAGCCGTTCATTCAACTTTCGTATTTTTCATCCTGATAAACGGTGGGGATACAGACACTATAGCTCTTAGCATTACAAACACGAAATATTACGGCGAACAAACAGATCATTATAGGCTCAAAATGATGCCTTCTTCAATGGTATTCTGATCTTTTTACACGGAAAACATACGTCCCGCAAATGCTCAGACTTATTATTGTACAGACAAACAGGATCCTTTCCCACTTAGAAATCATGGGACAGTCGACGCCAGTTTGAATGCCCTCCCTTTTTTTGCTCCCTAAAATGACGGCTGGCCCTACACAATTAATCGTTCCACATGCAACAATACTATTCCCTACATGCGACCTCATGCCTGAGACTGCGCTATGACAGTAAGACAGAAATCTAGTGTACAGCGATATAACGGGATCTGGGGTGAGTAATCCATCAAGGTGATGGTACTACAGTCGTTGATAGCTGTGAGATCTCTGAAAGAGATCGAATGGTAATCGACGAACCCTCACGCGGCGATGAATTTTCTAGGACTCCTCAGGTCGCGGTCGGCCCCGATGACCGTTGCCACGGCCACGACCGCGTCCTCGTCCACCGCGACCTTCATGGTGGCCGCCACGATGTCCACCACGGTAGTCTCCACGGGCCCGTCCTCTCCAGCCACCTTCACGGTCATGGCCGCGAGGACGGTTGCGTTGAACCTGATGAAAGCCATCGTTAGCATCCGTAGAAGCGGGCGCCTGCTATTATCGTCAGTGAGTACAATGTGTATAGTACCGGGCGCGCCCCTTTGCTATAAAATATTTCAGGTCATGACTCACCTCTGGTGGGTTCTCGGGCTGATCGTCAGCCCAGGATTGCACATTGCTCGCAGCTGCGGGGGTTGCTGTCAAGCCGGTTTCGGTTTCTGCGGGATCGCGGGGAACTTCCACCCAGCCCTCTTGCGTGATTGAAGAGGCCATGTTGTTGTTGGAGTCCCAATCAGCTCCTGCAGCAGCGTTGGCAGCGATGTCCGAGACGTCGGCGTTGGTAGGGATCCCAGTCTGGGCTGCGGATTCAATGTGGCCATTTGTCAGAGGCTCGGTAGCTCCGGTACTGTCGATTTCGGTTAGACCGGCGTGGGCAACAGTTGGGTCGGTCTCAGTGGCGGCAGGTTCCGGAGCGGTTTCAGTTGCGTCCGGTGAGGTCTCGACGGCGGCAAAAGGGGCGACATAAGCCGTAGCCGCAGCCTTCACTTGACCATCTAAAAAGAAATGGTTAGTATGCACAACGATGCTCGCGGTGGCTGGAGAGCTCACAGGTTGTTTGTAGTTCGTCACCAGCTACACTACGTGTCGTTTCAGAAGAGCCTTCAATGAGCTTAAGCATAGTCGAGACAGCATGCTCGTCGCCAGAATATACATTGAGGAGAACGCCCTCTAATGCCATATTCTCGTCGAGGCCAGCATCTGCTTCCTCCGACCTCCGTGCGGCAGCAAGGCGAAGGAACTGAGAAAGAGCCAATAGGCTATCTTCCAATGACTTCTTAGCATCGGCGGCAGCTTTCTCAGTGAGCTCACTGATGGCATCTGCTTTCTCCTTTTCGAATTTCTCGGTCAAAGCCTTCTCGATAGCAGTCTTATCAGCGGCGGCGCGAGAGCGGTATTCCTCATCGATCTTCTTGAACTGGGCGAGCTGCTCCTCGTACTGGGCTAGCTGTGCCTCAAGTTGGGGTTTCTTGAGACGCTGGGCTCGCTGGTCGGCATTGATGATTTTAGCTTCGACGAGCTCATCGAGAGTCTTGCCCTTGTGCTGGTCGACAATGGGATCGGTTTTGGAGGCATTGGCCTGAAGGTTATTGTTAATTGTGTGGCAAGAAGTTGGAGGGGAGGGGAGGGGAGGGGAGCAATGGAGCTTGGGTGTTGAGATTGGCAAGATAGGACGACTTACAATTTTCTTATTGACATTGCGAATGTTCCTGGTTCTCTCGTTAGACAAGCTCAAGTGACAAGTCGAGAGCAGAGGGGGCTAGGACGGAACAAGGCTGGCGGGGATATGGGGACTACACACTTCTGCAGGTCTCGAACGTAGGGGCTTTCCGAGCCGTCGTCTGAAGCGTCGGCGCCAGAAATGGAGACAGCCTTCTCAGGGGCGGGGGAGGCAGAGGGAGCTGGGGACTCAGTACGCTCAGCCTTGGCCTTCTTTTTCTTAGCCGACTTGGACTCGGCCAAAGCAGGCGGGTTCTGAACAGCGGGAGACGCCATTGTAGTTAGGAGAGCGCGTTGCTGATATCGGCTCTAAGTATGGGTGGGGGGTAGAAGACAGGTGTCTTTATGGGCAAGTGGCCGCGATCGAAGCGTTATGGAGTAGGTAGAAGTGATTTGTTCCAAACAGATCGCCCTGTTCGCGTGACGAAAACGATCGAAGGTGGGGGGAGTGCAGGAGCTTTAACAAGAACAGAATTGTCCCTTTTCGGAGAGGTTTGTGTTAACAAAATAAAAGACAGAGCGTCTAATTAACAAACTTAGGGGCAGGTAGAACTGTTTTTCCTAGGATATTGAGGAGACGTGGTGGTTACTGTTGTTGCAGAGAGGTGTGTGAGGTGGTTGAGATTGGGAATGATGGTCTGGTGGTATTGTTTGTGCAGCGACGAAATCGGAATTTTGATGTTTTTCGGGTTGCTTTTGCTGCTTTTGTCCTGGCGCTCCTCCACTGACCAGTGATATGACGTTAGGTTAGGTTACCTAGGTAGCTTAGGCTCAGCTTGTTGCCTGTCGGACCCTCTGCTGTGGGCTGCGCTAACCACTCCCAGAATTCGGGGTCTGCAGCCCATCAGTTAACTAACTAGGGCCCCTGTACGCACATAAAATTCCCTACACTAACGAGCATGAATGGGGGCTAGTTCAGAACATCAGAGAACCGTGACGAATTCTATTTGAACGCTAAACATTAAACCACATAGTTTAACAGTCCAAGTCTAGCAGAAGTAATAATTCAAGGTGTGATTTATTATTTATCATCTTGAGTTTATCACCAGAGCTCGGCTGCATAGTGTTAAGCATTGTTACTGACTCATCTCTAACTCCAAATCAGCTGCATGACTCGAGCAATCCTCGCCATCGGCATCTCCACCCTTTCAGATGGGGACAAATCTAGTCTGGCCCAGCTGCTTTGCAGTCTCCCCGGAATTGTTGCTCTTTTTCGTGATATCATACGATCTGACTAGATCCAGCGATCCCACGAACCAGCATAGCCACCAACGCCCAACGTATCTCGATCGATTCTCGTCTGGATTGGTATTTTCATGATACCAGCATCGCTCGTAGATGCGCATTGTCGTAGCGACTTGAAGGTGGGGTTGGTTATATGGTTTGGCGCGCCTTGTTTGAAGTGCGTAGTCACTTCAGGGGCCCCGTCACTTCATCCCTTGAATTTGGCTAGGGTGTCCTTTGGCAATGATTAAAAGTTAGGTTTCTAGTGAATTCGCCAGCATTGATACGACTTGGGTTGGAACATACAGGCGTTGCTTTTCGGATGCTCTTGGCGCTGACGTTTCGCTCGCCCGCTTGCTTCGAATCGATTGCCGCTTCTTTAATCAGTCTATTTCAAGCATTAGGAACTGGCTCGTCCGCCGGACACATCTGGATAATTAACCATACGTTTGCATAAATAGGACGTAGTCGAGAAAGATCTGTAGATAGAGGCAGGCGATTGTTAGACGCGTCAGGCACGCGCGACATTGAAGTTCGGAGGAGTTTAACCTTACCATGACGTCTACATTCTTACTGACATTGCATTTCGAATGGGCCTTGACTATTTTCTTAACAGTCGCCCGCGGGTACATCTTTTGTCCTGGCGCCATAGTGTTGAATATGAGGATGGGAGATGGGTGGCGGTTTTAGAGTTGTCGATACCTATGCGCTTCACCAGAACTTTGACGTTTCGTTTGTTTACTTCCAATGAGATTGAGATATGGCTTAATGCCCCGCCTGAAAGTTGAGCCACCAATCGGCATTTCTATCGCTTGTGGGGAGCTAGAGCCACCTTTAGGCCAGCTACCTAATTCTCCACTCTCAACCTCCGGTAGAACGGCTGAACCCCAGATTTAGATGACCTCATCCATGTCATCCAACACCGCCGCGGCCCCAGCAAATCGCATAGCATCTTATCGCGGTAGCTATTACATCTCTTAAGGAGGGTCACTCTGTCCATCCCGATATGTCATACCATCTCGAAGATTGCTGTTACCCTACATCTGTTGGAGAATGCTCCGAACGCGCTTAACCTGCGTGCAAGGTAGGAGATGGCTCTACATCAAACACGCGCTTATCAAAAGCTCATTGTCCACCACCAACTCATGCGCCACAATAAGCGCCGTTCCTCCGAGGATGTGAAATGAATTCCAATCTACTCAGAATCATATTTTCGGCGTTCGAAGTCGTGTTGGATCACTACCGGCCAATTGGCGTTGTCTCCGGAGATCATTCCTCCGAGCATATAATATCGCTTTATCCCAGTCTACACGCACCGTCCCAGAGTAAGCAATACTTCAGTAATACTTATAATACTGTACCAGCTGACAGGAGATGGAGCATGATACCCCAGTTTCCTTGCTCGGCAAGTATGCAACATGATGATGTCGTATATGGCGTACATGCCCAACTTTGGCCGCTACACCCCACCTCAACATGACTTCAGCCGCTTTACATGACCTTGGCAAAGTTGCGTCCAGCTGGTAAGGCTGATTTGCCAAAACTCGTGGGTTAATATACTGGCCAGGGGGGACGCCGTCTGCCTATCAACGCCATTCAATTACCAAGACATAAGTGACAATCGTTACTTTTACTGCCGAGAGAATCGCTGGTTGACAGTCATGTCGCGGACGAGGAATGGCGAGTCCATGGCGGATAAAAGGCTTCGATCCTCCGTAAAGTACTTAACTTGGGAATTTTCTCAGATTCCAGGGACCCCAGCTTATAAAATCTCACTGCGGGCACGACCAACTGAGTTACACGTCCATCACGCAATTCTTAGTTTCTCGCTTGTCCTTATTTCGTTATGGGCCTTCTTCAGATTGCTGTAGCCATTATGGCTCTTACTGGGACCACCATATCAGTTTCAGCAGCCCCAGCGACACCATCTGTGCAGTATTGTGACCCAGACTCGGACGTATGCTACTCCAGCAGTACTGTTGGAATCGCGTCCATTTCGTATAGGCTAGCCATCCCGAACGTTACCGCTAGCCCATTCGACATAATACTCCAGATAGTCGCTCCAAAGACAGCTCAGTGGGCCGGAATAGCTTTTGGCGGACACATGATTAACAACACCATCGCGATGGCCTGGGCGAACGGGAATACATCGGTCGTCTCATCTCGTTGGGCATCGTAAGGAGTAGATTCCCTGTCATTTTCAAAAATTGAACTGACCGCCTCTTTCCAAGCGTGCATGAAATCCCCGAAGCGTATGAGGGGGCAGAATACACCGTCCTCAAGGGCTCGGTCACGAACGAGACGCACTGGACATTGACCGCACTCTGCAAGGGTTGCTCCTCCTGGATCCATGATGGTGGTTCTAAGACGGTTCTCGATCCTACTTCCTCGTCTATCAATCTTGCATGGGCAGCTTCACCATACCCGGTCGGCGATCCGGCTGATAACTACACTATGTTAAGCATCCATTCGGAACATGGTACATTCTCTCTTGACTTGGCTGCAGCAAGATCGGACAATTTCGATACCTACCTGCAAAGCCTGATGGCATAGTTTGGACACCTTAATGCTGGCTACTGTGCCTTGTCTTCACTGCTGTGTAGGATAGTCGTCAGGGCTTCAATTACATATGAAACGAATATATTGTGTTTCCATCCGCGACAAATACGGGCTCTTGTCTTCCAGTATGACCTAAGTTATCTTCTTAGACTTTCTTAGCACCCAAGTTTAGTACAACAAACCAGATGATACTATTCGAGCAAGTGGCAAAGGTTTGCTTACCTCAAAAAGAATTGACTAACTTAGCTGCCATTCTATACACTTAGTCAATTAGACCATACGAAGACGGCATGTCTCTTCCACAGCTTTGCGCATCACGAAAGCCCAATCTTCTCAAGACGGATACAGTCGTGTTTGAGCTTACGGTCATTACACAAAGCGGTTAAGATGCGCACCGAGATTGAGTTTCATGGTTTCATTATTATCCGTCGTTTCATCTAACGCCGTCTTGCTGTCCAGCTGTCCCAGAACAGAACTGCAGCACTATACCACAACACTATCAAAAGATAGAACGTTGTCAAGTCGGAGACTTGACCATCTGCAGTTACTTATATAGTTGAGGCCGTAACAATATACGTACCGTAACACCAGCTGTAAGCACATATAAGCAACTGCAGACAGTCAACTCGCTCTGATCAACAACGTTCCACTCTGCCATAAGTATACCTGCAGGTCGCCGCGACTTCATTCCTCGCAATAACTACTGCCTTGCTGATCGCCATCCAATCCTCATGTTCATCACAGATCCCGGGAAGGAGACCGCCAAATCGCTTACTGCTGGCCCGAAGATCCTCGACCAGCTGAAGTTCCGGCGCCACGTCCGGTACCAGCACCAGATTGTTGTCCTCGTCCGCCAGCAGCTTGTCCACGGCCTTGTCCCCGGACTGGTTGAGTTTGTCCCTGTTGGTTCTGCCCTTGCTGACCCTGCGGAGGCTGGGGTTGAGACTGTCCCATCGAGGTCTGGATGATTGCACCTCCAGTTTGTTGATGTTGAGCACCCATTTCAATGATCACTGTTGTATCACAAGTTAGTTGATATGCAGCTCGCATGAATGCAAGTTGTAAGGGTGAGCGAAGCTTAACATGAGCATAACCTTCGAATCGACTGTGAAGAGGACAATATGAACAGACGAGCAACTCACGGTCACGTAGAATAGCTGGAGTAGTCCCATAGGGATCCAATTGCGCCACAGCTCGTTCGATCGCTTGTCGGCGATTTGCCAACTCGTCTTTGGTGGGTGGTGCCATTTATAGTTCTTGTCTCAGGCTTCTGTTATGTAGTGCTCAACGTATGAGTTACGATTTAAAGTATCGAATTGTGCCTGTCACTATATAACAGCGACTATATAACCCAGGCTTGCGTCGGCGTGGCTGTGACTGCGTTGTTAAGCTTTGGGTTAGCAAGATGTTGTTGTCACAATAGAGTTCGAGCAAAAGTGATCACAACTCACAGAGTGCAACTTGAGAACTACGCGGAGAAAGGAACTGTAAGCATGTATAAGCAACTGCAAATAGCTGGGTCGCTCGACTTGACAACGTTCTGTTATAGCTCTGGTGGGTTATGTTGTGGTTGGTGAGAGAGGGGAAAGAAGAAAGATCTAGAGCAGGAGAGAAAGGCGGTTTAGGTAGGCGGTGGAAATTGTGAAAGGAAAACACAAATCAGAAGTAAATCATTCACTAGGCCTTGCTTTGATTTGATATCTGCTGTTCTAGGTATTCACTAGTTTGTTGATGGGGTAACCGACCTGGGGCTTGATTCCCCATAGAAGCGAATGCCCAGAGAAATTCATGCCATCCACCCTCAGGAAGGCTTATATTCATCATGTCCACTGGTGTTTCTCGTTCGCTACATACTTGCAGTTCATGAACATACTGCCCCTGTTCCGATTAGCGTATTTGAACAAATCTCAATGCCACCTATCTAATGAGCTAGTTCTCGAACATCCTCCGATTGCCGTTACAACAGCAAGCGTATAAGCAACAGACACCAAGACGCCCAAGTAATGACAGCAGGATATTATCAAGTGCTTAAGTTCTGTTGTGTAACGCTGCAACCTCCAATTCAAATACCAGCAACAGCAGTAACGCCAAAAAGCATCATGAGAATGAGCGACGCTCCGAGGTGTCCTGGCGTATGGATTTCCTATACGTGCTTACTTTCTATAGTTTGATATGACCTGGCAACATCGGCAACTGCTAGAACATCTTGGGTCTAAGCATATTACTTAAAGTTCAATTATGTCTTGAACAGTTAGGATTTGGTATCCAAAACTTTCCGTAGGCCTGCCTATCTATACCGGGAGCTCTCTTTTCCCCTTATAGATCAGTACAAAGTAATTATCATAACAGCAGGCCAGACAGGTCATAATAGAGGGGATCTTACCTATCGCCTACCCAAGCCCGCTTATCTAAATGTCTACAACTACCCAAGAAAGTGTATCCCGTCAGATTAATATCACCTTGACCGCTTTCCGTACTAGCTGCCCTTCCATTGCGCCATACAAATAACAATCACCGACCAGATTACATGTCACTGACTCATTCTCGCAGTTGAATTGTCGAAAAACAAAAGGCACCTTGGACCCATTTACCCCCCAAATCTGGTCACCAGCCCTGGCGTGGTCCACGCTGAGGCCAATTCGACCGCTGTCTGTGATCAAAAGTGACCTATATAACAAACAAGAAACCACGGCATTACGGTAACCTTCATATTTTATGCAGTGTATATCTCCAGTTTTGAACAGATCGTCTAGTTCTGCCTGCTCTGGATAGTCCTCTGGTTGGAGCGGTCGCCACTGTTCTTCCCACACCATATTCTGAAATCCGCACTCAATCATTAATCTGACAATGTTAGCTTTTGCAATGTTGCGAAGAATGAAGTCTCTCCTTAGGAGTGCTTGTTGAGCTTTTGGAACAAGTTCTTTGCAGACTCCCCCAGAAAAGGTTTCGACTAGTTGTGTACGGACAGAGCCAGTGATATTCTGGGTGGCTTCGAAAGCTTGAATCATATAGTCCCACTGTGAAAAGGTATCTTTCAGAGACGAAGGGTCGTAAAGGTTTCTAACCGCAGGACCAATGGCGTGTATTCTATCAATAAAGAAACCTTTGAGATGAAGTTGTGCTCCCTTCACTCTGACACGGCCCCTTGACCAGCCCGAAGCATAGTATTTTCTTGAAATCGCGAGCCTGTCTAAGTGCGCCCTGACAACTCGTGGATTCCAAGTTCTAGAAAAATCGGGAACCCAACTCGGCTTCTGACTGATGTCTGTTAGGCTAGGCCCAAAGTTTAGCCCCTGTAATACTCGAAAATCCATTGCATAGCTAAATTTGATATTCCGGTGACTTCGAGATTCTTGTAGCATAAACGTAAAGATAGATTTGAATACCTCCTCTTCGGAACTATCATAATCAGGCCTAAGGGTTTTGTATGAGTCGCCCGCAGTACTCCAGAGCGAGTAGAGACGATCTCGCGCGTTGTGGGACTCTCGATCAGCAAAAGCGGCAACAGTCATGTAAAAATAGTCCCTCCCGTCACGAACGCGCGCCTGTAGACGAAGCTCTCGAGGAGCCATTATTTTACCAACCGCGGAGAAGAGATCACGAATCATTACTGTTTTCTGTGGGGGGAATGTGTTGACGGCCTTGACGCAACAGGGTGGGATGTTACCGAGAAGAACAGGTTCACACGTTTGAGCCCGAATAAGAAGGTCGATATCGCAGGGTTCTGCGACATAGTACAAGAAGATGACTCGAGGGGGCAAATATGCTTCTTGAGCTGTCCATGCTCTGGTCCACCAGGTACTCGCAGCCAAAAGGAGGAAGCCATCCCACAGAGCACAGAACTCGTCTGTCTCGTGGAAAGAAAATGTACCCGTTTTCTCGTCATAACAGTAACCAGGTATGTCGTGAAAATGTTTGGACGCAAGGATAGCTAATAACGCGCCCAGGCTTAATAGCCTACCACCCGATTGGTGGTCAGTAGTTCCCGTAGGATTTGGCAACCAGACATTGACTTGAGAGCACGACCTATAAATATCGGCCATTAGTGCAACCTGATCTGATTTTTCTTCGTGGTCGGCCTGATTGATGCAAAGCGCGTCCACCCAAAGGCGTAAGGGCTGTTCGGCTCTTCTCAGATGGAGGAGAAAAGCTGCCAAGTTACTGGGTATGCTTATCTCGACATTGTCAACAATGGCAATTGACCTGGGCAAGTCCGAATCACCCCAGACATATGACAGCGCTTCGAATTTGTTTTTCTCGCGATCGAGGCATGAAGTCTCGAATGATGCATGAATTCTTCGATCGTGCAGGCTCTCTGCCGCTGGCCGTAACGTCAGAACACGAAATTGACGGCTTCTCTTGATAATTGGATATCGATAGTACACGGCTTTTTGATCTGGAGATGTCGAAGCCATTCGAACAAAAGAAATAAAATATTTACCCGATGGTGCGATTAATACAAGTGGTAGAAACAGAAAGATAAAGTGAAAGGACAATAATCCAATATGTTATAATAGGTATTAGAACTCAGTAGAGGTTGAAACAACAGACCCCTAATTTGGGGAGGAATGAGGCCAGAGCTCTGACCTTGGCGCCTGTTATCGAAAGATTCTTGGATCCTAGATAAGCGAATCGAGTTGGGTGCCCAGAACAACCGTTGATCTGTTCCAAGTTCATTTAGATTTGGGGTCCACTGCTGAAAGGTACCTGGACCAACAATATACAACGCTGTTCCTTATGCTTAGAAGAATTTTTCTAATTACAAAGATCCTCTGCGGCATCGAGAGACCTGCGAAGGGCTTAACTTTGCATAATTGCTTGCCTTCCAATGCTTCGCGGCCCTCCAGTAGCCAGGGTCGAAATACAAATGCATGATTGTCCTAGTCGACAAAGAAATCGAGAAAATACCTTTGCTCGAAAGCGCATGGTAGCATAAGCAGCATAACAGTTATGCTTGAACATGGTAGAGCAATGGGACCGCGGCGTCTCATTGGGCACCATGCAGGTAATCCCAGCTGCGCGTTGGGGTCAGGATGGATGCAACATACTCCTCGTGGGTCAGGCATCGTTAAATAGAGAAACGTGCAATAAGGTAAAAGCATTTCAGACGCATTCTAGAACCAGATCAGGGCAGTCCCTGATCACCGTAATTCAAGTACTCACACCACTACACCCAAAATTCGTCCGATCTCGTTTCTGGGTGCCGTTCCCGGTTTACGATGGTAAGTTACGAAGGCTGTTCTTGAAGGAGGCAACCTCCATTTCCCGGTCACTATATGCTAAATCTAAGGATAGAATCATCCGTTCTTGGCCAAAAAGCTTCCGTACAGCTGGGAGAATGTGAAAGAATACTGGCCACAACGGCTTATTCATGTCCCAACTATGGAATCGATCCCCCGGGACGATAATAATGTGTACAGAGCTGCTGGCATTGACGTTCATAAACCTAAATACAATATCCTATCCTACACTTGGGGCCGCTGGAAAATTCCTGATGGAACTGACTGCCCTGCCCTCCCCGTGACAGGTACGCCTTGGCAGATACCTGCTGTTAAAGAAGAGCACTTCACCGTAGATGCCTTTCAAAAAGTCATTCGAACGATAACAGGTACGGATATCGCGTGGGTTTGGGTTGATGTTGGTTGCATCGACCAGCGCGACAACGAGCAGGCCGCTCTAGAGATAGGTCGACAAGCCAGCATCTTCAAGCAAGCACAGAGCTCGTTTGTGTGGCTCTCGCACGTGTCTACCGCAAAACTCACTTCGGCAATCCAAGACGCGCAAACCTACGGCTTAGAAATGCGCGATTACATCGACAAACGACACGCGAACCTCGACATTATGCATATAGTGACGGAACTGAAGCGAGCGCTCAACGATATCTTCGAGGACCCCTGGTTCTCGTCACTGTGGACACTACAGGAAGTGGTGCTTCGAAACGACGCAGTTATGCTATCTACTGAGGGAGAGCCTGTGGCCTGGGAACCTGAACCCCGCTTGCAATATGCATTTCTAACTATGTTCATAAATCACTGCCAAAACATCTACTGGGATTTAGAGGATGTCGAAAAGCGCGTATGGGCGACTAGATATACAGGTAACGGCAGTGTTGATGAAGGGCTGGTCGACTCTCTTCGGGATATCAGAGAGCAGATCCTGAAAGCTGGGTTTTACTACCTCTTTAGCGACAATCCGAATGTTCAGTACGGAACAGCTCGTTATCGGAAGACGTCTCGTCGCGTCGACCGTGTGTACGCAATCATGCAGATATACGATATACGAGTGGGAAAGTCAGCCCGGCCCGGCGACAACCCGGAGTTAGAGGAGCTCGTGGATGAATTCGCAGGTGCCATTCACACTCACAGCGCGATACTTGGGCAGTTATTCCTCCACGTCACTCCTCCCGAGAAAGGAAAGACTTGGAGGATCACAGAGAACTCTACGGTTCCCGACATACTTATGAACTACCGGGAGCCCAATAGCCTTTGTACTATTGTAGTAAACCCCGAAAATAGGTCAGGACCCGTACGCGCCTCCGGTATGTGTTGCTTGCTAGCCGACTTGATGAAAATCTCCACAGAGGCCGGGTTCAGGGAGGGTCTCATGGCCGACAACGGGTGGGGTTTGAGATTTGAAGTTCTACTTGATTACCATATAAAAGGCACCATCACCGGTAGGCGCACGCTTTATGCACCTCATCTCATAGACTCGCGATTGCTGGAAACGAACTCAGAGTCCGCCACGATCGATCATGAGAAGGTCCGAGTGCTACTTCTAGGAGACGTGAGGGGCACTTGGAACACACGAAACAGAGCATTTGAGCGTAGAAATCTTGGCCTCCTTCTATATTCCGGTGCCGTGGGAGATGATGGGGACTGGAAAAGTGCTCCATACGAGCGCCTCGGAATTTGCTTATGGGGTGCGTTCGAAGATTGGCATGACCAAATACTTGAACAAATACCTTGGGAACGAGTTGATGGGTTAGAGTTACATTAAAAAGCTTGGAGATAGACTTATTATTGTAGTCGTTCAATCGAGGTATCAGAGTAGATTTGTTCAAATGGCAACAATCAACGTACCAAGTTCCAATGCACTCTTTCTCCCTGTTTTGGGAAACAGACCTCGGACTATCTGTATCCCAGTACCTTCGCTCAAGGGAAAACTCCTTCTTTGGTCCGGACGTGCATCCCGTCGTAGCGGGCTCTACCAGCCGTCACTTATCCGAAAATGTTCCCTAAGACACGCAGAATAAGTTGCTGGTTTCGAGTACCTTGAGCTGTGCGACTCTCAGCCTTCCATCAATAGCCAGGAACACGATAAATGCACTTCTCTGACCATTTTGCCGAGGTTATCGTATTGTAATATGGCTACCGGCCACCCGATGCAGCTGTCTCCTTTACTGCGCCGCACGTAGATTGTCGCTGTATATAATACAACCCGCTCGGTAAGCTGTACGTCGGAAACGGTAGGATTTGCGGATCATACCTTAGTGTCATGCAAAGTATCAACAGCCTGCCCCAACACAACCAAAAGTTTTTTGTCTCGTCTCCTCAACATATACTGTGAAGATGCGGTTAATAAATCGATTATGAGTGTGGATGGAGGTCGCTGTAATTGCGCAAAGGGTATTGCTAAATCCCAATTTTGCCCCTGTCCAGGTGTCCAAGTACTTATACATTTCTCGCCCCTTCTTATCTCTGGGCGTGTAGCTTTTGCGCAAGCTTACCTACTTAGTAACAATAAAACAGCAAAAAGTAAAATAAATGTGAGCACAACATATGAACAACGCGAAAATCAAACGGCAAAATGCATCAGCCGTGAATCGAACACGGGGCCCATCGATGGCAACGATGGATTTTACCACTAAACCACTGATGCTTAGTAATTTGTTGTTAGATTGGCTTTCTGATGATGACTATGATAACTTTGCTTTGTGGTAGGCTCGATTGAAGTAGCAATCGTGGCTAGGAAACAACTGGATTATAAGACGTTACTTTAGTGGCAATGAGTTGCCAGATATTTAGCATATTATTTATCTTTGTCGCATGCATTCAAGACATAAACGAAGGCGCGACGTAATCTCGTCTGAGAAGCATCGCACATGGGGGCCGGAGTGGTAACAGGGGTCCATACATGTGAGTTGTTCAGCTCAAGCTTGATTAACAGTGATGATTGGTATTATTATCGACAGCGCACCGTGATCTAAAAACAATGGCCAATGGCTAATGCCTTATAGGCAATAGTTCTCTGCAGTCAAAAATGTACTCTCGAGCTTTCAGGGGGTCAGGCGCCGGGGTTGTAATCCCATGCTTCTGTGGATCTTAGAGAGGTATGTAGCTCTCTACCTCATAATTCGGGACTCGCCGCATAGTCAGTGATCTTCTTAAGACAATTCAGAACCAGGGCTCCAATCAGCTAGTAGTTACAAGCGGCAATGTCGTACGGGATTTCCTGGGGGCTGTTCAAGTCATAATCCCATTTGGGCACTGAGGGGGTCTTGGCAACGTGATTGCTCCGTATGGACTCTTCTCGAGATCTCTACTTGGCTGTGAACTTGATTGAAAAAATGCACTCGAGTGAAGCGTCGAGGGGCACGAATGATGTAAGTAATCATTAATGAAGGTTTTCGATAGCTATAAGAACATGCTCATGCTACCGAGGGCCTTGTTTTGAAACACTCACTCCCCGCCCGAGTTCGCAACTTGACAGCACCTACCAATCGTGAACAAATGTGTTCAACTACCAGAAATCACTTTGAAAGATCACAGCTGTGATTCATGCTTTCAGATCATGAGTAGATAATGCTAGACATCGAGATATTTAGGCAGCTATGCGCTAATGCAGAAGACCGGAGACCGCGCAACCCCGGTTGTGGCTTCTCTAGCTGAATGATAGGTTACGAAGCATCAACCGGAAGGATCCAACATCTACGTATACATAAGTATATAATAAGTAAAAGCTGGTCTTTGTATTTACTACTTCGCGCAATCTTACTTTTTCTGTTCTCCAGCTTTTCCTAGAATCCATTTTCTCGGCATATCCTCGCAACAGCAGCAACAATGGCGCAACCTTCGTTAGTCCTCTCTCAGACTATGCAGTCTATCTCGTTGACTAAGATTCGTGAGCTCGAGAAGCAACGAGACAGATACGAATCTCGCAAAAATGAGGTACTGGCAGCGGCCGAAAAGCACCCCGACAATATTCGCGAAAGAATTACCGAACTTCTCCGCGGCGTGCAGAATCTATGTGAAACAGAGTTGGCGGAGGACACCCAAGTCCTAAACGTCGATGTGTGGCTGCAACAATCTGCCTATGATGCCTCCATACCTTTCCAGATGCTTCAGTCATATGAGGCGCTGCTCCGCTCGAAACTAGAAGTGCAGAGTCGAAAACTTGGCATTGGCCATTTATGGTCTCGCCTTGTAACTGAGTGGATGAATTCGACAACGCCGATAAGCGAAGCGCCTGACGCTGATGGTGGTTCTGACGAGGTCAATCGGCAGGAAAAACGTCTCAAAGAACTCTGCGAAAAGTTCGAAGAGGTCGTCTTTACGCCGCTCGAGACTGATGAGGCCAGAATCGAGCAGTACATGCAAGGTCTATTCAGTAGCGATGAAGCCAAGAAGTCGCTAACGTCGCTGAGGTTTCAAATTCAAGTGCATGAAGAAGCGTTGTTCTCTAGAGAAGAGCCCTTTAATCGTGAGGTCTTGGGTTGGTGCATAAATGGACTGCTCGCCGAGGACCTTCTCAGCGATGAGAAACAGGTTATTCTACGAGAGTTTCTCGGAAGCCCAGTAGTCCTCAATGAGATCGCTGATGTTTTGAATATGCGGTTCGCCGACTTTGACAATTGGTCTTGGGAAGCTGGCGAGCAGGGCATACCGGTTTTGCCACGGCCACAGTTGAATGGGAAGTATCGAATTTGGATGGACGAAGATGTCTTGCAAGCAATATTCATCCATTACGTGGGTATAAAGAACTGTGTTGGCCTAAAAGGCGCTTTGACCCGTTTCTTGAATCGTCAGGATGTAAGTCGTCATGATGGGGCATGGAATTGGCAAGCGGGCGAAGCTATGAGTAGCGTCGACCGGGTAAGATTCGAGTACTTCTCTGGGAAGAAACTCGTTTCAAGTTCGGGAGTGGACAACACCCGCTCAAATATTTTTCGAGAGTCTTTTTTCTTGTCGCAGCTCCCAGCTTCAGAGACAACAATTGGGAAGAATCGGGCATATGTCAACGACGGCAATGTCGAAGAGGATGACGAAGAGAAGGCGAAAGATGGGAAAGCGCCTGAGAACTTCAACATTAAACAGAAGCTCCTCCGTACGTTGGCCACCGAATCGATAGTGCATCGCACGTTATATGGGGAGGCCGTAGTCATTCAGTCGGATCTTCAATGGTACGCCACTGGACTTTCTCACTCAACTATCTTTGCCGTGATGCGGTTCCTGGGATTCTCTGAAAGGACCGTGTCCTTTTACAGAAAGGTCCTCCAAGCGCCTCTCAACATGGTCTCGACACCAGGGGAATCACCTACTGGAGAGCCTCGAACTCGCCAACGTGGAGTACCAATGGCTCACGCCCCGGAGAAACTCACCGGCGAAATGATTTTGTTCATCATGGACCTAGCTGTCAACAAGGCGACAGGAATGCTACTATACCGTCTTCACGACGACATGTTTTTGTGTGGACAAGCTTCGCGCTGCGCTCAAGCATGGCAAGAGATGGAAGAATTCGCAGACGTCATGGGTGTTGAGTTCAATAAGAACAAGACCGGTTCAGTGTATTTGATCAACCCCGAGAAGAGCCGCGATGCCGAAATCGAGGCAGCATTGCCTAAAGGGGTCGTTCGGATCGGCCACCTCCTCCTCGACCAAGATAGTGGAGAGTGGGTTCTCGATCAAGATCAAATCGGTGAGCACGTAGCTCAGTTACAGAAACAACTGGCAGCTTGCAACAACATTCTTGATTGGGTCAAGACATGGAATAGTTGCATTAGCCGATTCTTCAGTCACACTCTCGGAGAGCCTGGTTATTGTTTTGGTCTGAAACACGTGGACAGTGTGCTGGAGACATATCAGCGTATTCAAAAGGTGCTGTTTGAACCTATAGACCTGCCCCAGGACGGTAAGAATCAGGCCACAATCGAAGGCAGTGTCGTTGACTACCTCAAATCCAAGATCGAAGAGCGCTTTGGAGTTTCTGACGTGCCGGATGTCTTTATCTTTCTGCCTGAAAGAATGGGCGGTTTGGGCGTCAAGAATCCATTTATTCCATATCTAGCTTATCGGAATTGGTTTCTCGAATACGAGCCAGTGTCGTCGGCCGATAAAATTATGCGCACGTACTGTAAGTCCTCCACAGAAATTCGGCATCCCAAATACAGGCACTGACTGTCTCGTTACAGTACAGACCGAAAAAGAAGAATATGATGAAGCCCGTAAAGTGCTGGGGAGGCTCAATAGCACTGAGAAGCGTCTGGATCGCGTGCGTTTGTTATACCCGGAGAACCAGTGGTTCGAATATGCCCGGTTGGTCCTGGACAAGGTGCTCGTCCCAGGCGAGGAGAGTGATTTTATGAGTTTTGAGGAATACACGCGCTATCGCGAATCGACTAGTCGTGCTCTTGTCGCGGCCTACAATAGACTCCTAAAAGTCCCCAGTCAGAAGGGCGCAAAGCTAGAGTTGTTTGTAACAAAGGCACTACGTCGCGCCGGAATCAAGGACTTGGAAGATCCAATCGCTCTCCAGATTCAATGGGTCCTGCAGTTGTATCAAGATGAACTCAAGGAGCGTTGGGGTGGCTTTAGGCTTGTCGACGAGAAGTATCTGCCATTGGGGTTGCTGGCTATGATGAGACGTAAAGCTGTGCGGTGGACCATGGTACTATGAGGCACTATGAGGGGAAGAATCTGTGTGGCCAGTACGCCTGACGTATAGGAATTAATTCTGACGCAGACGGAAATATGGAAATATATCCTGCTAGGTAGCTTGCACATCGAAAGCAATCTCGATAAGAACTACTTGATGTGGACGGTCGTGATATGCTAGCTGCGAGTGGGCAGCTACAATAAAGTGCTGATCATGATCGTAATGACTCCAATCATCTGGAACCGTTTCGAAGGGCCACGTCTCGCTACTCCGGTCGTAAAAGTCTTCGCTCGGGTCGGGGACGAGGCGGCACATCCAACTACACGTAACAGAGTCGTCGGACTGCGCTAGGTAAATCCCGATTCGCTTGCCAGTCGTCGTGCTTGGCGTTGTGTTTGCGTTTGTATCCTCTAAACTCTCTTCGAAGACAATAAGTCCGTGAGAAAACGGATGACCACTCGTTCCGAAGGGCGGACAGAACAGGCTAGTGTCTTCTTGAAGAGCCCCCGGCGGATATGCATTAACGACTCGGTAGTTAGCCATACCACGTGGAAATATTAGCATGAAAGCCGACTTTTTCGCGTCGTCATCTGCAAACCCTTTCAAGACACCGTCGAGCTCAGCTCCAAACGCAGGATAAACCCGAGTAAAGTAGGTCACCAGGTAACTAGAGACAATTGACGTCGTCAAATTCTGAAGCTCGTACTGAACCTCTGTCTTAGCATCTTTCAAAGGCCTCCTAATCAGACTGATTGGATCACGAGCACGCATGTACGTGTTGTCTTTGCCCAGAAGCGGCAAACATATTTGTAGCAATCGCGAGCCATGACTAGTGTCAACTTCGAAGCAGTTGAGTACGGCTAAAACCCAGAACGGAGACAAAGTGCGTATTAAGGGCGTTGACAACGATAAACCCGCATTGGTAAATTGGAATGGTGGTGTTAACCTCGCTTCAAATCTTGGTTGGATCTGTCCGGAATTGCGAAAATGCTTGGGATGATCTGCTAGCAGAGAGTCCCGTGAACTCAGCGTATCAAAGGTAAAGATGCTGTGGTCATCTGAAACCTTTATGATCTCTTCTTGTAAACGTCTGAACGCCCTTTTCCCTTCGCCGTAGAGTAAAGGCATGTTGATATTGAACAGACCTAGCAAGCTGTATGCGATGTCTTCTTCTCGAGTGGTGGATCTGAGTCCAGCCCATGACATGCGCTGCGCAATACTATACTCATTTAATCTCTTCTCTTTGCATAAGCAAAGCTGGTCTATTCCCGTCACAAGAGAGATAGAGCTCGCCAGCCCTTTCTTAGTTCCGAGTTCCTTCCAATCACGTGAGAAGAATAAGACGTAGTCAGGAGCCAAAAGTTCCTGCAGGGTCCAGCCCCTAGTGAACCATCTACTGCGTTGGAAGACGTCCAGTATGTTCACCTGACTGGGCAGGTCACTTCGCACATCCTCAAGAAAGACGTAGCAAACTTTTGCGTTCTTGTACCAGGCGAACATGGAATTGATGGCCTCGGACAACTCGGCCGAGCTAGACTTGTCGATGCAGACTGTATCGACCCATACGTATGAAAACCCATCTTGACGCGCGCGCTTGCAGGTAGATAGAATCTTGGTGAATCCTGCTTGTCTAGACTTCCTTAATCTTGTCAAGCGGGATTTCCACTCCCCAAGGGAAGCCTCGCTATCACCCCATGTATGGGACAAGACTGCGATATCATGAGTGAGCGATTTGTCTTGACTGTTTTGAATACTGGGGCCTAAAGATAAGAGGCGATCGAAGATAGATTCTGGCCAATCGAGATATGAAATTACGTACTGGCATATTCCGGGACTCTTGAGGCTGTGAACTCCTCTACTAAGAGACTTCTAGAGTTCAGTAATCGCATGATGCGAGTCGACTACCTCTGAAATCTTCCCCTCCGTTAATAGGCCTCAAGGGGCTCATATATCCAATTATAGCTGGACATTTAGAATGAAGGACTTTAGCCACTGCTACGTCAGCTTTGAAGCTCAGGAGACAACATCTTTCGAAGTGCCTGTTGTTCTACAGTACTAGTCTAATCGTGGATAGCCTTAAATCCGATCCGCCGGCCTGCTCCATAATAAGCCATAGTCTAACCTGATTAGAGCTTCCGGATCGATAGCGTAGTGGGGCAGTCAAAAATGACAGTCCAGTCCAGTCCAGCAGCTGAGCAAGTTACAATTACAGGTTGATTGAAAAGTTGAAGGGTTTAGTTATGTGCTGCATAGGCAGATGTAACTTTTCCAACGTGTATAATAATTTTAATAGTAAAACACACTAAACGGTTGTAAAGCAATGAGATGGCAGGTCTATCAATTCGTAGGCAATAGGCCTCTAGTCGCATCAACTTTACCCACTCATCATGATGATTCTCAGAGAGAGTCTATATCACACAATGAAGCATGATGACAACAATTCCTACCCTACGAGATATCCTGACATCTCTCATCTCAAGCCTCCCATCCATTCCAATAGCAGACCATGCGACTACAACCATCTCATCTCATAAAATCTCGAACCAAAATGTCGCCTCAAGCTCATCAACCAATCCATTCAGACTCATACCGCCAGCTTACCGCTCCATTCTCACAACTCTCCACGTTCTATACCCATCTACATTACTCCCCGCACTTGACCTACTCGACCGAAGACTCATTACGCGCGTGATTCTCAAGCAAGATGATACTCAGCAACACACCACCAACATCCAAGATGTCACCATAACCTCAGCTCAAGAATCCGAAGCCGACGGCGCGATGAAAGAGGAGAACAAACCACTTCCTCTCTACCACCTAGTCCGCTCCGCACAACCCCAATCCCACCGGCGGCAGCACTCCACATCTTCCGGGGGGCGGGTCTACATCGTCCGACTGGAGAGCTGGAACTGCACATGCGCAGCGTTCGCATTCTCCGCCTTCCCACCACTTTCTCCTTCCACGTCCTTGTTCTCATCCTCGGCCCAATCACCACAGGTTGAAACCAGGTATCAGATTTTCTCCGAAGATGACGCAATGAGCAGTGATGAGGACGCAGCTCAGACGTGGGAATTCGGCGGGCTGAGCGCAGATGAGGAACATGGTGCGGGAGGAGGGGTGCCGTGTTGCAAACACCTTCTCGCTTGCGTTTTGGCTGAGAAATGGAATGCGGTGCTGGGTAGGTATATGGAGGAGCGTCTCGTGAGTAGGGAAGAGGGCGCCGGTTTGGTTGGGGATCTATGAGGTTTATGACGGTGCGATAATGAGAGAACAAGATCACTAGTTTACTGATTTTGTAAGAGACGGACGCCTATGGGATTTTTAGACGATGCTTATATAAACTCCTCTCACGAGGTAGATCGCTGCGGACCAGGTTGTGCGATGGGTGTGAGTTACAACTCTTCGCCTAGTACATCATGAGACAGCCGCAAGGCTCTGTTCATAATCAATTAAGTCAAGGAACGGCATTAACTGTCTGATGAGCATGAGCTACGAGACTGCAGTAAAAGATTCTCAGAGCAATTATTGAGCCGCATTATGGGTCGATCTATAAAGCCAAGGGAGTCTTCTTAAACCTCACACCACCTCACCGTAACGGCTTGACACTGATGTTGCGACACAAATGCCAGTTTGTATTTTCATCATCAATGCTTCATTCGTCGTCTATTAGACTAGCAGCTGCCCATCGCAGCCCAGATAGCCTCCTAATCTTGTTTAATCGAAGACAGGATATTATACATGGCCTCTGTGGTCTTAGGTGAGGTCACAATTGCCGCTTCACCTGTGACGTTCTATTACCTGTTGATTCGCATGTCCTAGCCTACCTCTCTCTATTTCTTCTTTTCTTTTTCGGAGCTCTTGTCCACGGTGTCAGTACTGGAGCCGTTTGTACTGGCTTCCTTCTTTTCCTTTTCGCTCTTCTCCTTCTCTGCGACGGCTTCTTCTTTCTTCGCTTCCTTTTCTTCTTGTTGCTGCCTGTTCTGAATCTTGTTCTCGATGAGGTCGTGGAAGGCGGTAATCGCTCGGATCAAACTGCTGAGGTAAATAGCCAACAGCTGGTCGTTCGTCTTGACACTCATGGCGTAACCTAGCTCACCAACGCTGGAGCCCTTTGACTCGCCACCGGGCTTCGGCGTAGATAAGTTTGGTAGGAGGTTGAATATATCCTGCAGATTGCCGAGGACAGCGTGGTTCACTGGTAATTGCTTGTCTTGTACTTTTTGGAGATATGTTTGAATCTCGCGCAGACGTAAATGCAGTCCTTGCAGAGACTGCAGCTGATTTGTGATGCGGGTTGATAGTGTGCCAATAGCAACATCACGGATATCTCTGAGAAGATGCTCGACTCCTATCTCTTCGGCTTCTTCGGCTTCGATTGTGGAGGGGGTGTGTACGAATGTCTTTGATGTAGTTGTACCGTCCTGTAATTACATACTATCAGCTCAGCTCTCGAAGTTAAGATTCAACCGCAGCTCACGTCTTTGATCTCTTCCACGGCAAAATATGCGTCTGTCGGTACGCCAGACTCCTTTGGCTGGACGTCAATGATGACAAGCAGAGGGTTCGGTGTGTATCGCTTGAAGAGCTCGTTGATCTCAAGGTCGGAGGCGCGAAGCTTGGGTCCGGAGTGGTACCAGCCTATTAACTTTTCTCGGGCGTTCACCTTCTTGAACATGTCGTTCATATTCTCCACGTAGTTGTGATCCAGAAACCAAACAGAGGGGTCATCGCTCTCTTCCTCAAACGGCACTGAAAACGGCAAAACTAGGTTAGCTGACTGGGCATCTATCGAAATGGGCGTGGAGTGCTGTGGCGGACCTGCGAAACTATTTGATACCCGGACATTCTTTCCATCGTTCTGGCCTAGCAATACGCCTACAACACGCTTTCGTGTTCCCTTAGCTGCCCGGTTGAAGTGATCGACAACGGATAACAGAACGAGGGGTGCGACGGTGACATTTCTGCTGACGAACGAGAGCGTCTCAGCAGTGGTGGCAGGCATCGTAAAGACGAGGGCCCTTGTGTCTACGGTTCAGGTGGTGTTTTCGGTATGTACGTAGGGAATAGTGGGCGGTAGAAGAGCGACAGTCTGGTGAGACGAGAGTTTGATGATGAAGTGTTGATTGGTGAGGCTGCAAGGTTAGCTATGGTGTCGTAACCTTGAGGCTGCCTTGGTACCTCTCAAAGTACCGAATCCTGGGCAAGCTTAATCCTTCTTCCGGATTAGCGCCGTGAATCGATAAAGATGCCCCGCCATTTGCTCATTGATGAGGCTGAATTCCTATCTGTGGTAAATGTGGCGCATAGGTACTTACTTTAGATAGAAGCCACCTAAGATTAGATAAGAGTAGATAGGTAGTTCTAAATCGAGGTACATGGCTTATTTGGAATGCAGGTACCATACTGAACGATTAATAAATCTCGCGCTGACTGGTGGATAATAAAAATAGCTGAGGTAAGAGAGGTATTTCTGCTTAAACGAATAGACTGTAGGTTACCGGAAAATAACTTGAGCTAAGGTGCTGCAAAGCTCGTCAAGACCAAGAAGCTGAGTAAACTTAGCTGTTCGATTTTACTAAGATCGCTTCAGCTCATTGGTCTAAATGGGGGGATTATATCGCATCACATCAAATAATCTTTTCTTGCAATTTATGGGCATTTCATGCTATACGACATAGAACTACGGCTCGATTTCTTATAGGAAATAATACAAACAAGCATTTACTAAGTTGTAGGTGTGCCTACTACCTATATGATGTCGGGCTACCGGGCAGGCCAAGTGCTCAAGCTTGACAATTAATAGTAACCGAACCAAGATGCCACGGGTGGAGGGAACTGTAAACGTTGCTGCTATGCTAACCTAGCAGGGATAAGCGGCAGGGCAGGCAGGCCACTAAGACCGCAACTCACTAGCCAGGGATCCACCTAACATGACACCTACAGCCAGTCAAAACACCCAATTGGGCCCGCTGCATCGTCCCCGTACAGCGATTGTTACTGTAATCGTGTCTACGCCGAACATTTTCGTCGCAACCTGCTCGTGCATCTGCCTGTCAGTCCGTCTCCTTCGACAAGCCCGACCTCGCAGACTTCGTCTTTGGAGCTTCTCTCTTCCCTTTTCTTTCCTTCTCTCTCTCTTTTCCCGCCTCATACCCTCTCCACTCACCCTCTCTCTATATTGTCTTGTAGCAGCTCTTCCTCGCTGTCTCATCTTCCTATATTTAACCTCGGTCCGATCCGCTTTCTTCTCGCGCACTTTAATTCAGCATGGGTGCTATCGATTCCGAGTTCAAGCGGTTGCACGATGTTGTGACCAGCCTCGAGGAGCGTGTAAAGCGCTTAGAACAGCGCCAATCCGGCGAACCCTTAACAACTGAAAGCGTCCGCATGATCCTGATCGGTCCTCCCGGAGCCGGTACGTCATCCAGTCGGGCGCTTGGCGCTTGGTTAAGACAAGCGTATCGAGCTTGAGTTGCGGCTCTATAGCTCGGGCTTCGCTAACATAGACCTCTGCTGGTAGGAAAGGGCACACAAGCACCAAAGATAAAAGAAAAGTTTTCGTGCTGTCACTTGGTGCGTTAATTCCGACATGCGAAGAATTGCCTCAAATCAACATGGCAACTAATAAGCCACATCTAGGCCACTGGTGACATGCTGCGATCGCAGGTCGCCAAGAAGACTCCCCTAGGCCGCGAAGCCAAGAAGATCATGGATGCCGGCGGTCTTGTCAGTGACGATATCATGATTGGCATGATCAAGGAAGAGCTGGATACCAACAGGGAATGCAAGGGCGGGTAGGTCTTGGCTGCAGCTTTATTAACACGGCATCGCCGTATATAGTGCCCAGGCGGAACAGAGAGATACTGACATAGCGATTACTCCAGCTTCATTCTTGACGGTTTCCCTCGTACAGTCGCCCAGGCTGGCGCGCTCGACAAGATGCTGGCGGAGAAGGACCAGAAGCTACAACATGCGGTGGAGCTGGAGATTGATGACGCATTGCTCGTGGCACGTATTACGGGACGATTAGTGCACCCTGCCTCGGGCCGGTCATACCACCAGATCTTCAATCCTCCCAAGAAGCCCATGACGGACGATCTCACTGGCGAGCCTTTGATCCAACGTTCCGACGACAACGCCGACGCTCTTAAGAAGCGTCTCGCTACCTACCACGCCCAGACCGTTCCTGTTGTTGGCTACTACAAGAAAACCGGCATCTGGAAGAGCATTGATGCCAGCCAGGAGCCCGGTCAGGTCTGGAACAGCCTTCTCAAAATCTTTGGCGAGAACAACAAGAAAACCGGCATCCTAAGCAAGTTGACCGGCCAATAGACCGCAACTCGCCCGCGACATGAGCATTACTCAAGAACTTAGATTGCTCATATTAACTTATGAAGTAACTAAGTACTACGGCTGTTTATGAGACCGTGATTTCAAAACATATAGAAGGAAGGGATGTACTTTTGGCTTGCATGTACGGTCTTCTGCCCTTGGAGGACAGCTGGGGAAACGCGTACATGGATGAAGGAAGCATCACGATTTGTACCATACCTACCGCTTTCACCTATTCTTGTGTATGTAAAACGTGACCAATTCAAGAATTTTAATTTCTATAACTTGGAGATGTCTTGATTGCCAGCTTGTGCGCCAAGTAACAATACGATCCTTACATTGTTGAGGTATTGAGGGATTACGGCGCATTCGGAAAAAGGGGGATAACTACTAAAACCATCTCGATCTCGAAGTAACTTTTACCTAACTCAGTTCTAGGGTTCGTAAAAACCAACTATCCTTACTTAAGATGAACAATAAGTTTTTGAGCAAACATTTGACTTATTAGGACTTTTGGTCTACCTTATGATTGTTCACGATAAACCATGCAGTCAACGTATGATCCAGGATAAATACTCAAGCATTCTCAAAAAACATAAACGCATGAAACAGATCGGGTATGTTCTTGTATATATCTAAAAAAACGGGGGTATAATCTAACTTGTGAGTGTAAATATACAACAGCCAATCGCAACCCCATATATGTCCTGATAACCTTTATACATACTATCTCTTTGATGCGAATGCTATAACTTCTCCTGTACTGACATAAGAGACGAGAGGGAAAAGAGAACAAATTACCTAGCTACTGGCTAGGTTTTACGTGCGCTGGCCTTGTGAGATGATTCACGTGGTGCAACAGGCTGCTTATATCCTGCCTGCAATATTTGAGGTGAAGATACTCAACCAAGAGAAGAGCACTTCCTCATGTCAGATATGAACATATGGCGCCTAGGTGCAGCTTGCGAAAAGGAAGTGTAGAGCGGGCAGGTGGCGTCTTAGTCAAGCACTATACTTGCAGAATCTCCTATTTTCGCGGCGCTAGCAAACCCTTGTTAGCATGCTCGATTATGTATAAATAAATCATGCGAACCGCTGTAGGTATCACAATGACCAAGGCGACTTTACTAACCATTGACTAGTTGCCTCTGCTTATTTAACCAACTTTTAGGATTCTCATTCCGCCGCTGCAACACAAAGTGATTGCTTTGCAGCCTGCTTGATAGGTCATACCATGCTGTAGCGATCATCGCATTCTCGCGTTGGAGGTTCTCAATGATCTGATCCGCCTGGGCCTGAATCTCAAAGTCAGATGTGTGCTCGATGTCTTATCCGCATATAAACAGGCTAAAAAGAAGAAGGGAAGCAACAGAGTTTACTAAATAAAATAAGGCACAGGTATAGATCAAATGTCTAAGCTAATTCAAATAAGAATATTAAAAATCAGTACTTACCTTCTGTGCGCTAGCCTCTGCGCCAGCGCGGACGGCCTTGAGCGTTCGTTCGAGTTCGCGGTTCTTCAGGTCAGTTTGTTCGTATTGCTAGTTGAGAACAAATAATGTCAGCCACGCGCTTTAGGAGATCACACGTAGTTTATATGACAAAAATCGGTTCAAACGCAGCTCGAATCTTATGCTCCACACCCAGGCCACCGAACCCAGTTCTTGGGCTTCCTTTTTCCCTGGGTCTTGGAGCTTCTTGATGTAGTGGCAGGCCCGGCGGTGTTGTCAGTCGCGGGAAAACTCTTTCCGCGAGGCGACAATCTTGTGACGGCCAGTTTAGGGACAGTCAATGGGCCACCATGCCCGACTCTGAAGGGATGAAAACCATTCTTAGGAGGACTTGGTGAATTCCAGGAGCCAACGGTCTCCCACAAAGTTTGACGCTTCTCTTCCATGCAAACAACATCCGGATCGTCGTCATCATCATCATCGCTCAAGGTTTCTGGCGAGTTCGAAGAAAAGTGGCTTACCTGCTGTAGCTGCTTATAGCGAGTCCGGAGCTTTTCCATTTTCTCGGATTGTTTGATATAATCCGTGCTAACAGTTTGCCCGTCGGCTGCCTTCTGAAGTTCCCGGTTCGCATGTTCGGCTTCGCGGCGAAGCTCGTCTTTCTCGATGAAGGCGGATAGGAGCTGCTTTTGCATCGCTTCTGTTTCGTCTTTCAAAAGCTTATTCTTCCTTCGTTCGACTTCAAGCTCTGCACGAAGTGAGGCCGCAATCATGCCATCGGTATTCTTCAGGTCCGTAAGCGCATCCAGACTGGTTTTTTCTACAGCAGTCACTTTTCCCGCATGGTCAGCATTTTCCCCATCACAGAGGTACTCCATAAATATAGCCTTACAATCGCCGCGAGCCTCTAACAAGGCGCGCTCTTTATCGGCAAGCTGCTCTTTGATCGTCTCGAGTTGCTTTTCGAATTGCTTGGCGCGACTTTGTTCGGCAAGGACCTGAGTCCGGAGACTGGAGTACGCTTCTTCTCTGAAATAATCCGACATCAGCCATTTAGTGTCCGGATCCATGTCATAACAAGCTTGCAATACTTTAACTAACCCTTTCTCGCTCAAGTTCTGGATCAGAATATCAAGTTGCTTCTGCCCAACGGTGAACCTCTCAAAGATATCGTTATATTTGTCCTGAATGGCTTGACGGGAAGCACGCAAATCTTCCATCTCCTGAACCAGTTGACCTTTATCCGTCTCCGAGCCAATACTACTCTTCAATACTGCATTCTCTGCCTGAAGTCTCTGCACCTCGAGACTTCTCATGGAAATCGGATTATTCGAGTCGTTGAGCTCGTCTTCGAGTGAGGTAGGATGAACAGCCAAGGGATCATCCATAGCAGCTGAGGGATCCAGCATCAAGACTTTCTCCTGGAGGTCTTTAACTACAGCTTCATCAATGTGGCTTCTTTGTTCTAATTCACCAAGACGCATCATCATGTCTTGGTTTTGCGACATTAGTGCTAGCCTCTGGTCTCGCATGTTAGCGATGTCGATTTCGTAGCCCTGCATTTTGGAGGCATATGCCTCGCTTTCTCGCTTGAGCGCCTCAATCTTTGAATTAGCAAATGTGAGCTGATCATAGGTCTTGGCAAGATCCATCCTGTCGTTGCGCAGTGAGGTTAATTCAGCTTCAAGATGTTTCGAAGCCTCAACCTTCTTTCGCAAATTGTCGGCCATGTTAGCCTTTTTTGATAACTCTTCATTCTTGGCCTTGAGTTCCTGATTCTCGTCAATCAGCAACTCGGCCTTCTGCGACGCCGCCTCTAGCCGGGCCTTGTCTTTCAGAAGGCGCTCCCTCTCATCTACCAAAGAATTTCTTTCATTTTCCAAGTTTGCGATGAGTGTCTCGTTCTCCTTCAGATGCCGCTGAAGTCGATGTCGGTCGAAATTTCCAGCTTCCGATTCGATTTGCTTGTGAAGGTGTTCGTTCTCGTCTTGCAACTCCTCGTGTTTTCTGACTAATTCATCATAATTATCTTGAAGGCGATCTAATCGTACCCTTAAGCTACCAGCTTGCCGCTTAGCCTCCTCAGCTTCCCGCTGCAAATCAGATATTGCAGCTTCGTGCGCAAGATCGCTGTCTAGTTTAGCGCTATTGCTAGTAGTGGCACTGTCGCTATCGATTGTCAGGCTGTCTTGCTCGAGCTTAGTGTTGACCTCGGTAATGACTTGAAAGATAGAAGACTGGAATTTCGGATCCAACTCTTGAACCAAGATAATGTATTGAGAGTTCTCATTGTGGAAACAGGCAGCACATAGGAATAGCAGTAGAACCTGTAGGTCATCCTTAGTATCATCTCTGTGTTCCCTGGGTGACTGATAGGAAGATGTGAGGACACTGGAGGAAAGCTCTGGCGAGGAGTGGGGAGGAGGTAGCGAAAGGGTATTCACCTCAGACATGCCTACTCTGGTTGGTTCTCTATCCAACGTCTGGAAGTCGATTGTCTTGAGTAAAGGTTCGATCTTGGGACAAAGTCTTCGCACAAAATCATTCAGGCTGATATGAATAATGTGCATGCTTCTCCTCGTCTCATCGCCTGTCGTTGATTCAGCAAGACTCTGCTCAAACCGAGCAGGACTATACTCGGGGTCTAGTATTTCAAGGAGGGCGGAGAATAAGGCGCCATCGAAGAGGTGTTCGAGCTTCTTTACTTTCAGGGTCGACTCGCGGTCGGGCGCAAATTTGGCGATCATCGAATTTGCCTACAGAAACAAGGTCAGTTGATAAACTCGCCGGTGCAGAGATGACTGATGGACAAAGAAAAGGAAAAGGGATATCACGAGGATGAACACATACCCATTCAAGCAGGGCCACATGGGTGCCCTGGAGGTTCATAGAGGAAATCATCGTGCCAGCCAACGATATGTAAGTATATAAAACGAGCGGTATTCGTGTTACAAGGTGATTATTGATGTCCCCGTCGGGATATATAGGCCCGCGATGGGAGTAGCAGTTTAGCAAGCGGGAGGAAGACAGACAAAGACCAGTGTTGAGAAGGTCTCTAAAGACGTTGTTCAGAACTGATTGCGATTGCTGCTATACAGAAAGGTAGTGTACAGAGAGCTGCAGGACGCATGATAATAGTGATGGTAGTGGTCGAGGTCGGGGCTAAAGAAGTAGGAATCGGTTACAAAGAGCATGAAATGTTTCATTGCCAGGCAGAATGCGTATTGTTCAGTCGAGCATAAAGCGCATTGTCTCGTGGATGTCTCCGACTCGCCCGGCATTCACCAAACAGGACTCTTGACCAGCTGGGTTCAAAGACGTGGATATTGAGCCGGCATCGATACCTATAGTATGTCGCGTCAGGTTGTCGTAGCTGGGCTGCTCCAACTGGACCGCGAAGCACGCGAAGTTCTTATGACAGAGATGCGTCTCTAGTGGGGGTGCCAGGAGCTTCTCCAGGAGCACTGGGGGATTTAGATCATCATCTGACAGGGGCCTAATCTAACTAAACGCGCTAACGCGGCAGATTGACTGCAGCTAGTGTTAACATAGGTACATGTAGGTATGCTATTGTCCCCTATCTCCAAGTCTTTTATGCGATGAATCTCAGACAAAGCTACCTCCAATTTTAGAAGTAATTATTTAACGAATACCTACTAATAATCATTCAAAGGACCTTTGTGGTTTAAAATTGAGCTATCTCACAGCCACACATAGGTACACAGGCATGCAGCCGGATTACATAGACTCGGACTCTGGCACTGAATTGACGTCAACAAATCTGAATAGGTTAAGCACCTACTGAATGACACGTTGAAGTATCACTGAGTATTGTCTATCGTACCTTGCAGAATAATACCTAGACTAGCTCGTGGATTCATCTACTCAGCCCTACCATGTGCAGCAACACAAGCTTTCTTAAAATAGACATGATCGTCCCGCCACATGCCGACATGCACATAATTCCGCGTTCAGGGCAGCGGTTGATAAGATGTGTGACTTAGTAGGTGGAATCGACTATAGTATCTGTGGAGGGCCTCAATCTCTTCTCTTCTTAAGAGCCAAATGGTGAGCTATAGACGGTAGCTGGCTGGTTACAATACAACCTTTCCCGCATAACACTGTTACAGCCCACAACTACATCTCTTGCACGATGTGCCTGTTAGCTATCAGTTGATATGATAAGCAATATAAGTCAGCTTAACACCAACTTGTGCATCAAGAAAGGACTAGATTGGTGCCGTTCACTTAAAGGCCAAGGGTCGGTGGCATCAGGAAACGTGTAGGGAAGTTTCTTGCCGCTCGTAATTGGTGCTTCGTCCACGTCAAGTACAGTATATGGGAATAGCTAATGGATGAATGGACCTCCTCAAGAATAGGGCCTTGGGACTTACCTGCTGTAGTGTGCATGTATCTCATACTGTCTTCTTTATACCCGTTCTTTATTTAGAGTACGGGTAGGCTACGACAGCGAGGCATTAGTGAACGGAGTTGTAGTCACTCTTCCAAGAACAAGGCACTCAGTACTCAGGGTCAGAACCGCATCATAAGTGTTTGAATGATGTAATATTCTAACGGTCGTGATATAACTAGAAGCATACAAAGCCCAGCAGAGTCAAGTGGGCAATCAATTCTCCAACGCCAACGGGACAAAATCCAGCATAATCTATTCTGCTCAACAAATCAAGTCATCATCCGCCTCTTTCCGGCATTCATCAATGGCAATGTTATCACACGAGGAGGGTATCGAAGTGGCACAGGGCCCGGGTAGCGTTTCTCGTCATTACGTTTGTCAGCTGTCGAAGCAATGGTCGGTCGACTTAATTTGTGTTGGGATGAGAAATCTCCACAATCTGGTCCTCTTCGATCACGGCGTGGTACTCTGAGCTCCACGTCGTAACAGACTCGATGATCTTCTGTGGTGCCTTTGCCGCGAAGCCCCTGTTCTAATTGTTAGTATCCTGTGCAATAGTTGAATACACCATTCCTCGAGTTGATCATCGGCGTGACTCAATAGCGGCAGGAGCATCAACTCTCGCGTTTTGGGCATGATATATTGATAGGTAGTTTATAATGGAGGTAAGAGATCAGAGGAATGTCGTACTTCAGCAACTTGTATTCGTGCGTTATAGTGCCCCCGGCTTTGCGGATGTCGTCCATCGCCCGGCTGACAACATCATCGGGTGTCTCACTGGGAAAGCTCATAATGATAGCTTTTTGGATATCAACAGCGAAGGCGCCCTGCGCAACAGCCAGGACTGCGGCGGCTACGGTCAGGAATCGCATTTTTGGAAGTTTCAAGTGATGCCGAGGTGGACCGCTTTGTTCGTTCGATAAATGCGGCGGCTGCGGGAAGCGTAGGGAACTAGTTGCAAGGTACACTGCGACGTCTTAATATTGTGATGCGCGAGAAATGCCTGTGAGGCTTCGTTGTGAGAACACGGAACGGCGGAAATGCTTACATTGAGATGGATGTAGTTGTTTTATGGTTGCCTGAAAGTTGAGGTTAGTGACAATTAGATACTTAGATGCTGTTTGAATATCGACCCACCCTGGCCAGACCAGGTATAACTTACAGTGCAAGCAGTAATATATGTACAGTAAGTACCTAGGTACTTAGTATCTAACTCAGAGTCGTGTGGGGCCTGGAAGCTGTGGTATAAATGAATATTCATTTAGCCGGTTATCAAGGCTCTTATCACCAGCGCCCGGCGAATTTAGCGAAGGTCGCGGTGATTGTCCAAAGGTTGCACCTTTAAGGTATATATCGCCGAAACAGTACTCAAATAGGTACAACGCTCTCGCTAACCAAGCAATACGATCACTCGTTTGGCTTAGTGTACGAAATCGGGCGGGTTCGCCGAGGGGTCCTTCCAATTTAGGAAAATGGTGCTCGAGCAGCACGTGCGAAGCGAGATCCAGCTTAGACTAGCCCCAAATAACCTACCTATAGGAGAGGTCCCCATTTTTTAAGGTGGTTTGTTCTAACATCGCTTGGCCAAAACACTTCAGTTCCAGCCTTTTCAAGCAGTACGATGCTCGATTAAACGCTGTGTTAAGAATTAAAATAATGCCGTAGCAATTTCTGAGACTGATAAAATGATATGCATTTGAAAATGCGCAGTAATTTCATAAATTGGAGTCGCGATGATTAGAGAAACCGTTCAGCTCAATAACAAAGCCCAATCACCCTTTTACTATAACACTATAATATAGTTATATAATCTATGCAATAGACTAGACTGCCAGGTTTTTGGACAGTGTGACGTAGGTGAAGCCTATGTTTTAGCACGCTCTTCCCTCGGTCAGGCTTCAAAGTTATGGCAATAGGTGGATAGATAGCCTTTTCAAATCGAGACAGCATTTCAACACTTGCCAGCTGTAGCTACATTTTGAAAGGAATGACTCGAGTTTTGACATTCAGATGCTCGCTACCTAGCTTATTCTTCGAAGACTAACGAATGACTGATTTTAACTTTTCGAATGCCATCATTCCCCAAGAACAAAGATCAAACCTTCATTAAATGAAAGATCCACCAGCCCACTCATGATGGCTTCGTAAGTTAGTTATAACTATCTCTCAAGCAGTCGGGACTGCTTCGGCATATACAACTTTATCAGCCCGCGCGACAGCCGCAGGAGTAGTCTTAAAGCCACTTGGTCCGCATGTGCTCACATGAAGGCCGTTAAGAATTGAGGAGTATCCCGCCGGTAAAAGTTGGTCGGCTTGTCCAGCAGGAATTGTCCCAGAGTATGGATTGAAGTTGTATATACCACAAGGACAATGATCGAGGATCTTCATAGGCGACGTTCCTTGGAGGACCGTAGCACCTGATCGGCTAAGACTAAAGGAGACCGCTCCCGGTGCCATAGCAATGGAGTTGATCGCTGCGCCAGCAGGGACGTTCACTGTCACCGACTTTCCAGCGACAGTCATCGTAAGAGACGCGGCCTTGGTCAACAGTGTGACAACGAAAACCTCGTCTCTCATTGTTTCCCATCCGTTAGGGCGCCCTTTGAAGTAGTTTCCGGTGGAATTGTCAGCGTCAACGAGTGTAGTATCAGTAGCGTCGCAGTTCAGTCCCTTGAGTGTGGGGCGGAACCAGTAGACACTAACGAAATAAGTTAGTAACAATACTTCTTTCCGAGTATTCTCGCATCCGCTTATTTTGAACGGCGGACGCCGAGATTCCGTGTTCACTTACATCTTGTCAGAAGTGATATAAGGGGCAGGGTCAGAGGCCCCAGCCTTGAAAGCAGAAATAAAAGGAACTGCCATATCCAGAAAGGCGTCGTGAGGGAAACCATAGACCCATTTGCTACTCCCATCGTCTCCATGGGGGGAATCTAGGCGACCGATATAATGCGATTCACCATAATCGTTCCATGTGACGATCTCGAGGTACTTTGGTTGAAGTTTAAGAATCTGCTGCCACCGGTCGAACCAGAGAGTATCACTAGGGAAAACCCAGTTCTTCGAATACGGCACTTCTGGCCCAAAATGTGTGAAGAACCAAGGCGACACAGGCGCGATGTATGGTTTGCCTTTCAAGGCGGTAATGTAGGCCTGGTCACCCTGCTGGACGGTCACGTTTTTACCTGGCTTTGGAGCTTTGTTATTTCCATCGTTCGGCCAAGCCAACCAGTTCAGAGCTCCATCTAAGCGGCAAAGTTGATTAGCGGCAATCCAGGGTAGGTAGTAAGAGTAGTTAGGAGCATGGAGGAATAGTCATTGTACACGAAATACCATACCAATTACTGAGAAATCGGTTCCTTGCTCTGGGTGGAAATTTGGGGCGAACCAGACATTATTACCGGCTGCGGTCCTCATTGCAGCAACGTCTAGTCCGTCGCCTGCGAACGACGACGCGACTACTCTGTCACCAAACTTCAGCTGAGCTGGCTGCGACGCATACCTAGCAATCATTTGGCCGACTTGCACAGCCTGGTTCGTATGATACCAGTTGAAGTCGAAAGAAATGAATGCCTTCATGCCATTCCTGTTTGCTGATTCATACGCATATCCGAGTTGCTGGTCGGTATAGGGGTCAACACCAATGTTAAAGGCCAAGGCATCGATTCCAATGGCTTTGGCACGTTTCATATCATCGTCATAGTCAGCAGAAGATGTTCGAACATAGAAGATCCCTATCTTTGATAAAAGTTTAGCCTCATCATAGCTACACTGAGGCACACAGAACATACCATGTAATGACAAAAGACCATCTTGCCTCCATTCGCCTGCCGAACAGTTATACTATCGCCTAACGCTGATGGGCTAGCGAGGCCACTGGTCAACAGAGCAGCTGTCGCGACAGCTCGAAGAGCTGCCTTAATGGACCACATGGTGAATCAGCTGCGAACCAGTAGAACCGTGTGTGGTTTTTGTTTCATTAAGGAACTTGAGAGGCCTTCTCGAGGGGATCTATTACTTTTATATTGCTACGAAGTCATAAATGACGGATGGTTCTACACAACCTGCTTTCACACTTAATCAATATGAAAAGTAACTTTTCCCTACCATCAAAGCGTCAACATCGAATGATCGACCGACTGGCGGCTTCAATCTTTACAAAATCATTTTTATGAACTTCTTTTTCAAGGTTAGATCATCCATTGCCAAGCATTCGTCAGTACGGCCGACGAAAGCGCCGACCGCAACGCATGGGTGTTTTTTGCGAGCTGCTAATGCGTAGGTAACGGTAAATGCTATTTGCTGGGGTCGGGCGTTTGGCGCCTTGCATTTTTGCATGTTTTTTTTAGATTTCACAACAGGTGATCAGGTGCAATACGAGCGGGACCTCTCAACTTATGCCTTCATTGTTTCCCTTTTAATCATCTCTGTTTCCTCCATTTAATGGTCTGAAACTCTGTATTCAAATAACTTTGCATGTCGGAGATAATTCAGTTATGGCCCATCATACCTCCGAAGCTTCCGTGATAACTAGGTCTGTCCTGGTTCATTATCCATGCCATTGATACCTGTTCATCTACCTGTAACCCTTCCCTTGAGAGCAGGCTAGCTATTACACGTCAATTGAGAAGTTGTGAAGTACTGGGTGAAAAAACTAGTTGACCCCTTATTGGCTGTATAGAGTGCCATCTATACTGGTTCAATACTGGGGAAACACAGCTCTAGCCCAATCGGAAAGCGACCCCTGTGTAAGCGACATAACCGTTATTGTGCTACTCGGGACGCTACAGGCTGATATTCGAGTCTGGCCCTGGTCACTGGAACTAGTGCATACTGGTGTATACATCGTACACACACCTTACTTGGTCTTGTATAGTCCGGGCAGAAGTCCGGGGTACCCCACAAGACAGCACCTCGCTGCATGGTTAGTCCTTCTCTAAAGCAACTTCAACTAACTTGCCGTCATAAATAGTAACTAGGCAGCTAAGGCGAACGCGGAGAGACTTCGCCTTCATATCCAGGAACCTGGAATACAAACTGATCCTGTCTCACCCAATACGTCAGAGCTCTTTGTACTCTTAACCAGAACTTGTCTAGTATTCTCATGAATCATCAGGCCATGTTCTATAATAATTGCTGCAACAAAGAACACATAGTCAATAACTAGCTCTCTAGAAGATAGTTTCATGCCGGCAATGTAATAACACGAGCAGGAACCCAACTCCGCATAATACTGATCCACACTTTGGCATAACCAGTGGGACTGTACCCGCCTGATTAGATTTTTTCTAACCATTTCATATGCGCGAATCTAGTTCGCGGCCTCATTGGGAAGGAATTATAAGAGATGTCATCACACGTAGCCAAGACATCTTTAACGCATCACTAATAACAAAAGGGCAAAGGCAATGTCATGGTCACTTTTGGCCCAGTCAAGTGCGTAGCTTAGATCCATTAACTACAGAAATCAAGCCGGTGGCGAATCCCTCAAATGCGCGGAGAGCATACTGCGTAAAACAAACTACCACCTCTCTTAGAACGCCACGCACCAGCATATCTTGCTAAAGCATCATAGAGTTACATTCATGTAAACATGATCAACGAGATTCGGTCCTTATTTGCGTCTTAACTCGATATGTTCGGAGCATCGATCTCATGTTACCAGCCTTCATCCTATCGGCCAAATTCACAAGAGATTTAGGGGTCAGAAGACATCTGCCGGCCGGCATAGGGCCGTATTTGCAGAATCTGCAATGTACGATCTTCCCCTCTTCAGCATGCTCTAGATTCACGAAGCATGGTCATGGGATGCTGGCGATCCTGCTGCACCCCGACTTGACAAGTCCATCTTAAGAGACCGGTTTAAGACGACAAGAATGCTTGGACGCATAACATAGCAAATCAGGAAGGAGACATCAGAGATTCCTACGACATCAAGAATTGGCCAGCGGAACGATGATCATTCCCTAAACAGAGACTTTTCACCATATCAAACATACCGTATCAAGTGAACTATAATATACGCTGCTCAATGCACGCGTACTCGACTTTCTTGGTTCTTGCCGTCTGTCGAGATAACTTCTTCGTCTCAATATCAAACATCATTGCATCTTACAATGGCAAAGAGATTGTTCACGGCCCTTCTGGCTGCCATGCCATGGATGGTTGAAGCGCAGACTACGAAGGCCGTGTACGCTCATTTTATTGTAGGACTTGGTCCCCTTTCCATGTTCCATTTCCACTAACTTACGTGATTCAAGGTCGGTATCGTTGAGAACTACACAGTCGATGACTGGAAGGCCGATATAACGCAGGCACAAGCCATCGGTATTGACGGATTCGCATTGAACTGCGCCCCACCGCGAATCGACAGCTACACTCCCAAGCAACTTGCCAATGCGTACCAAGCTGCTCAAGCGCTCAACTTTAAAATGTTCATCTCCTTTGACTTTGCCTACTGGAGCACCGGAGATACCCCTGAAATCACCAGTATTGTTGGGAACTACAGCAGTCATCCAGCCCAAGCTCGTTACAGGTTTGTCACTTCTCGACTCAACTCGTGCTTTCAAGACCGCGATTGCTGATTGAATCATAGTATGCCAAGCAATTCATTTTGTTTCCTGCCTTCGTTATTGTGTTCGAAAGCTCAATTATTGTTATATCCCAAAGACCTCTGACGAGAGACGCGAATTCTTGCTAATATTTTGTTAGATGGCGGTGCCATCGTAAGCACCTTTGTAGGCGACAACATGGACTGGAATGCGGTCAAGAAGGCACTGCCGAACCAGAAAATCACCGCTCTGCCCAATATTCAAGACCCGAACTACCTCGCAAGTGCGCAGACTGGGCTCGATGGCGCATTCTCGTGGTATGCCTGGCCAACCGATGGCGGTAACAGTATCATCCCTGGGCCTATGACGTGCGTAACCCTCGGAACTATTCTTATTCTTATCTTGGCAATATCCAGATTGTCTGATTTCCTTTTTGAGGTCGAGATAACGTCTAGATGATTCTAAAGATCTCCAAAGACATGCTTCAAACAGCGATAACTGACTTCGAGTGCTGCAGTACTATCTGGGATAACCGGTTTATTAGTAACTTGGCTGGCAGGCCTTACATGGCTCGTAAGTTCCATACTCCCTCTGATTGAAAAAAACGCATTCGAACCACTGATACTGACTTACCTATAGCCGTGAGTCCGTGGTTCTTCACTCATTTCAATACCAAGAATTGGGTGTTCATCTGCGAGAATCAACCAACCCTTCGCTGGGAACAAATGTTGCAACTGAAGCCGTCCCTCGTTGAAATTGTCACCTGGAACGGTACGTTCGGTCTGGTTTCCCCTTTTTCAAGACCATTAACTAATGTTCACTTATAGACTTTGGCGAGAGCCATTACATTAGGTAAACACCCTGAATTTCATATAAATGCTTCGTAAATTGCTAAGCAACGGTATACTAACACTCCTCTTTCTGTAGCGGCAGCCAGCCACACCACTCTGATGACGGCTCGAGTGCTTGGGCAACAGGGTACCCTCATGATGGCTTCAGGACCCTGTGGGCCCCTTATATTGCAGCTTACAAATCGGGTGCCGCCAAGCCCACTGTCAAATCCGACCAACTGGTATACTGGTACCGCACCACGCCAAAGAACACAGTTTGCACAGGCGACACACTCGGTGTACCAAATGGCGTCCAATTACTGGCGGATGTCGTGTTCGTGGCCACGATGCTAACGTCGCCCGCTCAACTCACCGTGACTAGCGGTGGTAACGCACCAGTTACCGTGACGGTCCCAGCAGGCATTCAGACCACGAACTTCACAATGGGCGTTGGAAATCAGAGCTTCTCTGTCTCCAGAAATGGTCAAAAAATCTTGGGTGGCACAAGTGCGAAAGCCATCGCGAACTCATGCGTGAAGTACAACTACAATCCCTATGTTGGGGTTTTGCCTTAAATTCAAGCGTAACCTCTCAGGTAAACGCGAGAGGGGAACGTGAATAAAAGCTGGGCATGAAATGATTTCAAGTCTTGTATTGCTGGTAGCACGCCACATATTAGGAACATGAAATGGATATGCAACGCAAACGACATCGTTGTTGTGATTATGGAAGCAAATAGCAGATATAGCCACTCCCTCACAGAATACGATACTCCTACTCTCTAATTCAATGCAAGCTTATTTATAAATGCTACACAATGAGCGTAGTCTAACTTATATATACTAGAATGATAAAGAAAATTTCCACATCTGTACAGTTTGAGAAGGGGTATCCTCATGAGGAACTTCTATCCCAGTTGGAACCTTGTATATGCAGTCAACGAAACTCTGAATGCTGCTTTAACATGTGCCTCACAGCGCTGGCAGGTGTTTCAAAATATAACTGCAACTTCAACAACAAAGTGTAGAGGTCTCAAAAGCCCCAATCGTTGTGGGCGCCGTTGGAAGAGTCAAAGCCTTTGAGGATGTCATCATGACGAAGCCGTAGAGGTCGCAGAAGTCGTTGGAGAAGTTGTGGGAGGTGGACAACTATAAGGATCTGGTGAAGTGACAGTTCCGCACGGCGGGGGTGTGTAGCAGCTAGAGTAACAAGTCAGTTACGTTGTAGGAGACCTCTTGAGGGAAGGGAGCAGTACAGATAGACGAAAGTCAAGGAGCCGTTGCATTCGGCGTAAGAAGCCCAGCAGTCTGTGGAAGTACAGTGCTTTGAAGTGTGTTTGGCGGAAACACTGGCGGACAGGTCTTTCATTTCAGGCGCGGCCGTGATCATTGGTCGAGGCCCAGGGAGCGCCGAGACCGCACCAACGAGAGTTGCTATGGCGAGGGCTGAGAACTTCATCCTGTTTATTTGCAGTTTCCTAGGTGGGAGATTGAATTCCTGGTAAGATCGCGATTGTTGTTTCGTTGCAAAGGATTGTGCTGTGGTCCTAAGCCTTGAGGTGTTAGTTAGAGGGTATAAGTGAGAAAGCAGCACTGAGGTAGAACGATGGAATAGAACAAACCTCGAGGCACTGATTACTTGTCCTCCCATATGTACACCCGGACAAAATTAATCAGGAGCATTCAATACCAATATGGATGGAACTCATGACGTTCACCGTGATATCTTCAATCTCCTGCACGAGTTCATGTGCTTTGGGAGGTAACGTCGTACAAGCGCAGCTGCCATGGCCTCAACCAATGAGCAGCATTCGCTCGCCGCAAACGGTAATTGCTCGTGCCCAGCCGCTAAGACAAACTGCCGATCAAGCTTGAAATCACCCAGTTAGATCCCCGTCTCGCCAATCAGATGCTCTATCGTAGCATTACCGGGGCTTAAGTGCTTCCTAGATAGGAATAGTATGTCTTAGACAAAACCAAGAAGGGACCGACCACACGGGCAAAGTCGTTCGCCTAACCCAGGTTCGGATACACTTTGAATAGTGAGTATAATCCCCAACCATGATGTCGCTGAATGTACAATTAGTTACTCCAACTTATTAATAGTAATAGAAGATTACTTAATCTGGACTATATTTGAATACCTTTATTAAAATGAGTTAGTTATTCAAGTAGAAAACTAAACTTCAATCTACTTAACCAATCACTCTAGGACGTAGATAGAGCTGTTAGCCTTAAGGTATTTTCACTTAAAGACATCTGATAAAGTTCGCTAGTACTAAAGGATTAAACCATCCAAAGAATGTAAAGTATCATTATTTATACTAACCACTGTTTATTATGATAAGTTAACTTAAACCCATGTTAACAATGGACACAATATTACGCTCCGCCTTAACTTTTAAGCATAACCAACTAACGTCTAGGCCACTCTTGACCCATTCAATGAACAAGTCATAAGCACAAGATAGAGATCCAGAACCCATCCAATCATATGGTTTCGTGGTGTAGTTGGTTATCACGTCAGTCTAACACACTGAAGGTCTCCGGTTCAAGTCCGGGCGAAATCATGCATTACATTTTTGGCCTCGTCATTGGGAACGGGAAATTGTAGCTAATATTTTGCAAGTTCGACGGGTTTAGATACTCAAAACAGCAAGTACATGTGGGTGACTATAAGTTTGGCTTGCGTCTGTGTAAGTTGAGGAGTGACATTATGATGGGGCAAGAAACAACATCAGGAGACTTGAAAATGAATAGCATTATCATGACCTCTAAGAGCGCCGTATGTACAGCTGGTAAAGTCTAATGGTATTCGACGACAAGCTTTATGATGTCTCTAGCTAATCTATGATCAGGCTCAGTGCTTCTCGACTGTGCTTTTTTCACCTTGAGGGCTGCTGCCATGCTTGTTATCGGATCTAAGTTATGAATACATATAGTGGTCATTCGGGGTTGTGATACATGCAGTTGGATCTTAGTGATAATGAAAGGCAAACACTAGTAAACTCTTAATGTTTTTTAGTCGTTACCTTATGAGCTGATAACTGGCAGAAAGAGATCATTAGAGTCGAGAGGCCTTAAAGACAGCTGGGCCAAGTACCACATCATGGGGGTCAGTCATTATTTTTCTTTGTGCTCCTAGTACTTGGGAATGATAAGCTAAGAATCGGTTGAGATGCAAAGTAGGAATCGAAGGAGACTGCATTGATCCCCAGTCTGTCAGCTTATTAGTGCAATAAAGTATACTGTAATACTCCAGGGGTCATGATCGAGTTGGTTCAAATTACCCGTGAGTGCGTTACCTATAGTATCTGTCAGGTATAAGGTGCCCAGAGTGAATATAGAGGCCTGTTTGCAGTTAGAAGGGTAGTCAGAGCTTAATAGATCGATTGATTGATTCCTAAACTACATAAATAAAGAGGCGCCAGTCATTTATATACACAGGATCTACTAGTTCTACAGTGTAGGGCAGCCGTGAGCTCATAATATGATCCCCAGAAATATTGAAGTATGCGTTGTTGATAGAGTTCAAATAATGCAAATCGTTTACACCTGCTCTAATTGTCTCCATGACGTATAAGCCCACTTGAATGTTGAGCTCCAGTGAAAGAAGATTTATGTCCCACGACCTTCAAAATTACCGCAAATCGCATACTAGATTTTAGCAACGCATTGTGTCAAATACTGCAAGTGGCGGTAAAAGATGCCCTACTTGATAACAATAAATATCGCACAAGGAAGAACAAGATGTGAATGTAGCAAGATCTATTCAAGGAAGAGGAAGTGGATGGCCTGACGTAACCAACTTTAAACTTCAGAATAATATCTCAAAACGAACCGCCATTACCATTGAGAGGACCAAGAGAAGAAACGAAAAATGAAGGGAGGTGAAAATAAAGCTGTGACCACAAAGTGTGTTTCTATGAGAAAGTAACCAGAGATTGACACAAGTTGTCGTTCGCGATGTGCTCAGCCGATTCCTCCGGCTTCCTAGTTTTGGTGTTAGAATACCCAAGCCCATCTAATTTGTGGAAGAGTAGGAAACCCACTCGCCTTTTTCGATAGAGATTTAACAAATCCTAGGTTTGTAAAACAGTGCAATGCACTCAGCAACTAGAAGGCATTACGGGCTTGATTTTAAGGATTGCCCGGAGCTTCCAATAGTTTCATTTGTTTTTCTTCTTTATCGTTTTGGGCTTCTCTGATTTTCGGAATGTGACTCTGTTCATCGTCATTGCACCCGAGAACTGCACGGTGCCGAAGTTTGTAACCGTTGGTGGTTGATAATTTGTGAACTGGGTATTGGCGAAGCTTGTGATACTGGGTTCGTTTGGATCAGACATCTTGAGACTTGTTGGATGAGAGCTTAGTCCCTGCAGTTTTGCCGAATATTTTCATGAAAACGACGTTATTATCTGGCATCAGTGATGTGCACGAAGTTTTCATTGACAACTAAGCGTATTAGACTAGAGCAAACAACAACGGCTTTGAATATTGTTAGCTAGTCTTGGTGCCATATGGCAAAACTGGTCGCATATCATTGCAGGACTGTACCGCTTATTTGAACTCAATTCAAATAATCCACTCGGCCGTACGTGCATCCGCAGACAACATCTAAACAAGAAACAATGTTGTGATTGCGCGACTGTAAGGCCTCATTGCATGAGTTCCCCTGCACTAGCCCTGCCTAGTCGAATAGTTATAGGATAGTATTACGAAGCTTGATTGATTATGTACGCGCCCGTCCTTGTGGTCCATACCTATAGTTATTGTCGTGTTACCTTCACGCCCTGCTGGCCAGTGTGGTAGAAGTTTGTGCCTACACAAGACGGCGCCCAACATACATATGAGGCTGACATGCTTTAGTTCGGCATGCTACGTTTTCACACCGAGCATTTCGTCTATTGGGTAATAAAACGATTGCTTGTGTTAACTTAATCAGGTTACATTTCCCTAATGACAGCGGAAACGCACATTCGGCTATGCATCTTTCGCAATATTCTCCAGCATACTGCATGCCAGGTCAGCCACAAACATTGGGTTATCTCTCTGAATGAAGTGGCCGCAATCTTTTGCAATAATCGGGCCAGATGCTTTCTCTGGACTTGTCAATTTCGTTAAGCCTTGATTATAACGGTGCCAAGTAGGGTTTGTGTAGTTCATAGTTATTGATATTGGTGTCTCCATCGAGCCCTGAAGGCTTTCTTTAGCAAACCACTCAGGATCATGACCAACCACTGTTACCAACGGCGCTTTCCCACCAAACCCTTGATCGAGACGAGGCTTGTCTGCATCAGGCAGTAATGCAGACAGATTGCGCCGATCTAAGCCTTCTGGATTCTTCACGCTAGGGTGGAAGACTTCGCGGAATTTCCTGCGCGTCTCGCACAGCATCTCGGGTGTGACGTCTTGTGGTAGTGATCCGGGGTCGAAATCAGGGCTGTCTGGGTCAGGAAATATACTGACAAAGTCCGAGTTGGCCATGATGCTATCAAGAAGCAACATGCCAGCTAGAGTTCCGGGATATTCTTGAGCATATAAGCGGGCTATGGCGCATCCGATTGAGTTAGCCACAAACATGATTCGTTTGGATTGATTATTCGAATCTCGCATGGCTTGACCGATGAGCTGATGCAAGTCGTGTACAACGTCTAGTGTATCATGGCCGTAGCCCTCTTCTTTACCCTCGTCACCCGGGTCGCGATCTATTGTTCTACCTTGACCGTAGCGGTCATATGCAAGCATCTGGGGTCGAGACACATCATTGTCGATACCAGATTCAACTATTTGAAGACGACGTAACATAAGAGCCATGACGGGTAGCCAGAAGGACTGCGGTGCAAGCAGTCCATTGAGAAATACCACAAGAATATTATTGTATCCCGAGTGGCCGGCGCCCTGTACTTTGGAGCACTCCAGACATGCCGTCGGCTTCGTATCTAATCTAATGGACTCAAAAGTGATTGAGGAAGGCAAGGCAATTGCCGGCTGCGGTGTTGCGTAAGCCATCTCTCCCGGGTTGTAGAGTGAGTAGAGCGTTCTTCTTTCTCACTGCGGCTGGTGCTACGCGATGGTACGTAGCAAACAGTATAGATTTTTTTTTTTTTTTTTCTATCGAGGTAGGTCTTAGATCATGTGATTTGGGGTCACGGCAAATCCAGCGGGGTTTACAGTAGAGCAAACAACGTTATGACCGTGTAAATACTGTTCTCCGTCCTCCCCGCCTCGCCTGTGCTTATCTCAGGGGTAAATTAGCTACCTAGAAACCTAACTTAGTCCCATAAATTAGGGCCGAAAGTCGCCGGAACTACCCGCGAGATCTACATTTTACTGTAAACGTCATACAGGTGATCAGGTATACGCGTAGACCTAGGCTACCCGGCTAGTTGCAGAGCAAGCTCGACTTATTACTTACGAAGCAGATTACTTATTAAGGAGAAGCGAGGCCACATAACTAATGTCGCAAGGTCTGAAATAGTATAACAAAGAGCGGTCTATGCATAGCCTAGACTAAAAGGCCGAGAAGGGTTTCTGGAGACTCTTGCGCGAAAATAAGTATTCAAGGAGTACCTCAAGTTTAGTTTAATTACATAGATAACTATGGAATATTGTTGAGAGTATAAATATACCTCTAACCTAGCTATATAGAGTTATGACTGCATATAGGGCGAGCGGACTAATTCAGACGGTTGTAAGTGCTAACCTAAGTGCGGAATGGATTAATGACTTGATATATGATTTACAAGGACTCTTAAACCCCAAGCTAATACTTCGTATCTTCTGATTTGTTATATCTTTTATGTTTTTGATGTTGCTTTCACAGAGTAACTCATTCCACTGAACATTTATCGCTAGGAGTCAGAAGACAGTCATATTAAAGGAGTGGCTAGGCAATTAACCAACGCTACTGCATTATTGTTCCGTCAACATGGCACTAAGTACACTCATCATCCTCCCTTCACCCTCCCTGATCCATTTAAACAAATGACCGACATGTTCCTTTCAAACTGTGTTCAACCTGCTCACTTCAGGGAAGCTCCGTTGTTGGCAGCTTGGGGCCTGGCACTCAAACAACGCCAACAGGAGTTTCGCAGAGGACGTCCTGGCCGAGCTGAGTAACAATATATATCAGAATCGTTTTCACAGTATTTATCGTTTTATTGATGAGCATTACTTACCACGGGGACAACGCAGCAACGAGCGCGCTGGCCTCCAGCAGCACAGATAGACTGGAAGCTGGATGGGCTAGAGGGGACGGCAGAGGCTGCAACGTAAAGTTGTTAACAAATGCTGTTGAATTATGCTAGGAGTTCGTATATGATATCACATACGGGATCCGCAGTTGAGATCAGCAACGCCGAGGACATCGGTAGCGCAGCATTGCTCAACGCTGTAGAGACCATCAGGGCAAGCATCGTACGGACTTGGGTTGCCGGTGTTGCGCTTGGTGGGGTTGGCCATAACGGCGGAAGCGAGGAGAGTAACAAACAGAGTAGAGAACTGCATGTTGATAATAGTTATCGGAACTTTAAAGTTCGTTTGTTGAGTGAGTGTGCAAAGGTGCAGAAGCGAAGGAGTAATAGCTCAAGTGTTTACTGTGGTTGCTTGTTGGCTGATGAAGATTGAGACTTGAACGGGTAGGAAGCTCGATATTTATAGTCGAAGATTGGCGCCCAGCGTTCCTGGCATGACAATCTCTCGTTGACCGCCCTCCTGGATACCCTGATTGTTGTTGCCGAACAGTGCCATGGGATCAAGGCAGAGATGCCGACTTTACCATTTCACCATGCAACGTGCCATGTCGATGCCAGTAGGAAATCGTAGTCATCGAGGATCCCATGATATCTCCCGTGATTTCTTGCTCCTGGATTTACTATTCGTCGTTACCTCGAAACAGACATGATCGTCGTAAACTGGTTTTGGACTGCGTCGAGGCCGTACAGAGGTAATATTTTCGACGAAAGACTTCTCTCAACAATCGAAGAAAGTAATGATCATCGGCTAGACACCTTGTCATACGGCACTCATCTCAGTGTAGACAGCCGTCGGTATCAGTAGTATTTTTCGGGCGGTGGTAGCGTAGGTTCCGACTGGTTGGCTGGTGTCAACCAGCTCAGAACTCAGGTAGGAGAGCGATGAGCAACCTTGCTATGCGATTCGTGTAAGAAAAGAGAAGAGAACTTTGGATTCGATGACGTCGAAGGCATTTGTAAATGTAATACTACTACCTAATACTCCACCGGCCAATACTTCAACTCATATGTTAAGAAGGTAGTAGTACCCTAGGGTGTGTTTAAGTAAATATAGGGCCAGGGCTGACCGCTATAACTCGGCAGGTTTATTAAGAGATCTTAGAGATCGCCGCATCCAGGCTGCCTGAGTACTAACGTGAATGATTCAGCTTGACATGTTTAGGTTCTATGGGGTTGAGCCGCACAAAACTTGGTTGGGGAGGTTAAACCCACGTAATTGTGGCCGTTGCAATACTAAGTGTGAATGGCAAGTCGAAGAATCATAGTGCAGCATCCTGGTAAGTGTCAAACTCCTGGCCTGAGATTGGACCTTCGGCTAAATAGCCGTCGACTGATCCTTCCGGAACCGGATTTCTGACAGATTCCTGTGCCTGATCTTTTAGACTAGCGAATTGAATGCAAGTCCAAGATTCAGTCCAATCGCAACAAGCGAGCCGTGCCGTTTTTTGACTAAAGAGGAATGTTGACCGACCTCACGCGGACCATGGTCGCGTTGCTTATGAGAGAAGACTAAAGACAAACTAAGGCATGCAGCGCCGTTTAAACTGCAGATGGTCCAAATTTTATGCGAGTTGACCGTTAAAAGTAGCTCTCTGCCAGTCAGATTTGGAGGTAAGACGTGCAGACAAGCAGGGTCAGCCTGTCCCGCACGTAGTGGATTGCTCCGAATGCATTCGACTGCAGCTACCCTTCGTAATCGAACGATATACGAGGATACCTCCAAGTATTAGCCACCATGCCATGAAAACAGGGAGAAAATACCCTCGGAATGGTTTGAAGCGGGTCATCTCTCTTTGGAGCGGAGTATAGGTATTGTCGTCAAGTTTTGCCGACCACGTCTTGCCGATACATATACTTATGCAGCAACGGTCCCCTGCTCACAAGGACAAGGGCCTGAGAACTTCATCCAATCCTTAACCCAATTTCTAATCATTATTAGAAGTGGACACACGCTGGATTCCTTTCCATTGTGGGGCTCTCAATCGTAATTCCGGGGGAGCCAGCCAGAAATAATGCCAAAGATATCTTTCAGGGAATAATTATCCCATCTTTTGGGACCTCCTGATCCTACTTGATACCATCGTTACCGAGAAACCAACGAAGTGACGTTGGCCATGCAACTAGTCAGTTAATCCCTTGTCTCAATGGCATTTTTACTCCAAGTTTTACCGAGAAGACTGTCGTACTCGATCGAGAGATGAGACGCATAGCCATGCACCTGAGTTCCGCGATTCTCAACTCTGCGTCCGGCAGTGCCATGGCTGTGCGCTAAGAGATGAATGTATTTAGGATATGATCTTAGGATAGTACCAGTGCGGCATATATCGAGGAATACGAGTAAGGTAAGCAGAAACTATAGGAAACAGTTGGGATTCCGCCCTCCAGTATGGTACGAAGCAGAGCGGCCCCGCTTACTCCGCCACTGCACGCATGAGGTTCAGCTGTAAAAGCGATAGGCTCGCCAGTATGATTGATGCTGACAAGCATCAAAATCTGTCGTATATGTAGGATGTTTAGAACGGTCCGAAAGCTTCTGATATAGCGAGTAGTAGGTCATTGCCTCGCACAGCCGATAGGGCTTCGCGATTGTGCTGTGTATAGCAAAAACAGACGAGCTAAGGGTTGGTGGTTAAGAGAGATATCGTCCGGACGATTTTGCAAAATGTTGTAAGGCCTTGGCTGCATAGTCAGGTGTAGTGCTCAGAAGCCATCTCTTCTCCGATACACCCCAACTCAGTGAGTGACGACTTCCTTGATACTAGAGGAATGCAACCTTGCTAGCCAAGTTGTCGACATGAACCTACGTATTTTCTTGCCCCAGACCATAAAAACAAGCAGTGCCAAGTTGTTTGCTAACAGCACGCCCCCGAAGATTCCGGACATCACAACTGCATAGCCGCTTTCCATGACCCATGTCAATAGTTTCAAGCCAAAGCCGAAAGATATAGCCCTATAAGGATTCCAGTGTTAGCCACTACCGTTCAAGGGGGGGAACTTTGCCCGTTATTGGGGGCCTGGAGCCATGCAAGAGTATAATAGGCTCAAAACGCCACTGGCCGGGAAGGTAAATGACAGGGAATGCGTACTGCTTGCCAAGATTCATGGCTATTAACATCTCGGAGGTATTGGACTGATAACTATCAACAGCATAGGCCAATGTAAACGAGAAATAGAAATAAGCAGCAAAGTACGACATAGCGCCGCCGACGAAATAGAGCACCCAGTGCAGGCCTTTCTCTGCCGTGATTCCGAATAAGATAATACCAGCTGGCCCAATCAGCACTATGAGAAGTTAGAATTATATTCACAACCAGCGTTAAATGTATTTCATTTCTTCGCGGGCACAACAAACGCTACCGGCCAAAGGTTGCCAAAAGAGGAAATGAAGGATGGCGGAATACTTACTGGCAGGTAACATTACCCCTAGACGCATTTCTGCTTCGCGAATCCCGTTGTTCCGTTTGGTGAAGTAGGCAGCAAGTCTGTCAGACGATGACGTGAATGGAACGGCCAAAGCGTACCCCACGACTGCAGCTACCGCAAATAAACCGGAATTGATCTGAGCACTATTAACGGGCCATCCACGTTAGTATCGAAGAGGATATACGTACAATAGTCCAATTGTAAGGTGACGATGTGATCAGAATCGGAAAGGTATACGAATAAGCGAGGGCCAACAGGCCAATATTGATCCCAAAAGAGGCAACGACCCATAGCACTTGAGGTACCAGAAAGTAGGTAAAACTCCTTGCCATCATTGTGAAGAATGGGACATCATGGTCGACTCTGCCCCAGAGGCTGAGAGTTTTTGAAAATGACTTGCGAGCCGGAATGCGTGCATCGGATTGGTCTGTTAAGACCTGGCTCGTCATCTCGTCACTGGCTTTTTCACTTTCTTCCGCCGGCGTTAATGTCAACATGGCTGTCTTGCGGTCATATGAGGTCTCCTCGACAAACAGAAAAGCAAGAATCAGCAGTGCAGCGCCAAACGCAAACTCGACGTAAAAGAACAATTGCCACCCATATCCCCCTGCTAAGATGTAGCCTGCAGGCAGCGAGGCGAAGGTCCCAAGGCATAAACACACTTGGTATAAGCGTTAGTCATGAGTAGAGTATCATAAAGGTTGAGCGCGAACTATACCTGTATAGTAGCCTATCCTTTCACCTCGTTCATGCAGAAAGAATATGTCGTTGACGAGTTGAACGGGGAGTGCTTCACAGACACACGAACCGAAGCCGTGGATGACTCGAGTCGCCATCAGGCTACCGTACGTAGTACATTGCGATGCACCAATGATGCCAGCACAGAACTAAATTTGATTAACTGCGGCCCCTGTTGTGCGTTCGAAGGCAAGAACCTACTACAATGAGAGATATCAACATGACAGGCCTACGACCGATCTTGAGATACAACGGCACGAAAATCAAAGATCCTGTATAGGGTCAGTAGGCTAATCGCGATATCAATCCCTCAGATAATCGGCCTACCGAAGCCAAATGCGAGATTTGGATACGAAATGAGCTCGGAGGCTTTGGTTGGAGAAATATCGAATTCCTCCGCCCAAATATCGATATAAGGAGACGGGCCGATGAGCGCAGCGTTGGCTAGAAAAGAATAAAAGGAGCATATAACTAAGATCATTGTCTTCTTGAAATTCGACCACTAAGCTCAGGTTAGACTCCATCACCGATTATATTTTCACGTGGCTTACTTGTAAAGGGTCATTAGGATCCTCCGCAGGGACGGGAAACAATGCTTGGCCATATCCAGTATCATCTCCCTCTACACATCGGCTCGAGTTAGCCACATGTCAGCTATAGCACCCTTTGAACGACGACCTACCTGCGGCATTGAGGTCTACCGTGCCAGGTATATCTTCCTCGTGCGCATGACTGTGGACTAGATGCTGCTTTGTTCCCGCAGAAATGTTGGGACTCATGGTGGATGCTGAACTCGGTGATAGCACAGCAATAGTTTGAGAAAGGACGCGAACACTAATTCTTCGAATCGACGGCAACAATCTGGCCTGGTTGGTGAATTATCCACAGCCAAGCATCCCTCTTAATAGTAAAGCCTACCAGCAATAAATACTGTCTGGCGTGCTTCATATAGATTAAGCCTGCGAGTGACCACCCCTCTTCCCTCCCGCTAAGGTACAAAAGCCGAAAGCACGCCGAGAGAGCATCTTCGGGGATCTTACTGTTCTGGTTATCTGTGACCGCGGGGAAACGTGGGGGAACACTGACGTGACTGACATGCACGGCAGTTTTATTGCTGTGGCTACGTTTTGCCAAGAGCTGATGTAATTGTCATCAAAGATCTGACAAAAAGTCAATTCGAACGACTTGAATATCGCGAGGGAGTCGCAAGATCTTGTAGTCCAGGGACCATCGTGGGAACCCTGATTAAGGTGTTGCGCAATTGGGCTGCTGGCACTCGTCATCAGCAATCATTGAGCCTCTCACCTTGCATATTTACCCGAACCAACACTTGACAACGGTTTTGCTATCTAGAGCGAATCCGATCTCGAGCTACCAAGGTTGCAATGGATTCCTCAATCAGAAGAAATCTGCCCATATAATGTACCATATGCATAAAGATAAAGACTTCGTTATCTTGGACACTGATGGTGAATATTAAGGCGAATAGAGAGCTGTTATCATCCAAACCAAATACCACGTTCCACAGAACTGCAATAACCGAGTGCGATACTACACAATAAATAGCACTAGCCGCAATAGACAGGGTGGACGTCTACAATATTTGTGCAGCCTTTTGTTGCATCGCGTGACAGACATCAATTCGGGTTGAAAAGTGGAATATCAGGAATTCTGACTAATAAAGGCTCAATACTTTCCCATCCACAAAATCAGAGTAATTGAGTCTATATTGTAGAAGGGTATCATCTATTCACGAATTAGTTATCGCAGGCAATTAACTTGCTGAACCATACAAACGCCATTCCTGATCTGTACCAGCTAAGAACGAACCGAAGACGCTGTCGTGTAAGCTGCTCGTGACTAGTTGTGCTCAGTTATCGAGGCTTTCCACGGCGCTCTCTTCACCCCATACGCCTCTTGTCTCTTGCTCAACAGCTCTCATGGCGATGGCAACGCCTTCCAGCTTGGCAACAACATCTTTTACTCCCTGGTCTACCTTGCTGAAGTACCGATCATTTGCTTCTCTTCTGTTCCTGGCAAGGAGGATATCTCGCTCTGTCTCCTCCTCCAGCTTGGCACCAAGCTTCTCACCGTCGAGGCCACTATTACTAGGATGAGCACTCCCAGTTCCTACGGTGCTTTTGCCCGCATCTGTGCCGTCCGCAGCGCCCTTGGTATTTCCCGGCGGAATAGTAGCACCGTGAGAAGCACCGGCGGCGACAGCAGCAGCCATACTTCCTACATCGCCCAAAGCACCTTTCAAATTTCGCACCTCGGTCTCGGAGGCCATTGACCCGCCGGCGGCGTCGTCGGTCTCGCTTCGAGCCCACGCTTGAGCCAAAGCGATCTGGGCGACCCGCAATTCAGCCAGCTTGCGATCATGGTCAGGTCCAAACACGTGTGTGCCACCACTGGCGGACAGCTCAGCCTCCTCAAGCGTCGCCTGCATCTCGGCCCATAATGCGTCGGTTCTATCGGCGGTTCGAGCTGAGTCTCCGGTCGGAAGACGGGGAGCTGGTCTGTTACGAGGGTTGAGTAGGGAGCCTGTACGCGCCGGTGGTGCTTGAGACTGCTGAGTGGACGTGCCACTGGGCATTTGCGTGCCCAACATCAAGCCGGACGATGGTGCTGGGCCAGCGCCGGCGGTGACGCCCGGGAGGGAGGCATGTGATGCACTTGGTGACGGGTGGAAGAGACTTGGGGGAGGGTCGCGAGCTTTCGGATTGCTCGGTGTCGACTTGTTTTGAGACATGGCTATGTCCTACATGTTGAGTAGCAATGTCAATGTTAGTTTCCTTGCTACTAGAGAGCTACGCCCACGCGCAATAGGCTCATCTTGAGACCGCTTAGTTGGATATTTTGAGATCAGAAGCAGACCTACATACATGTAACATGTACATAAGCGTTCAGGGTACATGAGTACCTAGGTACTAGAACCTTCAATGGTACCCCCACTTTGGGTGTCGTTGCTTATCACTTATCTATCTGCGGCGTAGCCACATAATTGTCACATTCCATTTCCCGCACCGCCACAACCAAGTCCACAAGCTCACTCACTAGGGCAAGCCCTCCAATTTTCTCTCTCCGGCGCCCCTCTGTGCAAAAATTAACCGAGAGAACTTCCTATCCACGCGAGCGGACAGAGCAGCTAGCCATCTCAACCAAACCAAGACTCATCAACAAACCCATATTCCAGCGATATCACCAATAAATCGGTAGGTCTCTCTCTAGCCATACATCAACCATCACAATCGCCCGATATCCCTCGACTTTCGATCGCCTTGCATTGTCTATCGACCCGAGTTCGTCCATCGAACCACCCAACATCCATGCACGCGCAGTCACGACTACCACCGAACCCGCCTGCTGACATCGTCTCTTAATAGCAATCATGGGTAAAGGCAAGCCTCGTGGTCTCAACGCGGCCAGAAAGCTGCGCACCCACCGTAAGGATCAGCGCTGGGCCGATCTGGGATACAAGAAGCGTGCTCTCGGTACAGCCTTCAAGTCCTCGCCGTTCGGTGGTTCTTCACACGCCAAGGGCATCGTCCTCGAGAAGGTCGGTGTCGAGGCCAAGCAGCCCAACTCGGCCATTCGAAAGTGTGTCCGTGTCCAGCTCATCAAGAACGGCAAGAAGGTTACTGCTTTCGGTACGAGACCCTAAATTTTCTTACTGGTCCATGGGTGGTGGAGTGGCGGCCATAAACCCAAGTAGCGTTTGAAGATACCAGGGAGAGAGGAGGCTGCGTGTCATCGACCACGGATGATGCTAACATGATTCATTACAGTCCCCAACGATGGTTGCTTGAACTTCGTCGACGAGAACGACGAGGTTCTCATTGCCGGTTTCGGTCGTAAGGGCAAGGCCAAGGGTGATATTCCCGGTGTTCGTTTCAAGGTCGTCAAGGTGTCGGGTGTCGGTCTGTTAGCTCTGTGGAAGGAGAAGAAGGAGAAGCCCAGATCATAAACGGAGTCGCCACCAGGCCGGGGAGTCATGAGAGACGGGAATGAAAACTTGTGTGACGAAATAAAGGTTCACCATCGGGAATGCGGAGTCGATACGGCTTGCTTGATTTTTCACTAGCATCATAGGTTCGGGCCTTCATACACACAATCTTCCTAGGTTGATCGGATCCAAAATAGAGATCTTAGTATCATCCAACCACACAACTTAGAGATCTTCCCGTTGAAAAGTGCATGGTGCTACAAAATGGAGAAATTGGGTGATAATCCTACTGGGTCGAGTACCAGATGGTTCCTTCTCGTGGCCCATTTTATCTTTGCAATATGGGAATAGTCAAAAAATGACGCTCAAATTGTGTACTATTTCAGATTTCAGTGTCTTCGAATTATAATGCTGTATAAAACGCTGCTTGTCGATATTGACTTTCAACGGCTAGGCGCAGATTATTTTTAGCTTCGTGATAGAAAATTCCCGGACACGGCACCATACTTAAATAGATTAACATAACCCAGCTGTTCAAGGAGTATCTGTATTATGTTTATTATCGAGAAGTCTAAGTTGGGGCGCCTGCAGTGATTGGGAGTGGTGTTAGTATCCTAGATAATATTGACTAATGGGCATGAAAACTATGGTACTCGAGTGGTTCGTATTTTTTATACTTTTACAATATTGTACATAGGCAACATACATATTGGTACAGATTGCGACGAGCCTATACATGCCAATGCTACCTTCTCTGGCAGTTCACGAATCGCGTAATTAGTTCTCTGCTTCCACCTCATTGCCGCTCTCTTGACCATCATCCGCGAGATACTGTATTAAGTAGTCGGCCCCGAGGCCAAGACTAATGACACCACCGGTGATCCAACAGCCATTGACGAACCACCACCAGCAATCCTTAACGCTCTTCAAGTTGACCTTCTTGATCATGTAACCTAGCGTCAAAGCAGCGCCTCCACAACTTCCAATGAAGAACGCCGGTCCGGCGCCCGTGGCAACCCCAGCACCAGCAAGCAATCCAATTTGAACGACTGCCAAGCCGGTCAGCACCTTTTTGGTTTCCGCACCGTGCTTCAGTGCAATGCTCTTGATGCCGGCCTTCGCATCGTCCCGGACGTCCATGTGCGCGTAGATCATGTCGTACAACACCGTCCAGGCAACGTTACTCGCGTACAATAGTGCGGCGGCGGCCCTGATGGCACCGGCGTCCGCGGCGAGCAAGTCCACGCCTAGCGCAGGAAACCCCATTATAGCGCCCCAGGAAAAGGTCAGGCCAAGCACGAACTGCGGGTAGTACGTGACACGTTTGGCCAGCGGATAGGTCGCTACGAGAACGAGACTTGGGATGCCGTAGTATAGACATACCGGCGGGAACTGTAGTAAGATCCCCAGGCCGGCAAATAGCTGAGCACCCGTCCACGCTAAGGCCCGGAATGGTGTCAGAGCGCCGCGAGCGATGGGCCGCAGACGCGTCCGAGTCACGTGCGGGTCGAGATTCCGGTCCCATAAGTCATTGATGCTGCATCCTGCGCCGCGCATAATGAGCGCGCCTGAGAAGAAGAGCGCAGTTGTCCCGAGGACGGAGAGAGGGGATGCCATTGGGGTCGCAAGAGGCGCCGCGAGGAGCGTTGAGAAAAGGCATGGGAAGAATAGGTATATCGTTCCCGCCGGCTTGTCAAGTCGCATAAGCTCCCCATAAGGAATCCATGATGGAGGGAGCCGGGAGAGAAACCCGGTTGTTGGTGGCAGATATGCTTCCGGTATTGCTGGTGAAGAGGGTGATTCAAGGGTATGAGCTCGACGCTGCGAGGTGGAAGTGAGATATATGGGTATGAGGTGAGTCGGCTTTGCAAACCCCACGGCTGTTCCGGGTACTCTGTGCCCTCTTAGTCTGTGCGTCGTAGATACGCGCCGGCCGAGCTGTGACCTAATCACACTCCGGTAGAGCGGCCGTGTTCCACAGCAAATGCTAGACATATGCATTATTTTCAAAATAGCTTGTGATTGTCGTTAACAAGAGCTAACACAAAAATCATATCTAATAGTATTGAAGCAAAAGTGTAAATTCAGATGCAATAATGTAGCTCTCATGACGAAATTAAAATTCTTCTTACCCTCTAATATTTGGTGTATAGCGGAAGCAGAGACAGAATATGCTTACCTTGGTGTTTATAATCTCAATCCTCCGATCTAAAGCTCTAGAGAAAAATCCCAACACCTCAGCCTGAGATCAGTGCGAAAGGCCGTTGTATACGACATTTAGGTAGCTGTTTGCATTATCAAGGTTCGGCACTAATTCGATCTTCGAGAGGCGTTTGAATTACAAAATCAGAAAAGCTACAGACATTACCGAGATGTTGAGTCTACCTACGAATTCCTTCTCGCACATCAATCAAGGTTGCGGCTTCTTATCGATTGTATTCAAGTGGGATGTACCTTACCTAGTTAGAGAGAGAGTTCGGGATCTTCGTCAGTAGGTACAGTAGCGTGCAGCTAGTAGTATACTTACCTAACTGCCCTGTAGCCCACTCACTCAGTTGTCGCAGCTTCCTCTGCAGCACCAACGAGGATATCTCCAACCTCTTGCGATCAGAAGATCTGTCAACCTATCTGAACAAATTGCACGCACCACACTTCGTATTAAACTTGCTTGAAAGTGCCCGAATTCTGTCATTATATCCTGGGGGAATGGTCTTACTTCGTCCGATGCCGTCGCCTAGTTCGTCATTTCCGTGACGCGCTCGACGTTATCGCGATCTAGCCTCCATACAAATGCGCCTTGGCCCGTCAACTTCTACCAGGTAGATTGGATACATCGTCACACCCACCAAGTCTGCCTGTGTATATCCAGGCGCTTCCAGATCAAAATGCCGAGTGCACTACATCCACAGGCCAAGTTCGACCCAATCCCGCCAGATCTCGACCTCCACAGCCTAGTCGATCGAACCCCCAACTTCGACTGGGTAACGCGCATCTCCATCGCGCAGATCAGACGCCTTGGCCCGGCCGGATTCGAGAAGCTCGTCCAGCTGCATGTCATAGAGGGTGGCCGGCCCCTGGTTATCGAGGGTTGGGATAGGGTCTTGCCCAAGGACCTTTTTAGTGCTGCTTGGCTGGAGAAACAATGCGACAAGAAGCGTAAGTTTCTGCTCTCCCTCTGCATACTTTGCTGGCAATCGTATAACACCCTAAACAGAAGAAAATGTTCGTGATATCAGCGCACAGTCAGACATTCCCATGACCACTGGTCACTACTTGCGATCGATGCGACAGCTTACGAATCAGTGGACTCCCACAAACTTCCGTGATGAGCGCCGGCAGCGTCTGTACATGAAGGATATCGATTGTCCAGACGAGTGGTTTCAACACCTTAAGAAGATCATACCACCCAATGTTTTTTACATGAACGAAAACATCAGCGAGAATCCCAGCCATGGGTCTCGAAACGACGACATCTTTGGTGCACCTGAGAAGACATCCGCTGTTGCCGGCGACCTGATGAGTAGTCTAAACCCAGAAATGCGAGCACAAAATCTCATGTGCTATATCGGCCACGAAGGAACATATACTCCAGCTCATCGAGAGATGTGCGCGAGCTTGGGCCAAAACATAATGGTTGACGCGTCAGGGAGTGAGAATGGGGAAAAGCCAGGAAGTTCTATCTGGTTCATGACAGAGACGAAAGACCGAGAAGTTGTGCGTGAGTATTTCCTCTCAATGCTTGGTCACGATATCGAGATCGAAAAGCATTTTGCACAAATCAATGCTTGGAAAAAGGCCAATTTTCCTGTCTATATCGTTGAACAGAAAGTTGGGGACTTCATATTAGTGCCTCCTCTCGCGCCACATCAAGTTTGGAATCGGGGTACTAGGACGATGAAAGTCGCGTGGAATCGAACGACCGTGGAGACACTTGACCTGGCGTTACACGAAGCCCTCCCAAAGGCCCGGCTTGTTTGTCGGGACGAGCAATATAAGAACAAGACCATTATATATTATACCCTCGACAAGTATTTCAAGGAAATGCAATCGTTCGAGGACAGCGCCGAGGTCTCCTGGTTGGGACTTGGCCAAGAGCTCATGCAGAACTCTGCTCGCATGAAACACATGGCCCGCGACTTCAAGAAATTATTCAACCTCTTCACTGAAATACTAGTCGATGAGATGTTTAGTGAAAAGCAGATGCACGTCGAGTATATCCCCTTTGACTCGAATATCACCTGCTCATATTGCAGGTCCAACATCTTCAATCGGTTTTTGACCTGTAAGTGTTGTGTACGGCAACTTATAAACGGCGATGAAGACACCTACGATATTTGCATGGAATGTTATGCTATGGGTCGCTCTTGCGTATGCGTTTCTGGCCTCAAGTGGTGTGAGCAGTGGGAATGGTCTGAGCTTGTCGATAAACATGAAATATGGCGTGCAATGATCATCGAGCAAGACGGCTTCGTTGATATCAATCTTTCTCCTCAACCCCTCGAGCTAGCACGCAAGATATCTGGCAAGAAGTCAGTTGCTCAGATTTGCCAAGAACAGTTACGGAGAAGGCCGTGGAACGATATTACGAAGCAGCCTGAGCGGGAGCCCGAAGTATCCGACGACCCTGATGTTGACGAAGATGGCCGTGTCAAAAAGAAGCCCAAGAAACGGAAGAAGAAGCATGGCGAAACTTATCCTTGCCATGTATGCTGCCACAAGGATTTCACCTACAAGCTACACTTCTGCGCCACGTGCCCCTCGGCATACTGCTATGGCGTGTTATGGAGAGCATTTGACATGATGCCGCAAGCAATCATGGAGCAAGAGCATTGGCAATGCCCAAAATGTCTTAAGATTTGCAACTGTGGTGGATGCCGGCGAGGTGGTAATACCGTGCCATATATTCCAAAAAACACACTGTTGGGGCACGACACCCGCCCCATTGCAGATGATAGAAGCATAGAATCTATCGTTGACTTCCGTGTTCATAATCTGAGTTGGTTGAAAGCGGCCGGCGAAGAAAACCGCAGCAAAGATTCAAAACGCATGAATAGACTGCGAGAACAAGCCGACGCTGAGAAAGCCAAAGATCCCCTAGCATCCTTGGCTGCAGATACCGCTGCCCACGATATGGATACCGCGCTCCAGGATTCAATCACCAATGGTTATGATGAGCAAAGCCATATCGTCGACCCTGAACCACGAGGAGGTAGCGAGCGTCCTGACCCTCTACCTGTTCCACATGGAGAGCCAGGCAGTCAAGTTGAAATGGCGGACATGTCTGGCTTGCAGGATGCGGAGGGTGAATCTGTCTATCCAGATATATCTAGCTATCCTGATCCCACGATGTTAGATCGGGGACGCATGATGGGAATGGGTTTCTATGAACAAGACGAGAGTACGGACAGAATTTTGTTCGATGCTTTCCAGATGCCAACTGCAGACGCCCTTAACAATGAGCCTCAGATGTCAGAATTCGTGAGGAAAACTTTGCGTCTTGCAAAAAGAAAGGCAAGGCTCGAACAGGACGATGACCCTGACTTCCAAGGTCCGAAAAGTCATCGCAAAAAACCTAAAACCGGCAACATTGAGCAGCTGGTCAATCTAGACCCAGCTTTGCTTGGTGCTTTAGGTGATAGCACTCCTATCTCTAACCACGAGATGGATCAGAGTTATGCAGGTACTCAGGACACAACTAATGTTCCGCAAGACGGAGGCCAAGTTACGGAGAGCCAGGCGCCGACAGTCCCAACCAAACCAGTACGGGTTCCTTTGCCCATTGATCCGTTACGACCAACATTACGACATGCTAAGCCCATGACGTCTTACGTAGAGGCTGAGGAGCCTTTGGAGGATCCAGATGACGCTGTCCCTGTGAGGCGATTTGAGGATGAGAACGCGGAACCCAACCAAGAGTCGAGGCCGTCTGCAGTTGATTTAGCGGCAGATGCAGTTCGTGCTATCACTGGTACGCTTGCACCCCAGGATAGACCGGCGAATGCGCAGGCGACCCCCCAAAATAGCGGGAAGAGGCGAGGACGGCCACCACGAAATTCACTTGGCACAGCCTCGTCGTCACCTGGGACCGAGAAAAAGCGGCGAGGTCGTCCTCCCGGAACAGGTCGGGCACGAAGATCAACTCTCAGTCGGGTTCAGAATGTCGAAGACACTCGCATGGTCGATGTCAACGATCACGCCGACGACGATAGTATTGAGCAAGAGAATGTTACTCTTGATGAGTTAGAGGCTCAGTTGGAGGCAGAAGAACTTGAATCACGTGAAAACGATCATGAGGCACCGCAAGAATCCACACCTGCCCAAGAAGGTCCGAATAGACGAAGAGGACGTCCGCCAGGCCCCCGACGCTCTCAACCCGCAAAGACGTCCCCTGCAGAGCCTGAGGAGACTCCCGAACCCACCAAAGATTTTCAATCTATGTCACTGCAAGAGCGGTTGGCACTTAAGGGGAAGAAGAAAATCCGCATTGGACAACGAAGTCGCAATAACGATGCTGGTGTATCTGGAACTACTACGTCAACGCCTACGCCCACAACTTCCCGAGGGGCTAGTTTTACTACAATCAACAAAAAGGCCGATTCGCCAGTACCCACTCCCACGCGTGGCCGTGCTGAACTCATTGATGATGATTTTGAGCCTCCCGTAGTCGGTTCGCCATCTGTTTCTTCGGCATCTGAGCACGAGGAACCAGAGTTGCCACAACGTGTGTCAGGTAAACCAGGTGGACCAACCATTGTCAGGCTAGCTGTGTCCGATGATGAAAGCTCTGCGGATTCTGCGTCGGGCTCGAGCGATGATGAAATCCCCGCCAGGCGGCCCGTACCAACTCGCGGTAGAGGGCGCCCGTTGGGCCGGGGACGAGGTAGCCGGTGGGCCACGCGTCGTTAGGCAGGCAGCAGATATTGGTTTGCATGGATTCGGCGTTTAGGCGAATATGATAATACCTGTGGCAGCCACCTGAATGGTTATGTATGTTTGTTATGGGGTAAAGGTTAGTTTGCAATAATTCAGATTTAGTAACAGCAGTGACTGTCTCCATTGCATGCAACATGTTCTGTTTGTGAAGTCGCTTTGATTTAGCTTTGAGAAAAGAGAGAACGGTGACGCGAGGATTCTACCCAGTTAGCTTGCGCAACGACCTCTACTTCGCGCTAGTACGGTCTACAACGGATGTTTTCCTTTTCAGCCATGTCGTTAATATCAATCTTCCCTATCTCTAACCTCGTACTTGCCCGGTAGCGAGCTGGATGCGCGATACGGCGTCTCGGATCCCCGGAATCCGTGAGTGGAGCATAGGGTACGGGATGACTCCGAACTGAATGCTGTAGTATTATCGGGGATAAGGCTTAGCAACAGCAGCATGGGGATCAGCTTGAGCCGTGGCATGTTATGTTTTATATCGGCCGATCCAAAGCTGGCTGAGAAGCTAAGCCAGAAATTCCTTTTGGGGGGCTGTGTTGATATATGACTTGATGAAGATAGAGAAATCAATGCCCGGCTAGACGTGCACTCCGACAGCTACCGCTGGCCCTGATACCGTGTATACTACTTACCCGCATGCGCAATGGAATCAGGAATGATCCAACTATTAGTTATCACAAGCAGAGTCTGAAGCCCTGCCGTCCGTATCATGGCTATGAAGTGCTTTGAATCTCCTCTAGAGCAGAAAGTGGACATTAACTCGGGAAATTCTGGCCAATGTTACTCATGAGAGACAAGCGCCTATCAATTTCCCAATCATGCTTGTTTCCTGGTGATAGGGTAGGTATATGAGCGTTACATGAAGTGACTCTTTGACACAGTGTTCAGCGTCTCCCACGAGTGAAAATGATAAAGGCAGTGACCTCCAGAACCGATAATACTAGAAGAGCTATGTCAAAGGGCACCAAATAGATTCGTTTGTTCATAGCAGATCCCCGCCGTAAAATGGCTAGCTTGTCAGTGAGATGGTGTCAGCGAAAAGTGAAAGGGAAATGAGACAACTAGGGCTATACGGGGCACTCCATCCGATTTATTCAGTAGAAGAAGAGCGCTGAGAGACTGAACGTAGATCCGTAAATCTATATAGTAGATCATAGTCATCAGCTCGCCGATCTGTTAATTGGAAGAGTTTAGGATTGCCCATGATAGATTTATCGATGGAATGTTATCCCTGGCGCAGGGTATGCACCGCCCTAATACGAGAAGAAACAACCTAACCTTCTTCCTTGGAGGCCGTATATAGTAAGGAAAACGATCCTTGTGGCGAGCCACCTTTATAGTCATCATAGCACGTAAGCCTCACCTTAAAGCGTCATCCAACGGCTCCCTGTCATCTTGTCAGAACTAAAATCTCTGAAGACGCTTGAGATGGGTTGTATTAACCTGTAAGTCACAGATAAAACACGCGCGCACAACCCAACACGAAATGCTGGGCGGAATGATCGAATGGGTCTATATGAAGCTGAGGCAGGATGGCAGTTAGTGCCATATTCTCGCTAAAATATGTAAGTACCTATGTTATCTACTATAAGACCCGACAGCGCTTGCGACCGCCTTAATTCTATGGGTCGACGGCAAATTGTTCAGGGATTGGACGGCAGTTCCGCTTAGCTTGGTTCCGGTAGAAGGCCATCGGTACGGGCCGGGAATAACGGGACTCAACACCGCCATGGCCAGGCCGGGAGCTATTGTGGAGCTTGTGTTTACATCGGGTTAGGAAAACCTTCAGCGCTTTCTTCCTGTGTCATCTCAACCGGAGTTCCCTGTGTCAATCCTCTGAATACGAAGTTCAGTATCAGGATGTAACCTCGTATTCATATTTGCAACTATTTGATAATAGGACCAAGGGCTATCCTATTCAAATCATCTCTAAGATGATGATCTTCCAATGGTAGGCTTTGAATTCCAATACATATCAGCACTGAAGAAGACGCCATCGTGAGAGACCCGGAAAAGACATATAAGATAATGTCTTGCCTCTTGCAAGAGATCTCAAATCTATCTTAACTAGCACTACTCTCCTCGCCTCCCATACATTACACAAACAAACAAACCTCCGCTCTTCCGATTTCCGCCTGCACTCAGTAAAAAATGCGTTCCTTCGTTGCTGCCGCCCTTTCTCTCACTGGAGTTGCCCTCGCAGCTCCAGCTGCCGACGAGGCTTCCGCAAAATTCCAGCTCCGCGCAGTCAACAATGACGCTATCTACGGTTGGGCTATTGTTAACTCACACGTCGCGGCAGGGACCAAGTACGCGATCCTCAGATTTGTTATCAGCAATTTGTAGAACACAAGATTTCCTTTCTGGGACAAAAAAGAAGCCCAGACTCTTCTGAAAGCTTCATAGGTCACTATTCAATATTAACTGTAGCTGACTTCAAGTATTACAGTGTGATCCAGATTCAGCGCCCATCGGTGTATCAGTCCGACGTGGCGTATTTGAACGATGGCTCGCTGGCCTTTGGTACGTAGACAGTCTGGTGCCAGATATAAGGGCTCTGATCTTGAGATCGATGAAGGAAATGGTATAATCGTGCTAACTTGATGTTCCCTCTAACTATAGACCTCAACGGTGCCACTATCCCGTACGGCCTACGCGTGCCTGCTGTGCCTGCGGGAACCGTCGCCCAAGTCACCGCACAGCCGGGCACAGGTACCACCGGTTTTGCGCTCAATGCTAACAACTATCTAACCTATAACGGCAACGTCGAAGGTGAGTGGGGAACCATATCTACTATCAACCGAAGAGATGAGAAACCTGGCTGCTGCCGTGTCAAGATTGGATAATCGCTAATTGTTGATGTGTATAGGTTGGTGGGCTTGCCCCGTAAGCGGCACTTTCGACCTTTTCTATGGCGTCAACCCCGATCCGGCCAACCTCCCCAGCACCGACTGCCAAGGCTTTGAGCTTGCTGCCGGGTTTGTTTGAAGACTGGGCTTGTCTTGATGGAGTCAATATTCTCCGTGCAATTTATTGAGGGAGGGGACAGGAGGGGCTGACGAATCAATTGTATAATTGATAATACGATAGCTTCTGCGGGGAACTTGCGAGAAACAGCCTTCCTTTCTATAGAGTTCATTGTATATTGTACCAAGTCTATTGGCTATCGAATACGACGTTGTATTGTTTAGAAAATTTGACTGACCAATCATTTGTAGCCCCAATACTGCCAAGCTGATCATGTTTTCCTGATAATAGCCATCCATAGCCAAGTTGTCTGCATAATATCATGTCAATGGTGGCTTTTTAGAAAGGCCTGAGGATAGATAGATATCAATACCCTTGTGTATGGGCCATTGCAAAGGTCAACTGTAGATCGTAGCCAATACAGCAGTTACGTATAGCCGCACAAAGCTAGATAGAACCGTTTCCCCCCTTAATTTAGGACTGGAGGTTCGATATTCAACCTTATCCCTAAAAATTGAGTAGGGCTTGTTCATCTATTCATGATTTGTCGTCGGCTTATTATTACGCTAAACCTGTCAGTTTCGATGCGCTCGCCTCCACGTTGTCAGAATGGATTTATAGACCGCTTAATTCATTGGAATTCTTCGTTCTTAACCTAGCTAATGAGGTCATCACGCAACATCCACGATCTAGTAACTAAGAACCAATGGCTGTTGCCAGATCGTACAATTAATGTAATACATATTCTCGGAATCCCTATAATATTCATTGGGTCATTCGTGGTTTCCTACGCACCTATAAGGAACCCCGTACTTGAGGTAGCCCAATGGCATTTGTTGTTGCACTAAGGACTTTGAGATACCTTCATGAACTCCATCTCACGACGTATAGAAATTTCCTTACCTGTGTGCCTTGTGATAGCTGCTAAATTGAATAAAAACATAGTATACGCCCAGACACCCCTTTAACCTGCATTACTATTGTAAGAGAGACAAAAATTCAGTTTTAATATAGCCCTGGGTTCACTACGAAATTTAGATGTGTAATAAGTTTCTTCAATATCTCGAAATTCTAGCCTTGTATCATAGCTCCACTTGATGATTTTTAATGTAGGTCGTCATTAGGGGGTTGAAGATATATGTTCAGCTCACTCACATCTTCTATTCAAGGTCTTCTGCCATATAACCAAGGGCAGCTGGACGTGATCCGTTGGTGGGATGTAAGGAAAGAATCACTATAAGCTGCGAATCTTCGCATAGCCTATCTAATCCTTCAGATCCCTCTCTACTCAAATATCGCATGAAATTTACGTCAGAAGGCCATGTATTGTTATGTTATAACAAAGTAAGCCAGGTTAATATCCTTCGATAAGCTCAGTTCTAAAACTGTACTAGAAAATTGAAAGCACTGCATATACTTCCTTAAGCTTTTTTGGTCTTCTCACTTTTATTTGCTCCCTAAACATTTCAGACTCAGAGAATCCAGTATTATACCCGCCAAACAAAGATTATACCTCCACCAGAAGAGAACGAGTTCTAGTATCGACGACGAGGTTATGAGCCACGACACTCGCGTAGATTCCTCGTAAGCTAAGCCTGGACGGAGGAACAGGGTGAAGGTTGATATACAACCAAAAATTGCTTCAATGCTGCAAGTATTTGTATTTAAACTAAGTATTATTGATCCAACATATGTTTTATTCACAATAGCTACAGGTGACTGATGCCGGAGTTTTGCCAGAGTAATAGTACCATACTTGGCGTGGCATGCTTTACCCTGGAACTCCTAATACCTCAGAATCGCTTAATTCTTCTTACCAGGATGATCTCTAAAAGTTGCTGCGTTACCGCTGCCCGCAATGCCTAATTTTCTACGACAACCTTGGGTCTCTTGTGTGTAACATCGGAGAAACTGTTACACCTTTGGTGGAGTGTTTAAAGTGCTGGTAGCGGGTGTATAGCGAGCCTATCTCTACAATGCGTCTTATTGCCAAGAAAGTCAAACGAGCAGCGCCTCACTACGCAGCAAAAATATACTTGTATCTCCTTTGGATGTTGTCAGGGAACTAGTTCACGACTACCCTATGGTGTAGAACTAGTAGATTCTGTGTATATAAGTGACTGAACCCCCCTTAGATTTGGTGGTTTAGGAATCAATTAATCACTCTATTGAGCACTAACTACCTTCCTGGCTGCAGACAGTTCTCTCTATTCACTCCGGCACCCTAGCTTCTGACAGATGTTTATTTTGATCCATCATTTCGTAGTGGTCTTATTGGTGTCTTAATCTGGGCATATTTGGGATCGCTTCAGTGGCTAGAATATACAAGTATATTGTTGGAAGAATAGCCTCAATCATAGAACTTGATAGGCAACAATCACTCAACAAGTTCCCGCTTCGAAGGTAGATATAGATAAGCTCGCGGGGTTCCGAGATCAAATTAAGCAGATGTTGTAGAGTATTCCCGTCTTATTGGTCGAGTTCTTAAGAGAAGCGGAGGACGTTCATGCCTCGGAAGATTATTTAAACTTCAAGCGTTATTTTTGAGCTACAGTCTTAGCTCTCGTTGCATTCCAGCAGACGAAGTTGGGTTTAGTGAGTGAGAAGCTAAGTTAGACAATGCTGTAACCCGTGCACATCTCCAAATTCTCACAATCATCTTACTCTAGTAGCAAACACTACACATTATTACAGATTTATGGCTCATCATCAACAAGGGCAAAGCTACCGACTAAGAAATTCGTGAACTGATGTCTTGTGGTATTCACTGGGATATTGCGATAGACCTGATGTGTTTGACAATAACGTTCATTCATAAACTGATAGTCTCCTCTCTTCATACCACTCAATGACGCTTAATTTTGACTTTACTTGAATAATATCAAGAAATTGGGATGAAATACTATATGTCTCCATAGGCTGTCGTCCAGTGACATCAAGCCCGCTAACAGGCAGTTGCGCAACATGTCAAAACGCCATCTATGTTTCCGATGTGAGAATCGGCACCTAATGATATTCGTTAGCATAACGAGATCACATCAAAGAAAAATAGCCAGAAGCTTACCAAGGTCATGTACGATATTGGTAATACCGTCGCAAGTGCAAATGACATTGGTGTATATGCCCTCCAGGCCTTCATTGAGACGCTGCTCAGTATAGCAATCTTTGCAAGCGTTACCGAAGTTCTTGCCCTATGCGTAATAATAGGTCAGTTGATATCTGTTTTGTAACAAGTCATCCGAATTTCCCTCCCCAGATCAAATCATATTTGTACTCACATAGCCGATGGCTTTATTCTCTGCATTCCATCCTAGGCAGGTGTTCAAGTCGAAAGTTTGATGTACCGCCACTCCCTGCTTGTTGTTGCAGTCTAACGTAAGAACATCGTTCGCTGGGTTAAACTCGATGTTGGAACAGGTCTTGTCTAAATACAACGCCGATGCCTGTCCAAGGAGAGTGGTTGCGATAACAGTGACGAGGAATTGCATCTTGGGCGGCTGTAGGTAAAGAGTCTTACAATATGGTCATAAACGGAATACGACGTCAATTGAAAACTGTGCTGATGAGAAGCAGAAGGAGGATGCTCAGGCTGTTCTGTCTTCTCTTATATATATCATTCTCGAGACCCATAAAACGAACGTGTGGGGGACACATTACAACGACGAGTTACAATAAACTTCCGATGGGGCATCTATTAGGCAGGTAAGTCATGAGTATTCAGCATACTTGTTGTTGCTAGATCAAGCTACCTAGATACTCGGCGCTTATTGGGACTGGGTTGTTGAAGTCATTATCTACCGCACCGCCATTTCTGCATTGCCGATACTTACATGATGTGTCGTGATTTCTAAGGCCCAATCCAACGCCAAGCTTGTCCATATTTATCCCATATGATGTTGTGTTGAGACAGACGCTTCACATTTTCGGAAATTACGTTGCGATTATTAAAGACGAACTTTAACCCATTATAGCAAAATGTCCCACAGACATAGCGGGCTACTCCACAACTCGCCCAACCCGTACCTAAACCAACCGTATTTAGATTAACTGTGGAGTATCTAGCAGTATTGTTGAGACTAGAAGGAGCGTATCAGATCTATTGCCGGGCCGAGAAACTGCCTATTCAGGTAGGTAGGTAGAGTGTGGAGTTATAATCAGATGGTATGTTTTTTAAGTTTATACAATCAGTCTCATCGTGAAAATGTCTAGAAGGAGACTTCAAACGATACTCAGAAAGCAAACGGAGGTATGCTCGAAACTTGTAGAGTATATGTATTTGCTTACAGAGCTAGCAAGTTTAAACAATATTCTTCTCTCGTAGTTACATGCAGTGGCGGTACCCTGGTACGCTATATAGCAGCGGTATCCTAGTGCATGGGCACTCATCAAACATCTAACGATATACTCGTAGAACCGCCAATCGGTTATTATGTGAAATCCCAGGCCTTCGCAAACTCTTGCCAGTCTTTCATAGCCCTCTTGGCAATTTGGCTATCGCTACCGCTCTTCGTGCGGGTGCCTTCCAGATGAGTATGTGTAACAAGGGTTGACAGACTAGGGTTTGGAAGGATATTCGATATTATAATAATCTACTAGGGCGTCACAAATACGCGTATTTCGCTCTTACTCGCTTGGATCTGCTCGTTTGGCTCTGTGATGCTCGTTATCGTGATCGGGGGAACAAGAAATGGAGCACAGATAGGTAAGTATCAATCCGCCGCCCATATTTCATGATATCGGCGGCCCCAATCCGTTCCTGGTACCTTGGTCTAGTCTGTGTAACAATGTTCGCATTGACTATCGGCCGTGACAAATAATACAAGGGCCGAGGACCAGCATAAAGGAAAGCAGCAGAACTAGGTGCAAGAGATAGTTCGGCTTTTGAATTTCAGCCGAGATAGATCAACATATAATACCACGTTTGGAATGAACATTTTCTCGGACTTGTAACACCATACGGCCGCGTGGTTCAGTGTCACCTCGGCTGGTCCTAGGGATTGCATATAAAATAATACAGTGTTAGCCTGTGCTAGTCCAAAAGGAAGAAGTCATAAACTTTAGGGGTTATGTTGGTCAGGTATTGATCAATAATGTTCCTTTGATCATCATTGCAAGATCCAGTAAAGCAGGCCAGAATGAAATCATTATAGTAAATTGTGAGGGAATGACAAACTAATGAAATCGTACTAACGTATAATCATGCAGCTATACACCGCTTAGTGAAGGTGCGTCGTTTCATTCAATGTTCTCTTGATTCAACTCATGAAGAAGAGTTTCGCGGGCTTCTGCAACAGATATAGTACCAATTAGTAGATAACCACAATGCTTGAATATGCTTATATGTAGTCTATTCTAGTGGAGGTATTCTACCTAAAGTATTACATACTTTACCTACTCAAGAACATGTAGTTCAATCCATACATTTACTACCTCACATGCAGTAATAGTGATGTCACCATCTTAGCTTACGTAAAGTTACACCATCAGCACAATGTAATGCGACATGATGTTCGCATTGTGTATCACGATCTCCTCCCCTCATCCTTTATTTGTATCTTATCAATTCAACCGCGGTAAACTAGGGTTCCGTCACTATCCAAAAGTAAACCGCCAGCTCAGCTCGACCCGTTATTCAAGATGAGCCTCGCCGCTTTCCGCAAGTTTGAACAGCACGAGGAGCTAAAAAGACTTGCCAATCAACACTTCCAATCTGATCTTGAGCCCTCTGATCGCAACGCAATACGAAAGGCAACGACACGGATTGCTACGTCGACGACCGTTGGGTCACTCATCGGTTTGGGCCTGGGGCTGTACGCAGCCATTAGGTTGCGAAAAGTGCGCACCGAAATGTTTGCGGCCTTTCGTGCCGCCGAAAAGCCATCGTTTGTTGTCTTCCCAAACGGGAGGCAAGGTAAGCGGTATAGAATAGAACAGAGCGGTGATGCGAGATAGCAATAAACGAGTGAAGTCGAACAGGGAATATAGGGTATATACGGCTGACAGAATGCATGCAGAGGCGATCCCCGACACTACACATTTGGTACGCCCAACTAGCTTGGGTGATTTCGCGACGTATTTCTTCTTCGGACTTGGTGGTACCGTGCTCGGCGGCGACCTCGGCTTGCTCACGGGAACTTGGTCGGCTTCACGGGGCCTCAACCGGGACCCAGCCAGAAGAGAGAGGATCGAGAACGCGTATCGGTTATTGAGAGTGGATGTTCTTCGAAAAGAGGCGGCGCGACTGGAAAGTGGCGGCACGGCGCTGTATGTATGATACGCCACCTGCCAATAAGCGTGTTACATAGTATATACACAGTAAATCACGTTGTTGGGTCAACTAGTGAGACACCCGTAACCGAACGCATGTTTTCCCTAGCATACCTGCACATATCATTATCGACTCTACCACAACCGATGCGATACAACGTGCCCAGCTATGAATAACAGAGAATCCATCGTCTCTTGGATTCAGGGTTTACCTGCCTATAGATCCCGTTCAACAGGGCTAAAAAAACGCAAGTGTGCACACCAGGAGCAACAACTCGTTAGTCCTCCCGCGTCGCTCAAAACCGGCGACAACAACATGGCATCGACGCCTAAAAGAAGATTTTTGGAAGGTTACCGTGACGGCCTAGATCTAGATGCGACGCTTCGTGCCTTCGTGGACGATATTTCATCCCTTTCTGATACAAGCTCTATAACCTCGAGACAATCAGGAAGATCAGGAACTTCCTCGCCCACGAAAAAAATAGCATTATTACGACTTGCCGGGCAACTTGAAATCAAACCTCTCAATATTTATCGCTTTCCTCAAGTAGCGGGGTCCAACGATTTGCTTGAATCTATAGAAGAGATTGGACGCGGTCTGAATATTCTGCCCTATCGTATGAAGTCTACCATCGAAAAGAATGTTATGGATTTGGGAGGGTTGGCTAGACAGTGGAAGACCACGTTCCAGTCTCCTGAAATAGTCGATGATTTACCGGGTTGTATCCCGAGCCTCGAAGAGGTAGCCGGCGTGGTTAAATGGGCAGAGCGGTGTCAAGAAGATGAATGCGAGGAAGCCGCATGGAACTGTGACGTCCATCTGGCCTTGCTAAGAAAGGTTTTTGGAGACGCTGAGCAGAAAATTAATGCTATGCTCTGGTACGTATTGCCTTTTCCCTCTTCCAAACACTTAAGCTATAGATGCTTATTGGTCTTACTAACTCTAGCACTACTGCCCGTCCGTCCAAGTATTTCAAGCCTGCTTTATTTACCGGCCAGCTGATCGATCTTTGTATATATACTTCCGTTGAACAAGACGAGGGTCTAACGGATAAGATAAGCCGATTCTGCGCAAACTTACAAACCAACAACAGTATTAATCATACCGACTATAATCTCCTACGCACACGACCTCTCTTGTTGAGTATCGAGACTGAAAAGCCCGATACTGGTAACAACAAGGCGCAGCTACAGATTGGTGTCTGGTACTCTACGCAGTGGTCCTTTCTTCGATGGGCCGTCGGTCAAAGGCTTAAGGAAAGAGCCAAACTCGATGCAGACAAGACAACAACCGAAGTCGAAGCGGATACACTTGCTTGTTTATCAAAAATTGGATTTATTCCAGGTATTGTCGTGCGCGGACATCGATGGTGTCTAGTACTTTCTACTTACGATGGTAAGAAGACAACGTTATGGGAAGAGCATCAGTTCGGTACTACCTCGTCTTTTCTTGGCGTATTTTGTGCGATTGCCGGCATACGAAGGTTAACTGCGTGGGCGAAGGATCATTATTGGCCGTGGTTCGAGAATAATGTTTTAGATTAATGTTTTGGGCACGCAAGGAATGGAAGGTGTCATGTATATAATGAGCCTGGACCCCGCGGATAGGTTCGCGTCAGCATAGGCCGGGTAGTTATAATGCTTGAAGGGTCGGACTTACTGGGTGACCTCTACGGAATACTTCCCTCAAGCTTCTCTCAGATCGAAGCGATCCCGAAGGAATAGGATGAGCAGTCCTGCGTGCGACCTACTCCGCTAAAGTGCCATGCTGATATATAGCTTGATAGAACACTTAATACAGGAGTGAAGCAAAAATAAAAAAGGTAGGTCTTTTTACCCTACACGTTTTTGAGTCTTTTTTGGACCCCTTTATCCACATAAGTACTCTACATCTTAATTTTGTTTATTTATGTAATTTTCATAACAATACTCAATAGTAGACTATTCCTGAGCTCTAAGAGATTTATTTGTTTGGGGTTTTTTATTAACAGAATCTCTGCCGTAAGGTTTATCTCCTGTACTCAATTACCCCGTTCAAGACTATTCTAGGCAACCAATGAGCAGCAGCTAAATTCACATCGTAAGGGTTCTGTCGCCTTACCCTGTGGTAGAATGCCTTATTTTGCATACTAAGATCCGAGTTTTTTGCGGTCAGGTCATCGATCTTTTCCCCTCGTTCGAGAACCTGGCTGGGAGTAGATTCAAGTCAAAAATAATGTTGAAAAGCTTGTCTAATGTGTAAAGTATAACGATCAGCTAGCTTTCGGCTGTTCGAGGAGGTTAGTAGCTTTAGCATTCGGCGATGCCGCAGCTGCAGCCCCTTCCCCTTCCTCTTCGTTCTATCCATCCATGATAACCATGTAGCCTCGAGCTCAGAGTATCTCGCGAGTAACTGAGGCGTTTACATATTGCTATTAATAGACCTCGTCAGTGTTCTAGTATAGTTCGCTCACGCCTGATGAGATCGGAAACACGCACGAACAGGGAGGGTTCGACGTTCTTCTCTTCTATGCATAAGCATCATTCCTTGAACTTCGCGGATAACTTCACGATCGTTGGATCCCGTAGGCGACGGGACAACGACGGCGAGCATGGAGTGACATTTACAATATCCGCAGAAGGTCAAACCCCATCCCACTTTTGTTATGGTGTAATCCTATAATCCTATTTCAAGACACTGCTGAAGTTGTGGGAAAAGAGGGCTCTGGACCTAGAAAAACGTTGTGAACTTTTCTAATTAGCTCCTTTAAGCTTCAGCTGCTTCAAGCTACTATAGGATGTTTCGGCCGCCTTGATCTTCGATTCGCATCTCTTTAGCCGGGCGTAGATTCTCACTAGAAGTAGGCAAAAGAACTCTTCCCCAATGCTAAGACCAATAGGCTCCAGCAACCCTTGCGAGCGAAAGCGAAAGAGAAGAGAGTAAATTCCCTCTCCAACTTCTGTTGCAGTAAATCTGAGTCTTTCACCAACCCTGCGCAATGTTGAAGTCTCAGTAGCTAGTGTCAATCCAGCTATATCCATTCGGCCAGAGGACGCTCTTCGTCACAGCTGTACTCGTCGCCGTCTCGTAAACACGGGATGATGTACTCGAGCCATCCCCGGTATTCTGATACTCTTGAAAAATGCTAGATATTCCAGTCAGTCTAACTTGGGCATCCTCTGATACATACTTCTGAGTATGTGTGAAAGGCTGGGGTAACGTACGGTGTAGCATTGTCAGCTAGTGTCGTCCATCCAGCGGCCGCTACGACCGAGGTCAGGGTATTATATTGGTAGATGACGCGAGCGAGAACGCGCCACGGCCGACCGAGATATACTTTGCCCGAAAGACTAGTTCCAGAGACCGAGGTGATCTTGAATTACGTTAATCTCGACTTTTCTACCTGCAGCCCTAAATGCAGCCCTTGCTGCAGTCTAGGACACGGGAGAAGAGCAGCAAGTTGTGATGCAAGCTTTGTACTTACGGTTGAGTGATCGATGACATACCAGGTCGTATCGGAGGTCTCTTCGCGCGAATTGGCGGTGATGGCTCCGCCGGCCTTGGACGCAATAGTACACTCGCCGAACCAGGCCGCAGCTTTGCCAAAGATGTAGTCGGTGGCGCCAGCTATATAGCAGTTGCTATAGTATTGATCACCGGCCTTGGCGTAGAGGCTGTCCGGATTATCAGACATCTCGTTCTCATCCTTGACAATACCTGGGAAGAGAGACGTAGAGAGGAACGGGCCATGCGAAACCTACGTGTCCTGATACCCGTCAAACTGACACCCATAATATCCTTGCTGGTTCCCATTGGCCGTCAGCGCAACGGCTTGAGCACCAGCGCCGTAGCCGTTCACAACGTTGACTAGAACACTCGGAATCAGTTATTGCTATATGTACCGTGTTTTGTGCGGGTTTCAGGAGCTTGAGGCACTATCTTGGCCCCAAAAAGAAAACTCGTGCTCCGAAAGTTGCTAAAAACAAGAGGAAAATAGTTCCGAGAGTTACCCACTATTGTACATGCTGAATTTGTTACTTTTGACCTGGACCGTACTGCTGGCATCCAGATTACCAGCCTCGGGCGAAGATATAGTGTGCGTTATCGTGACTGTGTTATCCTTGTATGTACCGGTGCTTTCTAACTTTTAGTCACTTTGAATTTTGCAGCAGGCCAACACCAACCATCAATACAGGAGAGTAAGTATCACATTGGACTTACTTGGTTGTGTAGCCGTAGATAGTCAACGGGCCACCGTACTGGATTACCACTTGCTCATTGTACGTTCCGCTATAAAGGAAGATGCAAGCTGAGGAAGTTCCAGATAGTGAGTTCAAAGCCGCCGTCAAGGTCTGATACCAACCGCTAGTCGTCGTACCAGGCTTGACGCTGAGACAACCGCTCGGGGCGCTGGTTCGGCTCGCCCGCTTCACGAGTGTCGTGGCACCAAGGCATGTGGAAGCACCGAAAGCCGTCAAAAGGAGAGACGTTAATTGAAACTTCATTTTGCCTTGCATCTATAACCCAATCACAGGGTAACTATACAGTAGTTGTCGTAGCGGAGTCCCAGAGATCCCCTCTGCAGATGATCATCTCAACCAAGCTATTTATATCGCCATGTCCAGGGATTGACGAACTCGTCGAAGAGTGGGCTTTTTATGTGTGCCACTTTCGTTTATCGCCAGATCCGGCCGGGTCCTTTTGGGCTCTTGCACGGCCATTCACCAACGTTCCACGTGCCTACGACCGCCGGAGATATTTTTTCCGGGACAGGGAGATGCTCAGACAATTACCCGGAAACCGAGCGTCCGCTGCAATTGTGTAATGTCCACTAATCAACGACGGGCCTCTCCCGCTGGCGCTTGTCAAGATCCAGCACCGCCGGCCGGGGACAAAGTGGGCATGCACAAATTCTTAATGCGGTGTTGATCCTTGTGTTTCCTAAATGAGCCGTAGTGCTGGACATGGGAAATCCTGAACCCTGAGCCCGACCTGCTTAAGTAAGTATACCGAATCCGAAAAGTCGTGAGTTTGATAGAATATAGATGCAGGGACAGGAAAGTCTTCATGAACAACAGGCCACACCTGGCCCTTTAATATAAATCTATCAGAGGGTATCTATGACAAACGTTTTAATAACATCGTCCGCACTTGCACTAATTCCCAGCATCAACGTATAGCACAGCCCCCCGTTTTGCGATTCCTTTGATTTGAGACGTCTACTGGAACAAAAGAATGTACCACAAATATATCATTTGGGAAGTCGATTCATGATCTTCTCTGCCACGTCCACGCAAACATAGCCATAGTCACGACCTTCCGCTACCTGGTCTGCCCACCAATCTAGCGTCGGGCGATACTGATATCGTATGTGACCGCACTGCGAATCTTGGGATCGGGCCTCTAAGCAAGCTTCGTGGAGGTCGTTAAGACATTTGGTTCCACGGCCCCTAATTCTCCTACGAATAGGGTGCCAGATCATCCTTTTGGGCTTGAGCTTATCCTCTTCGGTTTGTGGGATTCGCTTGAGGGCTAGTTCGGAAGCTTTTCCTTCGGGCTTTATCCTCGTGGTCATAGAAGACATGCCGGCGCTCCATAGCCGTGGATCGATAGATGTCCACTGGTTCCGAAGCTTATTATCTTTAACTGGCAGTTCTTTTACGGCGTTATCGAAGAACTCCATGATTTTTCGACATGTTATATCCAGAGGATTGTCTTGAGGGCTGAAATGGAAGTTGCTAGCGCTACTATACCATACGTCCGACAAAAGGCGTCCAGGGTAAGATTGGGTGATGTTTTCATAAACATAGTCAATCAACTGGCACTGCATGTCCAGTAAGCAATGTCCAAATCGCTCCCTCTCTGTTGCGGCTATATCCCAGATAAAGAGTTCAACTGTATTAGAGCCTTTAGCTGTATCGATGAATTGGGGATTTTTGGGCCTAAGTATAGCAATCCACGGATGCCGTTCGTATTGTAGCTTCGGCACATACTCGTCCCAAAGATCGGTTATAGTGTAGAACAGCCCAACCCAAGTGTTTCGTTTCCTACTGAACCTTGGTGCAGCCCCCAACCAACCTCTAAAGCTGTCAAATTTTTTGGTGAATTCGTCACCAAACTGAGCGGCCATGTTTTTATCTGTCCAAGACACAGGTTTCTGGTAGAGTTCAAACCAATTGGCGGCTGTTCTTTGCCGGTGTTCGTCTATCCAGCGCTGAATTTCTTGGACGTTTCCCGTGCGAAAAAGAGTGCCTGGAAATGAAAAAGCTGGTTCGGAGATAGAAGTTCTCCATTTTCCGCCTTCCTTCTGGAGTTCTTCTGCAAACAGCTGCTGTTGCTCCAGGATACCGGCTACATCCGGATCGCTGCCTTCTGTATCGAAATATCTCGGAATGTCGATGTAGCGATATGCTCGTTGGATTTTGCTAGGATCAGAGCCCAAAACGTAGAATCTGCGAAACCGATCACACTTCAATTGAGTCCACCAGCAGAAGGCATTGACCAAGCTCTGTTCGTCGCTTGGATCAACCTTTTCACTGAGCCAATGAATTCTACGAATGTCTATGGAAGCACTTGTTAGTGACCACCGCCACAATAGGAATAGATGTGCATTAAAAATGCGCTGAAGACCAAACAGTATTCCTCACCTTCGCTTGTTTCTTCGTCTCCGAAATGCTCCATTATCTCCTGAAGTAGCTCATAAGCACGAACATGGTTCTCGATATCCTGCTTACTCCGGCCAGCCCGGTCAAGGAATTTATACACATCACTGTTGCGAGGATTAAGCTCTATCAAGGAGTTGTGTTCCCTCTCTTTCTCTTCTTTTATGTTCCTGAGAAACCGAGGAAAGTCATGACAGGTCACGATGATGTGACCCGGATTCGGGGCAAATTGTCTGAACCACTTTAGAAATGTATAAAGCTGCGCGGGTTCCGAAATCGCAAAACTGGGGGTGATAAAGAATGCTCGGCCGTAAGGGAACAGTCGCGTCAATTGAAGTGAGCCTGGTATACTAGCCGCATCCAAGTTTGAGGGATACTGGGGTCGCTTATTCTCCCCAGTATCCAAATGCCAAAATGTATACCTTCCATCCTCTAGCATTCGCCAGAGATGTGGAATACTCTCCAATTTCCACAGAGTGAAATCCGCGTGAGAGATGATCGTGCCACCGGCGCCAGCTTGTACAGCTTCATGAAACGAGCGCCAACTACCCGATTGTTCAACCGTGAAGATCGGCCGATCCCGTTGGTGAAAGCCTTGTCATTGCATAGTTAGCATCTCTCTTAATACGCAGTAAGTGTCCTGCTTCTGGGGTACCTACGTAACCAAGCCGTAATTACCCCTAGCAACTGTCGTGCCTTCAAGGGAATTAGAAGCATGTAGATCTGCTTGTCCATAAATCTGGGATCTTGTGGCAGTAAATTTTTGAATTCTAGGCCAGTTAGTACTCCTACAAGCTCCGGGTCCTTCGCCCCGTTCGGGTAAATGAGCTCTTTGAACACTTTAGGCTCATTATAAAACTCAGAGGGATAGGCTTGGAAAGAAATAGGTGAGCGATAAATTAGATATCGCAATGCAATATCTGGGTTGGGTTTCTTGGGACCAACGTCAAGCCAGTCCCACTCATCGCTGTCTGCCGGGTAGACTAGGATCGAATATTCACGTGCAACTAAATGCAAACCTATCAATCTTCGTTGAAGTGATGTTGCAACATTCCTCAAGGCAGCCGCGTGTTCATGTGAAGTAGGCTCGATCGGGCCCGCTGAAAGGTTTTCTCCGATCAGCTGCTGTTTCTGGGTAAGGAAATGAAAAGATGAGCAGGTGTCCTTAAGATGGAGGAGCTTGTTGGCCTTGAAAGTGGCCAACCAAGCAGCAGAATGTCGGATGATGCCGCTGAAACCGACTGTAATTGGCTCTCCGCTTCCAAACCTGACGGGTTTCTGAATTATGTGTGCTTGATATGCTGCCAGGGACAGCTTCCTCGAAGGGATGGGTATCTCTTTGTCTGCAACTGGGCCTGTAACGCTAGTGTTCTGTTCCTTGGTATCGTCAAATAGGTCGTCGATCGTACCAGTCAATGTGTCATCTTCCTCTCCCATAAATCGAACAGATTTTCTACGCCTCAACGTGGGCAGTTCCTCGACACCTCTTTGATGCGTGATTCCCGCGGACGGTTGAGGCTTAGATACTGATGGCGAATTCATGAAAGCTGAACTCGATGTCTCCTGATTATGCGGTGACGTAATAGTAGTTGGCGAGACGAGACTCGGCTTCTTAGGTTTCGTATTCGGCTGCTCATTGCCAATAATTAGTCTGGACGGGATAGAAGATAAGGCCCCTGCAACTTCACCCTTTTCAATCCCCCTTTTCCTTGCAATGTTCGTAATACGCAGATTAGAAAAAGCTTTGGGCGGCTTAGAAGGATCGGCCATGACATCGCCTAAATTTCGTCTCTTCTTAGGTATCCTGCCACCTATGAATACATTTGTTGCCGATGAGGCTGGTAGTTGTTGTCGAGTTCTAGTCGCGGTAAGCCGCTTGGCTTTCAAATCATTCGTTAGCGCAGAAGATGGAGCAGATGGAATTGTCGCAGTTGATGATGCTTTATTAGTAGTGATGGAAGCATTCTGGGTCGACGCCTTAGCTGTATTAGGTCTAAATGCGCTCGTTCTTCCAGCTGTGCCCTGATAGCCAGTCATTGAGCCGCCAATACCTTTACGAACGGGCACGGATGTTGTTACCGACGAAGAGCCCGAGGAAAGACCTGATGCAGAAGCCTTCGCGGAGGCCTTCGGGAGTGGTAAAGGAGGTTGCTGATCTCGACCCTTTTCTGATATGCCCGATGTGCTTGAATCCAATTGGGATGCTTGTGAGGGGACGCCTACAAATGTCTTTTGTTTGGCAACCTTTTGAGTCGTAGATGCAGCCTTGGGAATGGTCGTGGCCAACGGCAGTGTTGGCGTTCTAGTCGTAACGTTGGATTTTGACGATGGAATACTGGCAGGATCAACCTCGGCCACTTCTTGGGCCTCAATGTCAGAGCCAGATAGATCCTGGTCAGAAGATGAGGCTACAGACGTAACGTCATCATAATCATCTGGAAACGGCCACGTTGGTGGAATACCGAGCCGCAGGCGTTTAGCATTACGTCTCCTGTGCCTCTTGTCTCTTGCCGCACGGGCAGCGTTGTATGGTTTTAGATCGAAGGCCTCGCGAATCCCAGCATCAATATCCGCTTTGTTTTCCTCCCATTTAGCGAGTAAGCCATGACCGAGATGTTCCACAGGCTCCCAAGTGTAGTCTACGAGCTCGAAGCCCTCCCACTTGATGAGGTATTCCAGAGCACCGGGTTTCGCGGGTTTCGCACCGGGTTTCGTAACAATTGGTCGTTCGGCCATAACATCGTCGACCTCCCATTCCTTCTCAGAATCGTCATTTCCAGGATTAGTCGATGTGATGGACAGATCATCGTCATCGCTGTCGTCTTCCTGCTGGGGGGGATCCTCCGTTGGAGAAAGAGATGCCGTGGGGTTCTTTGGCGACATATTGACAGCTCATGTAGACGAGTCCAGGCTAGTGAAATGATGGAAGAGGGGGGTTATGGATGATGACTTAAAGTAATGGATTGGTGGCGGAATTGTGAGAGAGCGAGCGTATAAGAGAGAGATGGTGTGTGTGCATTGAGAAGCGGAAAACAGGTATAACGGATAAAAGTATGAGTACCTCCAGCAACAGCACAACACCAGGTGGTGAAGCCTCACTGCCTTGCATATGATGAATCAGTCTGCCATAGCTATGTCTTACAAGCTGATATGATTTTGATGCTGAAGGGCGATGCTCACGTCGGTACCTGCTCTGCAGAGCGTGACAGCTATCCGCTAAAAAAAGGTATGTCTACCTCTGCATGTACATACCCGACATAATCTAAGTATGCAGCTAGCTGTACGGTGGTGCAGGTACGACCACAGTGCAATTCGTGTTTGTCTCGACTGGTGTGGGGCACTACAAGGACCTTGCGTTTGCAAGTATTAACCTTAATTCAATTCAAGCAACAACTAGACTATCTGTTGATCATGGAAACGATGACAGGAGGTAGATAGTAGGATAAACCCTGTAGAATTTCCCGCTCGCTAATGTACCGTTAAACAGGTAAACTTATTCCATCCCATCAGGTACCCAAGCCAGCGCTCTAAGCTACCTTTCTATGTCGTCAATCATCATGGTCAACGCTCTTAAGAATGAAGAGCTACACGAAGCCCCCATACTAATACCGGTATGAATCCCGACTTCGCTGCCTGCCCGATCGTGGCCTGTCATCATCGCCCTCGTCCAACACCCAATCCTCGACATTCTTCCAACTGCGCGCCCTGGGATCGACCTCGCGCTCAATACCACGCCGGCTGCGATCGCGATCACTCTCGTCCCGCGCGTCCCAGTCTTCCCTATGGTGGCTCTCCCGACTGAACCCGCGGCTCCGCGGCCGGGCTATGACCTCCATCTTCTCGAGGACTTCGGCGTCACCTTCAGGCCGCCGCCATCTACGCTCCCACTTCTCCTGCTTGATCTCGTCCCTTGCGCGCCGGAGCTCGATGCGCTTCTCCACCGCGTTGGCGCCCAGCGCACCTACGGCGGCCCCGACCACAGCCCCGATGAGCTGGTTACGTTTGTGCTGCTCAATATCATCCTTGTGTTGATGCTGCCGGTTGCTCGTGAGATCGATTGCCTCTCTCGCCGCGAGCCCGCCAACCAATGCGCCTAACACGCCGACGCCCAGGCCCGTCGTCGAGTCCGTGAAGGTGTTGTCGACGAAGCGCTTCGCTTTCTCTATGGGCGACCGTGTTCTGCCGTCGTCCGAGTCATCACTGTCGCCGTACCGATTGTCGCCCCTCTCCTTCGTTCCGTCGCGCGGCACATCTATCGGCGGCGCTGCCGACCTCGGCCGTGAGCGCGATTCGGAAATATGTAGTCCCGTCGACTGTGAGTGTGGCGGGTAGGCGGGATCCAGCTGCTCGTACGTCAGTCGGGCCTGCGGTTTTCCATCGTACGTCGTGTGGCCCGGACTAGCAGTGTGAGGGTAAGCGGGAGGAGCCGCTGCCGCTCCGGCCGTCGAATATGTGTAATAGTCGGCAGCCCGACCCCGTGGAGGGTATCCGTCTTCGTATCGTGACATGCCCTTACTCTTGTGGAATACTGATGAATGGAAAGTCTAGTAGCGAATGTCTTAAATCAATGAACACAGGCGTCTTCGCGATTTGCGGCGGAAGGGATGGACTCTATATCAGCAATGGTCAATAGTGGGGTGACTGTGGTCCCCTTATGACTTGTTGGTGTTGTGACAACAGATACGGCTGATGATGTTCAGCTGCGCACTCCGTGGATGTCTCAGCCCCACCTCTCCCTGTTCTGGTCTTCTTCTAATGCTTTGGGATGAATAAGCGAAGGCAGTCTAATATTGTACACCACACGTGTGCAGGGTGTGTGTAAGTAAACTTCACACATAGGCAACGAGTTACAGACTGCTCAAGATGACCAGACGAGACCAGCCAGCGATTTTATGGTCAAGAGGTTCCCGCTGTACCATTACATAACATCTGCTTGTAAGAATGCTTATGCCTAACATGACCCTACCCTCTCTCAAGGTATAACTGTACGATGATGAAGCCACCCCACGTTCGCAACCAATATTTCGGCCCCGCGAAGAAATAGAAACCACAAGAGACCACTTTTGTTGGGGCAACACGACGCTGCTGCAGTAGATGCGTACATTTCACGCCAAGCCTCTTCATCGGTATGCGTACAGCTTAACATTGGTTGGTTGACCCTTGCCATGGTTGGAGGATGATGTCACGGCGTCTAACTACAACTGGTCCGGGTGTTCTTGGCTTCCCGAATTTGGCATTGGCTTGCTGTCAGTGCAGACGAACCAAGCGATTTACTTGTAAGCATTCATCTTCATTTTTAAGGATAGCAGATTTTCAGTCCCTACTAAAGTTGTCAGAACGGTAAGAATACTGCGGGTGATATCTACCCCGACTCTGTCGTGGCATTTTAGCGGCGGGCTGTGGCCGAGACACGGCACTTCCCATCTGCATGTCGCTTCATCCGTCCATTACCCGTTGCCTCTACCCTTTTGAGTATACCTATCTGCAGCCAGACGTTTCTAGAACCTTGCTTTCTATTTCGTATCCTTCTTCTCTTAAAAGTACACGGTATTAGCCTCTGGCCAAATGATCGTTCTACTTGTGATAAGACATCTGAGCGGATAGAAAACAATTATAACAATTCAGTGAGGGACGAGATGATCAGTGTATGTAATCAATTAGTGAGAACGTCGATCCTATCTAACAAACAGCCTTTTCCGTCTGAAAAACCAAACTACCTGACGTCCATTACCATCATGCATGACAAAATCCGTCAGAAAATACAGCCCCTCTAGAAATCGGTCCACTGAGACCATCAACCACTATCTACGTGGCAGTTGCAGGGCAGAGGTAGTGCAACAAGAGTGCAAGGTAACGGCCGTAGTCCATCCATTGACTGACTGTCAGAGTCTGACTCGGGTTTCCAGACAGGGACAGGTGAAGTGGGATGCAAAGCCGACTTTCCCCGGCACGCGCCACTGGCCAACCGACGAAAGTGATTTGCGAACTGAGTCGATGCGAACAGAATAGGAAAGGCGGAAAGCAAGTAGTGCCACAAAATGTGTAGCTTCGTTTTGATCTCATGCATAGAATCATCGACAAACGGGGTGAGTGACAGCGAGCGCAGCATCCATTGCTGATTAATAGCCGATACAGCAGGGCACACGGCAAAATACCTAGGTGAAACAAGCCAACCCCAACAACTTGCGTAACTGAGAGCGTGCGAGGATGCAGTACAGGACAAAGTGCAAAGACAAAAACTGCAAGAAACAACTTCAACGAAGTCGAGGTGTGACGAGACTCCTGGTCGTTGAAGCTTTCAAATGAGGATGAGGCAAAAAGAAGAATCCCATATGGCATCAAAAAAGAGCATCTTCTTAAGAATGCTGAATGTAAGCCGGCAAAACGAAAAAGCCCGATACCATTTTCACTTGAGGTTACTAGGGATGGCGGGGATGAGACCGTCCTTGACCAGTACTACAGGTCTTCACGATTTCAGCGCCATCGCCGAATTAAGGACGCTGTTGACGTAGACCTCGATCCTCACCCTGCGACTTCACAGGTTGAGACGGCGTGGCTCCGTAGTTCGGGTCTCTCACATCAGTGCGCGACTTACTAGCCGTAGGCATTTCCGCATAGCGGCAAGGTCGCTCACCCGTTTCTTCCTGGAAACGCACGCGCTGCTCGCTGCCGTTACTGATGACCCGACCACTGGCTTTGCTGACGACGCGACTAACACCGCCGTGGCGGCCGGCAGGCGCTTCAGCCATAGCTTTGTGCCTGTCGACGGCAACCTTGAAGAACTGTGCCACTTCTTCCAGCGGTCTCTGCAGCCACTCGGGAGAGCCGAGAAGTCGTAGGAAATTCTGAGCGTCGAGAACGTGCTTTGCGATCACACTATCCGGTTGGCAGAATGTGCGGATGCGCATGCATCGTGCGTTAGTCTTCATGGCGTATAGAAGACCTGCAATGGCTGCTGGACCTTCTGCGTGTACGGGTCCATAGAACCGGAAATTGTCAATGTGTGCGGTAATCAGATCAACCTGAGTCTCGAGATCATATCGAAAGCTGATGACTTTCGGGCGACCCTTCTGTGCCCATACGTCGGCTATGCGACTCAGCTTACTGGCTTCCAAACGGCCGCTGTTAAGCTGTGCTTTGAAATATGCGTCGAGTGCATTGTTGAGGTTATACTCGAGCTCACAGTACAGGAGACTCTGCTCACGAGCATTAAGGGAGATGGTCATGCGGTTGACGGCGCTGGTTCTGATGTTGCGTGTTGGCTTAAACGATGTGTTGTCAGCCTAAAACAGAGAAGTTGGATGTTAGCTTCACAAATAATCCGATGACCATAAAACCGTTAGAGGAAGAGGTATGTCTTACAATTTCACGAGCTTTTCGCTTCAGGCTTTCCATGAACCCGCCCACCTTCTCCATCTTGGGCTTCGTCATACCTGACGCCGCCGTATCTTCAAGCCAACCGTGCTCTCCAAACAGCGTCTTCGAACCTCTTTCCACACCAGCTGGAGCTCCAGTCGCTTTCATGATGAACGGGGTCAGCGGAGTAAACGGTGTAGAGAGCATGTCCATCTCCACTGTCACAGGGACGTCCAACATGACACCATGCTGATTAGCCTTGGACCCAGATCCGTTTGAGAATTGGCGGTCACTATGAGGCATATCATGCATTGTAGTAGATCTAGTGATAGCTAGTCCCTGGCCAAGGGGCGTCGCACTGTACTCGCTGGTGGTGTACACAGAATCGCCGGAGAGCTGACGGTGGCGTTGCTTTCTATCACGGTCCTCTCTGATGCCCAGGGCGCTTCGAGAACGCACGTGGTTGACGATAGGCGTATCTTTGGCAATGGGGTAATCCACGATGGGAAGCCGATCAGGATTAATTCTCTTCTCATTCATAGTATCCTTCTCCCATTTTGGAACTGTGATATGGATCGAGCTTTGAGAAGCGGTGCGTACTGGTTTCAAGTTCTTTCTCCACTCATCATACAGCTGGAGGGCATCAACACCACGTAACTCTTTCAAGTTGGGGATGTCCAAGGGAGGAATCATAGGCGGATTCTTGACGCGATCGTCGTATAGAGGCGATTCAGTACTTGAATCACCGCAATCAAAAATTTCTGCTTTCGAAGACTTAATAGGAATGTGCTCGATCTCATAGCGGCCTGTGTGTCTGAATTTTCCAAGATAGACAGAATCCTCCAGATTCAATGGAGGAGGACGATGTTTGTTCTTGGGCTGAGGTAGGGAAAGTTGTGCGGCCGAGGTATCTAGACGCCCGTCGGCCTGTTGCTGCCGATGATTCTGACGAGCAGGCAGTTTAGGCGGAGAGGGCTCTACGCATCGGTGCATTAGATCCGTCATAGTTGTCAAATTGCTCTCACGGCCGACGCTGACGATATCTTCGCCATTGCCATTGCCATGATCCTTCTTCCCAGTCTCTTGGACAGGGGAAAGCATGGTGTAGGCCTTGTCGTCACTGTCGATAAACTCATAACGACGCTGCATTGTGCGTCCGCGATCTGTAGACTCAGATCGTACACTGCCATTTCGGGCAGACGGATCAGGCTTCGTCATCAAGAGGCCAGCGCTATGGTCTTCACCGCGAAGATGACCTTGTGGTGCATCAAAAGACTGTTTCTGAGACAGTGAGCGAGAATGTGAGCGCGACTGTCCGTTCGTTGTTTTAGATCGAGATCGAGATCCTTCTTCATTGCTCTGGCCCTTCTCGCCGTTTCGGTTGCTCTCACGCCTGTATCTTCAATTAGCATATTGACACCGTCTGCGACATTTTGATTTCATGATAAAAAGAGATGACCTACATTGCGATTATTCGACTTTTCTCAACCTGGTTAGTATTCGAAGGATAGGTCACGTCCTTCTTACTATCCTTATCCTTCAGATTCTGTGAAGGGGAGAGCGTGAGGTTCGGCTTGACTATTCGAATGGAGCTGTTTCTGGATCCCAGTGAAACCAGAGATGAATCTGATTCTTCGTGTGGGATGTGGGAAGGTGCTGCAGGGCTGGGACCTGGCAAATATGAAGCAGGAGGATAGCAGCGATGCGATTTAGGATAGCAATGTGGAATATGTGCACCTGTCATTACGAAGAGATCTGCGCTAACAGTTGTATTGACAGTGAGATTCTGGGAGAGAGGAGGTGCGGCAACTCTACCGGATGTTGGTGGTGTGTTTGGAAATGGCTTGTTGGTACAGGAGTTGAAATGACCAAGAGTACTCTGCCTGTTGAGTGAATGAGGGGGGTTAGTGGTGCAGGTGTTGTCAAGGCAATAGCTAACTTGTCCCGGAGGAGGCGCAGAAGCTGTGTTTTGGGTGCGTCAGCAAGCAAAGTAATTCTCTTCAAGAACGCCCCTTGCATTAAAGGTCCTTACCTGTTCTCGGAGAGGTAGGGTCGTTGTGATTGTAGTACGCATCACCTCTTTTCACTGGACTGTCATACTCTGGGCGAATTGAAAAGTCATGTTAGCACGAGAGACAAAGACTTGTCCTTTACTCAGCTCGGCAAAATCGTCGAGGTGATGTAGTGAAATGCACGAGTTAGTGTAGAAACTGGGTTTACATACCGAAGAGGCGTGAATTAACTCGGCATTGCACAGCTTCCCTGCGCAGTGGGAGGATATCAGAAAATCGTCGATTCTCTACTCGGCTTTGATTTTCCTCGGCTGCCCACGGAACCCATCAGCTGAATCTCAAGGACAATTGATCTCGAAACTCATCTTGAGGCAACACCTAGATATGAGCAGACTTACCGCAGATCTCGCTGGGAGGCTGGAGGCTCCTCATGATCTTTTCTTGCTCCGGATCGTATAGCACCAGAGGGCTCCTAAACCCAGCCGGCCCTAGGAACAAGTTAATATTCTTCTGACTTTAAGTATAATAGCCAGAGCTGCAAGCATAGAACTTACGCTTTAACCGCAGGAGTTGGTCCATTTTGCGATTGGGGGGAGAAGTAGGCTTATGTTGTAATCATTGGCAAAAAGCAGGTAGAATGGCAGGAGAGAAAACTGTGTGTATTGCTAAAATTAAGAAGTTTACAATAAAACTCTACAGAACGTCAGGGACCTATAATCAATTTAATTGTTTGCTTCACTCCCAATAAACCGAAATACATGTCTCTCACACATCACCTTCTTTCTCCATGTTTCCGACCGCATTAGGGTTATATCTCAGAGGCTGCAGTATTTCTCCTGTTACCCCATTAGAGCTATATGTCAGAGGCTGCAGTATTTCTGCTGTTACCCTATTAGGGATATATCTCAGAGGCTGCAGTATTTCTGCTGTTACCCCATTAGGGTTATATGTTAGAGGTTGCAGTATTTCTCCTGTTACCCCATTAGGGTTATATGTCAGAGGCTGCAGTATTTCTCCTGTTACCCCATGAGACACTTGGCGTGGGTTAGCAGCATCAGCTCGGAATTCACAGACTTCTTGTATATTCGAAAGTAGAAATTCTCGAGTAGTTTCTTGCCTGTCGGTACGGGTGGCATTGCCTGCTTGCAAGTCTGGTGGGCTTGTCTGTAGACATGACGTCAGCCATAAGTACCGAGGTACCAGGTGAATTGAATAACAATTGAAAATTCCTTGAACATATAGTAAAATTAAGAACAGTATAAATAGGGTGTATAATCCTTAAAAGTTCAAGGTAGTTTGCGAGTAAGTTTCACTTACTGGTTGATTTTTGGCTGAATTGCGCAGTTTCTTCAACCCACCTTGTCGGCTCGTGGTAAAATCATGGACTGTGATGCCTCCGGTTAGTTGAATCACTTTCTCGAGGAAGTGAAGGGGAAAAAAAGATGGAGAATAGTAAGATTGGCTCAAAACAGGGCATGGCTGAATTCTCGATGTTACAAACCTATTCTACCTTCACCTGGCCTTTCAATGATCGTTGTTTGTCGATGTGTCACAGAAGTGCACGCATGATGCGGCTCACTCTGAACCTTAAACTCGATGTTGTCAAATAGTTGTTCATTTTGATTCTGTTTCTCACGCCTATTTGATTGTTAGCAAGCGTAGATATAAATTGAAACTATGAAATGTATGATTGACCTTTCTGAAGTAGATCCACTTGAGATATCTGTGATTTTGTTACCTGATCTGAGTGACTTGTTGGATGCATATGGAGCAGAGGTGGGTAAACTTTGCGGTAATATCTCGTCCCTTGCTCTACATAAGCTTGCTTCATCTAATTTGCCACGTGTTGATGCACGAGTCTTCACATCTGCAGCATATTCGAGATCAAATACCCTTGCCCTTCGTTTAGAGGATGATTTCCGGCTCTTGACATGTGTATCGTATCCTGGAAATTGCCCCCCTCTTGAGGAGCAATCTAGATCAAAATATGGCGTCTCTAACAAAGGAGCTTCCAGATCAAACCTTCTGAATGCTATGCCAGCATCTTGCGAGCTCCATTGGTAGTCAAGACCACCATCAAAACCAAGTTGCGGAGTAAAAGGGCCACGAAATAGCCACGGTGAAGCTTGATTCAATAGCCCTGTAGTAGCAGCCTCTACGATGGTTTCTGTGGCCTTCGACTCAGCAGTGGGCATCTGAGATATGGGCATATGTGTAGGTAAAGTCTCTCCGTTGTCAACAAGTAAGAATTTCCTTGCGAATATTGCGTTGGGTATTTGACAGCCTTCTGGCAAAGGAACGGAGATTGTTCCGCAGTGAGCTCTCTGATCCTTGAAAAGTGAGCTAGATTCAAAATTAGGTACCCAGCTTCGGCGTCTCTGTTTCGTTTCAGGATCCTTCTTCTGTTTCCCAAGCTTTTCAACAAGCTTTTCGATTATGCTGATGCGTGACAATGAATGACGTAGTCGTTGTGAGCGACTCTTCGGGCTCCTGGAAGTATCTGCAGTGCTGGGTGGCGATGCTTCGCTCGACCTGTCTAGAGACGCTATGGGGAGTTCTCGTTCCTCTACAAATCTTCCTGTTACCCCATAGTCTGGATCCCATTGCATCTCGTGAAATTCTCGCGGGTTTGGGGTCCACATGGGACGAGTTCCTTTGCCTGGGGTGGACACGAATAAAGTGTGGTCGATGAGCCAGGCCTTTTTGTTCCTTACACAGCTTGAGTCTATGCAGTCTCGCTTTGCCATAGGCGATGAGTCGGAGAGGACGAAGCGATACCGATCTGCATGTTCCGAACGCCAGCGTAAGAGTCTCTCTGTAGGGACAATTGAAGACGTAATTGTAGTCATGTGAGGAATATGTGGGAGTTCGAGGTCAGCCTATGTAGAGATTAGATTCCAAGCATTTATCTTGTTTAAGGGTGGGATACCGACGTATCTGTTCATGTGGTCATGTCGCCAGCGTTGAAAAGCGGCTCCAGGATCGTCAGTATGCTCACAATCGACTTCAATCAACTCATACAAGACCCCTCCGGCCAAGTCCAAATTTTCATCTCCAAGATGTTCCCGCAGAATAAGAAAGATCTAGGAGTGTCAGTAATTCAAGACAGACTTGGAGACCGTATGCAGACTAACCTGTTGTATGCCATCCTTATATTGGAAGTTCCTCGGAATGTGCGCGCAGTATCGGACGAGGACATTGAGGCATTCTAACCGCACACATCAACACCTTGGCAAACAAGTCCTAGATTATAGTACTTACTCTCTTCATCATACCCACAACGGGTAAGGTTATGAAGGCCAGAACGTTTCTGAACTAGATCGAATGGTCTCCTTTCGCACTCGGAGATCGGAGGAGCTGTTCCAACGGCCGAGGAACTGGACCCTTCGCCGACATCATGGTATTCAGTAGATGTTCTCGGAACGTCCGTCATATGACAACGTTGAAACATTGTTAGTACTGGGATCGGAATCGTTAGAATATCGGATTCAAACAGCTGGTACCGTGGCAGACACTAGGTAGACTAGGTAGACTCGGTATGATCGGTATACTCAATACCCTAGGCAAGGCAAAACAGATAGATAGGTTGGCAGAGGGATGATGGTAATGGGCTAAGATGAGAATTTATATAGTCCTCCGAGGAAAGCGCTTCGACAACGCAGTTACCTGATTAACTCAAACCCATAACTCCTTCCATTTTCCTCGTGTTTCCATGTATAGTAGGTATTCACTACAGGCAAGCGCTATTAACTGCAGGTATTGGTTACTTGCTATGCGGAATGAGTTACCTGTTCCCCTGGTTCGTATTATAGGTTGGTATGTTCCTTAACCTCATTAGACAATACCCTTTTTGGATGTTTTCGGCTATCAATCATACTGTCGCCTAATCAATTGAATTTCCTGTCATTCTATACAGTTCCAACGCTCACTTTTTCATTCACAAAGTCTGAGTACTAGATGATCAAAATGGGTATATCAACAATCTACCTCATACTGACTAGGGTAATATTACACGCAAGTATTACCTTCAAGAAAACGACGGGAGGTACCTCGATGTCAAACATCGTAATCGAAGGATCTCTGAGCCGAAGCCAGTGCAAATGAAAATTTCACACTTATCAAGCTCATTCAATACTTTGTTTGCGGCGTTAAAACTGCCTATGACAACAAACAAAAATAAGAAGAAAACACTTACTAGAATAAAAATCCTTGGATTTATATACTTGCATTTTATTTTACTGTGAACATCATTGTTGGTTGTGTTATTGGGTGTTGACGTAGGAAGGTCTATACGGGAGTGAAATTTTCATTTACACTTGTCACGGAACAGAACTGCAGCACTATACCACAACACTATCAAAAGATAGAACGTTGTCAAGTCGGAGACTTGACCGTCTGCGGTTACTTATATAGTTAGAGCCATAACAGCACTGGCTTCGGCTCTGAGCCCTCCGGCTGGCTCCCAAATAAACTAGATATGGCACCAATGATCAGCGAGGTTCAGCGACTTTGATCCTGATCTCGAAGGTACATCCAAATTCACGTATCTCTGTCTAATTTATTGAAACTGATGTATGTCCAGTATCTAAGAGCACTCTTCAAGACCATCCTGCTCGCCAGGCTAGCCATGCCACTTCCCTCGCCGCTTCGACTTCGTGCGACGCGTAGAGCTCCAAGACCACCCGGATCATCACTTTAGCTACCTATCCCATTTTCTCCTCGTCATCCACAGTCAGAGCGCGCAGTTGAAGATCTCGAATCAGCCTCGGTCGGATCGAGATTTCCAACATGTCGAGGCACACGGCCCTGTGACCGAACATGACAAGGGTTTGTATACAAAGTCTTGAAACAATAAAATCAGTTCAAGTAATGATTCTTTTTAGGTCTAAAGGAGTTCTTGGTTTCCTCTTTCAGTTGAAGATGCGACCTCCTTGCCCTCTCTTTATAGTTTTATACACATAGATCTTGGCTCGGCAATCTGCCTCCTCTCCGTTCAAGCTCTGAACTAGCTCAAGATCTCCTGGTGTCGCCGGCTAATGGCCGCTGTCCTCTCTATCTATATGCCTTGACGGGTCTCTAACAGTCCTTGCCGTGAGACACCGAATCGCCTTGCCACTAACTTAGCGGGCAGTGCTCTAGGGTCTGTGACAATATATTACCTCACGCCCTGGCAGGTGGTGACCAGGACTAGGTATGTTACTTGAATCGGTAGGTATCTGATCTGGGAACTTCTTCTATACCAACCAGCCAACTGCTTAGTTTGGTATAAATAGCACACTAGATAGTCTTATCTAGGTAGGTGTATACAAAACTTAGATTAGTTCAGTTTTGTAAGGAGTTGTTACAACAGTACGTAAAAATTATGCCGTTAATACATTCAGATTTTCTCGTATATTTAGCTCTCGTTCACTGCACCTTTATAAAGGCAGAAATATCGTGGCTACGGTATCAACACCTCGAGTACAAGATTTGGGTATGTATGACATGAAGCTACTCACCATGCAAGCTTCATTTAATCGTACGAACTAACAACATGCGATGAGAGTCAAGAGTCCAAGCCTTGCCCTTCATATAATTATACAAAGTGCACAAATAATGATATGTGCGTGGATCCCAGCAAACTTGCATTACAATGCTTGTGCAATAATGATATCTAGTGAGCAAATCACATTAAAAAAAAGGCTTGATGGTGTTATTGATTTATGGAAGTCGGCTAAAGGATGTCATTAGGCTATCGAAGGTCGAGCTCTTGATCGAAAATTGCAGAGGATCTGTGCTTTGTTACTACCGGAGTTGTCGCTACTAGTATTAAGTGACTCAATGGGCAATTAGATATATGTATGAGACTACTCATAAAACCCTTTAATTTTGGAGATATATGCTAGTGTCAACGATACCAGATTAATAAAGTCTGATATAATTACATCACACAAAGACGAATCAATTGACTTCTGGCTCAAAATAAGTATTTAGAGCACTGAACGGGCCAATGGTTCTAACTTGCTAACAGCATATAGCTCTTTGAATGATTAACTGCCGCCATGCCACAGTCTAGCTTGATAAACTAAAACGTGTCACAATAGATTCCGAGTCAAACTTAGATACGCCGGCTGGTCTACACAGTGTCTCACATTGGGGTTGTTGTTTGCATTAAATCTGACGGCCAGACGAAAATAGATGAAATCCAACGTGTTCTCCCGGGGCGGAGGACGGAGATGTGCAGGAGATACGGCATGATTACTGCATCTCTGAGTCTCAATTACGCTTTGATACGTCCTAGAAGCAGGAAAAGGGAAACGTGCAGCTCGGTTGACTGACAAGGCATACCCACGGGAAAATAGCAGGAAGTAGAGCATAGCACTAGGTACATAGGTAGGTAGGTACTCACTATGTGTTGGTAGGTATCAGTTCTTTCGGCCATCAGTCTTATTGGACCTGCTGGCCGGTCAGAAACTATGCCTTGCCTTCTGTTCTTCGCACAAAGCGGTGTCGTGTGACGGTGCTTTGCTAGGATATATGCGCATTGTACGTCGCAATAGGTCCCGATGTGTGGTCTTGTTCGCGAGTGCTAGGTAGCTATGCATTCTCGGAGTAACTTGTTCTGACGTGATAAAAGAAGCTGCCGATTGTTTGTAAAGCGGTCCATGGGATAGTGAATAGTGGACACATTCTATGCGATTCGTCATCACCGTGTGTATACTCGAATGTGAACAGAAAGATTCCCAACCCGACGATATCGAGCAAACGCCAAATATCCAATTGTAGCAATGCCGTAGTGAATGTCCACTGGGAATGGCGGGGGCAAGGTGTGATTGGGATATCCTATTTTCGTCTCTCGGTACAATAGGTACAAAACTAGGTACCTACTATAGTACATATACCCAGAAAGGGCTGTGCTGCATATTAGATTGGAGCATTGCATGCATGCCACTGTATAGGTATACCTATGTGCGATGCAAGCGTGATAGGGAAACATGTTTCGGGTATTGCCCTCATTGACGACTGGATGATAGGCCAATTCGTGCCACATGTCCAATGGTACCCTAATCTCTTGCGGCTTGTAGCACTGGGGCTTATAGGTATGTTTGTCTTGTCGCATTCTTGATCGCCATTTGGAGGCTGGATAGAAGCGTATGGACGGATGCCGAATTGCATAAGGATCATACCTGGGTACATGTAGGTGCTGTAGCAAACCAATGGATTCGAGCGCAATACGACTGAACTGGGTACTTAAGGTAATTAAGAGGAATCCAGAACGAGGTGCGATGCAAAGTAGACAGCAAAGCTTATTTTCCCACCATCCTTTCCTTTGATGAATCTTTCAGGCCGAGCTCAGGTATACATTTATTATCTTGAGCACCTCATCGAAACGAAAGACATTCATGGTACCTACCTATGTCATGGTATGTATGGTACCTTCTCCATAATACATATTAATACAACGGGCTTAGCAAAAGGCTCCAAACGTGTCCTAATGTTCGAGTGCTATCTTATAAGTAGCTGGGAACAATTGGATCACTCCTGTCTGTTACCTCTAAGTATATTTCCCTTTCCGTACGTGTGTTCTAAATCGAGTATGTGTATTTCTATCGATTACCTCTGAGGTACCTAATTTTCAAGTCCAAATAATTAAACCTGGAAGAAAAGTAGTCAGGTGCAAACAACAAATTAATGTTTTCTAGAGATTGCCTAGAAGATCGTGAGTTCTTTATTTTCGCTTAAAGCTTTATTGAGCTATTCATTTCCAATGCACCAGCATCTAAACACGCCAGGTCAAGCTAGTACGTAATTGAGGTTAAAGTATACCTATGACAGTCAATTTAATTCCATATTTGGAACGACTACTGGTGGGTGGGGGAAATCGACCCATTACCGGGAACCGGCTAGTTCTGAGTGGCCTAACGTGCCTAGGGCAACACTAGGGCGCTGAATAGTCAACAGAACCCCAGCTCCTGGTGCTATCGCGCCTGGCAACCCCTGCAGCGCAAGGGAGCGGCAGGTCTCCATTTTATTTTCCAGCTTCCCAACGAGCACCTTCAACATTAAAACACATCTTGTGTCTCCCTCTCCACCGTCACTTGCTCAACACACCAACTCCACGAAGTCACGCCATGGTAATGGGAGAATCAATGGCTACCAGTATCATGGATTTCGTGCAGCGGTACAGGGATTATGAGGGTCGCCGCGACGCAACCCATGAACTCATCAAGGTTAGTCAAGTACCTGGTTGGTGGCGCTCTTGATTGAGCTATCCCACTTCCTCTGCTCCTCTCTCGTTTGACTCGATTGTTTATCATGTCGACTGACACTTACCCTCCTATGCTTCCAGGATCTAATGATATACGCTGAACATGTCGAGTCCTCGATGCGCGCCGAGAATAGTCGTTTGGTCCAGCAGCTGAGGGAGCTGAGCATGGACCTGGAAGATGCCACGAAATCGAGACGACAACTTCAACACCGCCTACAAGATGCCGAGGTACGCATGGGATCTATTTCACTTGATAATGACCTGTTGAAGGTATCGTTTGGAGGGCCATACCTCGTGCTGAGACATGGCGACTGAGACTTGCTCCCCCACAGAAACAACAGACTCCCTACGTGTTAGTCCTGATTGATGGCGATGGTTTGATAGTAAGCTGCCTTCTGCCTGCCCTACTTTAGATGCCCACTCGGATGAGCATCTCTAATATGACTGCAAGTTTCGTCAACATTTCATTAAACAAGGCGCTGAAGGTGGCAGGAGGGCTGCCTTCGAACTGCATAAAGGTATCGCTGCTGAGCCCTTCGCCCAACCAGGCGGAATGAAGATATTCGTCAAGATCGTCGCAAACATGGAGGAACTCGAAAGGGCTTTGAAGCGTGACGGCTCTGTGAGCACTGAAAACGAATTTCAAGATTTCGTGCGTGGCTTCAATCAAGCCATCTTTTTTGATTTTGTGGACGTGGGCGCTGATAAAGAAAGCGCTATCTCTAAATTGAGAGGTACGTTACGCTTATGTTTCTCGATCTTCAATCCCCATATGTGAAACAGATGAGAGTTTTCAACCCGGGTTTTTAAGCGTTCCATGGCTATAATACCATGAAATGGTACTGTAACGTCCTGGCTGCCTGTTATCCCCCTTGGTTTATAATATTGAGTCGACGGTCTACCAATTTAGCATCTCCAGAATTCATGTATACAGTTCGCTGATCTCCTTTCTAGAAACTGCTTTATTTCATATAAATAACCCCAGTTGCAAACAAATCGTCATGGGCATATCGCACGATCCTGCGTATGGTCCTATTCTAGATGAAATTATCAGGGGCGACGCCAATAAACAAGAGCATATCAAAGTGCTGGAGGGATATCCGGCAGTACGCGCGATTACCGCCATCGGGACAGACATCATTAGGTTTCAGGAAATATTTCGATCCGATAAGCTAGCGGATAGACGCACTGTTTCAAGCCATTCCGTACACTCTGTACAGTCAGGGTCTTCTATATCAACATCAAATTCTGGACTGCCGAACATTTCGTATGCTACGGTTACTCAAAAGGCTAGCCCGCCACCTCAGGTCACCCTTCCAATACCTCTGGCCCCCAAAAACGCGAATGCCTCACTTCGTGTCGTTAAGCAGCTGCCGAAACCTTGGAATCCTGGCATGAGAGGTCTAGACTCACCGATCCCCCTGAATCCAATAGCACTAGAGGCGATAAAAAAACGAAAAGACAACAACAAGTTATGCAATAACCACTTCCTTCGAGGTCCTTGCGCAAAAGGCGATGACTGCTGTTTTGTGCACGACTACAACCCCAATAAAGATGAGAAAAACGCAATTGCCTTTCTCGCACGCCTCAATCCATGCACTAATGGGCAGGAATGCGATGTCGATAACTGCATTTATGGACATCATGTGAGTATACTATTAAACTAGCTCGTTGAACCGTCTTACTGGTCATTTTAATAACTCGTTCCAGTGCCCAAGCGTTGTTAATGGTATTTGCACACATCCATTTTGCAAATTCCGCCCTGAGGAGCATCCACCCGGAACAAAACTTAGGAGTGCCAAGGTTTGATACTAACTACAAGACGAGGACTTGTATAAATTACGCGGCATCTGAAGACTTGGAGTTGCGTCGGACTGGAATGTCTGCGCAGTGCAGGGGTTCCCTGGCTCTACGCGTGACGAAGAAACTGGTGCACATCTATCATGATATGTAACATTAGCGGAAAAGCGTATGATAGACTATCATCCATACGTGCTTCGGCGTCTATCGCCGAACTAGAGCATATGTTATGTCGTCAGGCTGCGAAGGTACGCATGGAGTACGCGATGATCTATGAATACCCCTATTTTTTATGCTGAACAGTTGACTGTGATATGTTTTAATCGGTGAAACATTTGACCTTATCCCACTTTCTATCTCCTCGTATATAAGGGGCGCTCATCATATAGTTATAAAGCTTAATCGAATACGAAAAAGGTGTGTTTAGCCTGGTTACCGATCTTCTCACTAATATACGTGGTCGGCTAAGATAAGCAAGCTATGAACTAGTGAATCGGAGTCGTTTCATATTTATACATGTATTGACTACACATTATTTACGCCGGGAGTCGAACGAACCGTCACTTTAGCCGACACCCATGATTTTCATATTAGCAAATCATTGCCTCGGCCTGGTAAACGGGTGTTGTTTTAGAGCTTAGCCATAGATGAGATATTTCATCCTCCATCCGCCACCTACTTATGTTTCCTTCCCCGCGTTTTTCTTGCGGGCGGATATAGGTCATGGGATGGATCGCACTCCGAGGCGAAATGAAGAGATGGAATATGCAAGGAGTCTGGATATATAGTTATATATACTGCAATCCGAGTGGACTTGGTTGGAAGCTGAATTGTTCTGTTCGTTTCTACGACTTTTTTCATTGCTCGTCGTAACCGCCCTCCATCAATCCAAATCTTACCCTCACCGGACACGTAATATTAAAAAAACAAAAAGATACGAGAGATGCAGTTCACTTCGATTTTAGCCCTAGGCGGCTTCTTGGCTACGATGGCCTCTGCGGCCTCGCTGACGCAGGTATCGAATTACGAAAATAACGCCACATCCAAAGCGCAGATGTGAGATTAGTTTTTCTTTCCAGATACGCCTCTCGAGCCTGTTTCTATTTTCTTTCTTTATTAATAGGTATTATCCGATCTTGTAATCTATCGCTTGCAAAGCTCTTCATGACCGCTTGAAGATGCCTGACGCAGTTCGGCTGACATGGCAGTTAAACAGGTGGGTATACAAGCCCGACAACGTCGTCGCTAAGTCGCCCTTAGTCGTCGTGATCCACTCGTGCCAGTCGACGGCACAGTCGTACTTTCAGAACAGTCTGATCCCCTGGAAGCAAGGATCCGATAAGAAAGGGTACATCACTGTTTGGCCAAGCTCGCCAAATAGCGGGACATGTTGGGACGTATCATCGAAGCGATCGTTGTCGCATCTGGGCGGGGGCGACTCCCAGGCCATCGCAAATATGATACTCTACGCCATCAAGACGTACGACGTAGACCCGGCGCGTGTCTACGTAACGGGCGGTTCCTCGGGTGCTATGATGTCCAACGTACTCGCTGCGACATACCCGGAGCTCATTAGCGCTGTGTCGCTGTGTAAGCAATTCTCGGAACCATTTTCTTCTTGTTCGGGCAACTTTCAGAGCACGAGATTTCTGTTTTGGGCTAAGAAAGTGTCTGGAAGCCCCTGAAATTCTCATCGAACACGCCCCAGATGGCGATAACTGACTACAAGTACCGCAGATTCGGGCGTTGCGGCGGGCTGTTTCGTCAGCGCTTCGGGGGGCGTCGATCAATGGAACAACTCGTGCAGCGGCGGACAGTCGAGAGCATCAGCTGAGCAATGGAAGCAGGTCGTGTTGGATATGTACCCCGGATACAACGGGCCAAGGCCTAAGATGCAAATCTGGCACGGCAGCGCCGACGCTACGCTTGCGCCCCAGAACTACCAAGAAGAGATCAAGCAATGGACGGCTGTCTTCAACGTTAGTCAGACGCCCACGAGTACTGTCCAAAATTTCCCTAAGCAGGGATATACGACGAGCAATTATGGAGATTCCGTGCAAGGCATCTATGGCCAGGGTGTTGGGCATAGCGTACCAGCAAATTTAACGGCAAGCGAGATCTGGTTCGGGCTGTAGATGGCTATGGTTCCTTGTGCTAGCACGGCCTAGGAACTCTGATTCTGAAGGAATTAGTCCTAGTAGAGCTATCTACGAAGCCGACAAACTAGGGTGTATATGGCTTGCAAGAACGTTCCCTTAGGAGGCACGCTGCCTGTCAAAGTTAGTACTATGATTAGGCTAGACAGAAATACTTAAGATCAACTTACATCGAATGTAGATTAGTGAATAGTCTATAGGTGAGCGAATTTAATCTAGCTCGTAAGTTATAGTAACACCTTGAAGATGAGAATAGCTGGCATTGAACTGTCTTCCGAACTGCTCGGTGTCATCTTATGGAGATGGAGATTTCGACGGCGATAAGGCAGGCGTAGATGCTGTTTCCGATGAAGCTACCGGAGAGGGTGCAGACACAGTAATTTTCGGGGCAACCTGGTACACTAGGTTGGACCCAACCAATAACTCCTCACCTGATCGATCCGATGCAGGGTCCCGATCAATTACATTCGGCATATCCCATCTCACTCCATTAATCTTGAATCGCCAGTGGCCGTCTGCAATCTCGACCTCGGCACCCTCGTTCGTGATCAACTTGAGGTCCGTTTTCGTCCTTGGATCCCTGTTTTTATGGTACAGATCGAGCTCACCTGGTGTCCAGTTGTGGTTGTCAATGATCAACCTTGCCATTCTCACTGTGTCGGTAGTCTGCATGACCATCTGAGGAACACGCATAAGATGCTCCCATTGATCACCAACCTCCTCGATTATTTGGCCAATTTGAGGAGTTAGCCCTTGCATCCACCAAGAGCCGCTCCGCAGCATATTCACAAAGCAAAGCCAATAGGCTAAGATGACTAACATGCGAGGCCGAAGTTGTTTCGCTAGCGCGAGGAGGGGTCGGGGACAAAAAGTAAAGAGAGTCATGATCCGGAGATCTAGCACAGGGCCGAAACCATGATCTATAAGTTCCATATAAAGCGAGCCAAGATACTTGAGAAGCTCGTAGTACTGCTTCTGATGATCGTAATCCACATCCCCATGCTGGATCGATGTTACCATAAATAGGAGGTTATTTGGCACATACTGGGCTGCCTTCTCCAAATCTATAGGAGGACGGTAGAACATGGCAGCCAGACCGGAATCTTTCACCGCTTGTGGCGAGATTAGCTCAATGATGAGGCCTATGCCGCGCCACATAGCTATCCAATCAACAATAAAAAGACGTTTGCCGTTGGGATCCCGGAACGTCTGGCTACTCATTGCAATCGTGAACAAGGAGCAACCAAGTAAAGCGGGAAAGTCAACTGGGTTAGCTGTCTCAATGGCATTTCGATAGCCTTGGAAGGCCTGGGCCTGGTATTCGATAAGCTTGTGATTCGGTACTGACTGATTTAAGCTGCGAAGGTGTAACGCCGCAAGCGCCTTGAGGGTCTCCATCAGGAACGGTGAGCGAAATGCATGTTCAACAATTTTGATCTTGAGGGCGAAATCAACTGCATGCGAGCGTCCGGCATTGATAGAGAAAGCCTGAAACGAGTAAGCAGTGTAAAACCACAACATCTTCATGTCAATGACATCAGCAGCCTGTTCCGGCATGAACAGAGGCTCTGTGATGACAGGAACCATCTCGCGATCGAGATAGGGGATGTCGCTGTCGCTGTCAGCCGACTCAATAGACAGACATCGGGCTCGTCCAGGGAGAGGATCCGTTGAACCCGAAGGCGAATGTGATGCTGCAGGTAGTAGTGTCTGTGGCGGCGCGTTCGGATAGACACACTGCTCCTTTCGGAGAGTGCAAGCCTTACATGTGGGCTTTGCTTCGTCACACTTCCGATGTCATGTTAGTTTTACTGAAAAAGTGTGGATGAGATATAATGGGGAGCCGTAAATAACGGTTGACATGCCTTCACCTTACGCCTTTTGCATTGCTTACACCCAGCCCGCGACTTTCTGTGAGGCCGTTTAGAAAAGTACCGTCTTTCAGTTTGGCCACGGATGTCCTGCGCTATGCTTGATGAACCAGGAGGCAATAAGTCGGCATCATCTACTGAAGCCCCGGGCATGTCCGAATCTGATAGCGCATCGAGGCCGGCATCAGAGTCCACGTCTATTCTATCCATCTCCGAAGAAATGGCGGGGACATGTATGGGCCAACTTAAGGGTTGCTAGTAAGGGGTGATTGAGAGACCAGAAATGAGACTCAAAATGAAAACATCAGGCCCACAAGGAGATGATGCAAAATGAAGCTTTATGAGACTGGTGATGACTCCCTGAGAAGCCCTTGCTCAGTCTGCCATCTTCAACATAAATAACTTGAAGATGGGGAGGTATGACGAGTTCACTACTGACGCACTTTTGGATGAGGCACAGCCTAGGACCCAGAATAACAACAGGGGGTGCTGACTAGAATTCATGTACATGTACGGAGGTCGGGGCCAGAAGTCTGCGATACTTCCAATCTTAGCATTGACCATAGTGCAGATAAGATAAACCGTATACGGTCTGACGGCTCGGCATACAGCGATTTGGACTGCTAATGGAGTCACAAGCTGCCACTAGCTGTAGCAAGCTAGGGGTCCTAGCTAAGAGTAGACGCCCTGCCAGCTTGTAGTAGCATCCCGGCGGACCGTCAGGGGTCTGGCAGCTATCTCTGGCTTGCACTGTACATCGTGTCGCAGACTTCTGGCCCCTAACTCCGAAGGGCTTCGGAGAAACCTCGGGTGGGGATCATGCATATCCCGAGGATAATACAGCTAACGCATGCAACATGTAACCAATCTCCTGGGTCATCTCTGACGTAACCTATAAATAACCAGCGCGTTTTCAGACGCGTAAGGTGGGTCAATTTTACTTGGATTCTTGGACGAACGAACCCGGTCGGCAACATGTAAGGATTTAGTTAGCTGGGGAAGGTAACTAACAATACCTGCCTGCCTAATAAGAAAGAGTTATTCCGGGACTGCGCCGCATTTCAACCAGCTAGCCTAGACCGAAGTCACATACAACACAGCCTACATCGGAACTTCAGCGCAGGACGAAGAAGCTCGACATGGCCGCCTCTATTTTCAAATTACCCGACGACCTCCTCGCATCTTTGATCACGAGCTATCCCTGCCGTGATGCTCAGGTCAACGCCTTGGCAACTCTACTCCACCCGCGAATAGCGCCGTGTCGCAATGTAGTCGTTCACGGCACAGAGGCAACAGGCAAGAGCGCCATCATCGGCGAGCTGCTCCAAGTACTCCGTAACGATTCGCCGTCCGACTTGAACTATGCTATTGTCAAGTCAGCAGAGTGTGTCACGGCGCGTCATTTGTTTGAGAGGACGGTCGGCCTTGTAGGAGATGCGCTGCAGAATGGGTCGGCCCCTGGACGTTGCGAGACGCTAGCTGCACTGACAGCCGAGTTGAGCAAGTTGCTGAAGTATGCCGAACGAGATGCCCAGTCGCGATTCGTGCTGGTATTTGACGGCATTGATCGCCAGCGCGATGCGCCGCCTACACTACTGCCCGCTCTGGCAAGACTATCGGAGATCGTACGTCTGAAAAATACAAAGTCCCAAGCTGCGCAAGTTTCAAGGCATCCATGCTAACTTGTAATCCAGATCCCCAATCTAACCACCATCTTCGTCGTCACAACACCCGCGCCCTCTCTCCTACGAATCTCATCCCCACCACACGTCCACTTCCCGCCATACACGAAAGCGCAGTACATCACCATCCTATCGCAGACTCCGCCACCTTCTCTTCCGAACACCACAGAGCAGGAGACAGCCGACCTCTGGGCGCGTTTCACGGCCGCTGTCCATGACTCCCTGACGCGCCTCGCAGCGCGGACCCTTCCTCGGCTAAAGCACGCCTGCGCCTCTCTCTGGCCACGCTTCACAGCCCCCGTAGCAGCAGGAACACACAAGGCGAGGGAGTTCAGCAAGCTATTGATTGCGGCGCGCGGATATTTTCAGGATGAGAACGTGCTGGAGCCCGGGATTCAGCGGTCTTCTACGAAGAATGGAGCGTCAGAAAAGAAAAAGAGCCCAGACCTCTCGACCCTCCTCCCCCCGACGGCCCGCTACCTGCTCATCGCCGCATACCTCGCCTCGCACAACGCACCGCGCCACGACAACACTTTATTCAGCACTTGGCACACAGGCGCGAAGAGGCGACGGCGCGGAGGCGGTGTTGCGGCGGCGACGCCAAATGGTACTGGACGCGGTCGGAGAGCGAAACACCGCCGCATCGCGCGGAAGCTACTTGGCCCCGGCGTCTTTGTGCTCGAGCGCATGGTTGCTATCTACGTTGCTACGAAACAGGAATGGGTCGGGGCTGATGATGCGAAGGTCGGTGTGGATGGCGACGTGGGCATGGCGATTGCGACGTTGGCCAGTTTGCGGCTTCTCGTGCGCGTTGGAGGGGGCGCCGCAGGTGCGGCGGTTGGTGCCGGCGGCGGAGCGGATCTGGATCGTGGTGGGAAGTGGAGGGTCAATGTTGGATGGGAAGTCATCCGGGCTGTCGGGAGGAGCATGGGGGTTGAGGTCGAGGAGTGGCTTGTCGAATAAGGAAATGGCAGGCTACAACCGCTGCATACATGATATAGTATCTGCTTGGCTAGCATTTGATACCCAATTAGATAAATCAACAAGGGATTGGGAAAAAGTGGTTTCTTTGCGTTTGAAACTTGATTCTATAAATTCTGGTGATCAATGATAGTATAAATATAGTAAATGTCTGAGCTCGCTTAATGCCCCTTCGATAAGATCGAGTAGAAAAATAACAGATGATAAAACAGCAAACAATTTTCCATCCCTCAGTCTTTCCTGGCTGACACTATTTTCTAGAGATATTAAGAATGCTGCGAGACGGAAGACTCGAGGGCCAGTACCTATACAGAAATTAGCTTTACTGACGTGAACTAGGAGATCAATTGCAGGCGCGAATGAACTCACCAAGGCAGACCGTGAAGGAATGTAAATATGCGTCCAGTTCTTCCTCCCGTTCCACTCCATGGGCGTAGTGAAGAACCTCGTAGAGGCCTCGACGCGTCCAAATCCACCAACCTCTTTAGTATCGGTATCGAGGACAATCTTGTAGGTACCCGATGTCTCAATTCCAATACGATAATCGGAGAAGCTCTGCGTGGGGTGGAAGTTGAAGATGAAGACGCAGCCGGCGCGCTCGAACACAATGACCTTGTCGCTCTCGTTCTTGAGGCTGATGTACGCCTGCGGGGCGTGCAGCCATCCATAATGCTCCTCCGTCAAGTTCATCTGGCGGTCGAACAGGTTGAGGTCCTTATATCGCAGAAGCTCATCTTCCGTAAGGTTCAGCTGGCGCCGCGCGTACCAGAAGGAGTTCTGGTTCCCCTCACGCGGGAAGTCAAGCCATTCCGGATGACCGAATTCGTTGCCCTCGAAGTTAAGGTAACCCTCGCCGCCAAGACCGTGCGTGAGCAGGCGGATCATCTTGTGGAGTGCCATGCCTCGCGAAATGACGGGTGTCATAGGCGATAGCACGGACATGTTAGTATACAGCTCTGCATCGCAGAGATGCATAAGCAATGTTTTGTCTCCAACAAGCCTAGGGCAAGTCAGTTATAATTCCATGAGCATCGTATATAAATACTTACGCTTGATCGTGACTTTCGCAGTAGGCGATTGTCTTTTCTCCATGGCGTCTGTTGGTGAGGGTCCAGCAGATACTGCTCATGTCCCAATCTTCATCCTTCTTCTCTTTCAAGATCTTGATCCACATATCGGGGATAGCCATTGCCAGTCTGTAGTCGAAACCGACACCGCCGAGTGACAGTGGTAAACAGAGAGCTGGCATACCAGAGACGTCTTCCGCTATAGAAATACACTCGGGGTATAGATCATGTAGCATTTCATTCGCAATCATCAGATAAACTACCGCTTCTTCATCGACGTCGGCACCAAAGTACTCATGGTAACCACCGGAAAAGCCCCTGCGAATATTAGTTTTCTACTCTCCACCATATCCAATACTCAACTTACGCTCCAACGCCATGATGGTGATAAAGCATGCTCGTTACGCCGTCAAAACGGAAGCCGTCGAAGTGGTACTCATCCATCCAGAACCTCAAGTTGCTGAGTAGAAATCTTAAAACCTCATAACTCCCATAGTTAAACAATCTACTGCCCCATTGGTCGTGGTGGCCTCTTCCGCCCTCGTGAAAGTATAGGTTGTCCGTGCCATCGAATTCGTTTAGTCCATCGAGAACATTCTTGGACGCATGGCTGTGTACAACATCTAGCAGTACAACAAGCCCTAGGCCGTGTGCAGTATCAATCAATTCTTTAAGGTCTTCCGGCGTACCATAACGGCTGCTCGCGGCGAAGAAGTTATTCACCTGATACCCGAAACTGGCGTAGTATGCGTGTTCCATGATGGCCATCAGCTGGATCACATTGTAACCGGCGTCTTTTATCCTTGGCAACATATTCTTGGTGAACTCTTTGTACGTCGTGACTCTCAACTCAGGGGACGATATGCCCACATGGGCCTCATATACACGCACACTCAGGGGCTTCTTCGGCCTTGGGTGTTTGAAGGCGTACTTCTCAGATTCAGGGGGATTCCAGAAACGGGCATCATAAGCGGGCGATACTGTGAGATCTTGGGTGACGTATTTGATCCATGCTGGTAATCGATCGATTCGAGCACCTCCCTTAGTTTCCATGGAGATCTATTTGTTCCGGATCAGTATTTAACCCAGATATTGGAAATCGGTGAAAGAGGTACCTTGATTTTCGAGTTGTGAGGAATAGCAGGTTGCCCGTTGACCGCAGGTACCACGATCTCCCAAACACCGAATTCGTTTGGCTGCATGGGATGGGCTCTGATGTCCCAGTGATCTGTCTCCTACATCAGCCCGCTGGCTTTCGTCTCATCGTATTGGTAATTGCTCACTGAAGTCGCCAACCAGCGATGCCTCTACAACGTGTGGCGCCCATTCTCGATAAATAATGTTGTTCTCCTTGTCTACGTTGAATCCATAGAGCTCCGTGCCCTGGTTACAGAGGATTAGTTGACGAAATCTAAGAGAGCACGGATCTAGCATGAGACGAACCTTAGAAAACTTCTCGAGTCCGCCTTCCAGCTCGGTGAATTTCTTGATCCATTCCTGAGCTTTTGCGTACCTCCTCTTCAGCACGTCTTGGAAAGGAGAGAGGTAAGGGTCAAGCTTAACGACACCTGCACGAACGGGATTAGTCTGGACGCGTTATCATGGCTCATGAAAGGGGATATATGTACCAGTGCCATCATTGGGAAGTCCCGCGCCGGGGCCTGATAGCAAGGTATTGGCGGATTGGTCTGCTATGGCGGTCATTTTGGTGACAGCGTCACTCTTGTTGATCGTGATTGTATGCTGTTGAAGGTAGTAGAGCAAAACGAGGTGAAATTGAAGAATTTAAGCTATGCGGACCGAGACAATTTCAGTAGAGGGGAATGGAACCTCCCTGGTTATTTTACCTGGTAGAAGCTTGGAGCTTTTGATCTACCAGTATAATCAATCTATAGCGGGGCCGCCTCAGAGATTAAGCAGGTTTTCTTCAACGGGTCGCGCCAGCCTAATTAGGGCAGAATCACAGACGAAAGAGATGAAACACTTGTTGCTTAGGTAGGTAGGTATTGTTCTTCAGATCGCATGTAGGTATTGTTTTATTCACAAGTATTGCGTGTTTTGGAACTGCTTGCTACTGCTTGCTGTATGGAGATGAGGGGAGGCAGCTTCGTACGAGAATGCTAGATGACGTCGTTGGGCGACTATTGCCCATCTATCTTTGCATCGCTGCTACAACGGGGATCCCTGTGCCCAGTGGATATTGGGTAACCTCAGATCTGAACAGCTTCCTCTCTTTCAATTGACAGTGAATTGCGTGTAATACGTGTAATATACTCTCAATTGAATCATTGCGTGACACTACATAGTGGTGATCTGGTTATGTTAGTCTGTTCCTGGCAAGACTTAATTCTATCACATGAAATAACTAAACACCTTTGGAGTATGCAGGGCAGAAGAGCTTGAGCATTGGCCACATGCACCAACGTTGATGGGCAATATGGACAGTGCATATAACCTATGAACAGCAGCTAGTTATCACGGTGTACCTAGGTACTTCCTAACTGACTTCAGAAGTACATAGGTACCCTAGCAACTGGTGTTTAATACTGGGCCAGAAACAGGAGAAACCTGAATACATTTATGCCATGTTATAAAGTTAGTAAACACAAAGTTGTTTATATTTTCATTGAACATTCTTTGTTATTCTTTATGACCTGTATTGAAATTAATAAATACATGACCTTAGCTGCAATAGCTAGGTACGCATTTCGTTCTCCTCAGGTGCCGTCAGCGATAGCGCGGCTTCCAGCGGCTGACCCCCCGCATTCTAGCCCCCGCAGCCCACTAGAGCTTTATCTCCTCCCGCATCTATCAAGCAAGCCTGCAGCGCGCAACGGAACGCCGATGCAGGAGCTGTCCGAATTGCTGAGCCGAAGCCGAGACCTGGCCAACAACAAGATCAATAAACCGCTCAAAAGCTACGATAACTTTGTATAGAGTTTAACGGCTGGATTCTGATATAGAAACAATGCTGCCTTGTCTTCTATAATTATATACCTACTCCAACTATTCGCGCCGATACTCGAAACGCTTATCTTCCGTGCCAGCCCATGGTTTGGGTGGTGACAAACGATTCCTTTGAGATCAATTGCGGTGGCCTCTTCTATCAGCTGCCAGCATGATCAGCAGCTTCGTACGGTCTCGAGCCTCTTCTCTTGCTATCCCTGCGCCGAAAGCTCGGGGAAGAGCCTTGTCCACGACCGCTGTCCTGCGAACAACCCCCGGGCGAACCACGAACTTCAACTCCGGCTTCACCTCGAGCTATGATCCGAACGAAGAAGATGAGCGTGGGCCCATGTTCTCCAAGACATCCGTCGGCGTACCTCAGTTCTATCCGAGAGATCTTAAGAAGCGAGTAGACGAATACGTAGTCGGCCAAGACAGGGCGAAGAAGACAATCTCCTCAGTTATCTTCAATCATTACCAGAATCTGCGGCGACGGCAATATCAGGAGGAGCAAGAGCGCAAGCGGGAAGAGAAACTCATGCGCCAGGCGATTGCGCGGGATAGGAATATCCGAGAACGAGAACTTCATCCTGTTGAAGGTTGGTACACTTCCAGATATGCGTCGCATTTATGGAGCGCTCATAGCTTCTCGCAAGATGAATATCCAGGACACCATGAATCCGTACAACACATGCACCAGGCATGGGTGCAGCCCGAACAGAACGTCGCCGAGTACTATATACCCGAAGATCTTACTCATCAGGCTCCAGTCAAGATCGACAAGAGCAATATTCTTTTAATAGGGCCGACGGGCGTAGGCAAGACGTATATACTTGAGTATGTCTCACCTTTACACCACTTTTTGAGTCGTAAGATGGTCGCTAAACGGCGGTAGAACACTAAGCAAAAAGATCAACGTTCCATTCACGATATGCGACTGTAATTCATTCACCCAAGCCGGTTACATCGGACAAGATGTTGAGACTTGCATCGAGCGATTATTAATAGAGTCGAATTATGATGTGAAAGCGGCTGAACATGGCATCGTGGTCCTTGACGAGTTTGACAAAATCGCCAAGCGGGAGTCTATGAACGGAAGAGACGTTGGGGGCGAGGGTGTGCAACAGGCATTGCTAAAACTCGTCGAGGGGACCAAAGTTACCATAAATGTTAAGGACAATCGGTCCTCTCGGTCAGCGAGCCCTATTACAACAAACTACACCGGGCCTGGATCTTCCTCTTCCACCTCTGGACCACAAGCGGCCCCCCCGTCATCAGGTAAGGTCGATCAGTGCACCGTTGACACAAGTAATATTCTCTTTGTAATGTGCGGCGCTTTCGTCGGGCTGGATAAGGTGATTTTAAACCGAGTGTCAAAACCGACGATGGGGTTCGGATCGGAACTTCGTAACCGATCATCGAGTGGCAACAATGAAGCCGACCTCCCACCCAAGCTCTTCTCCCACATTCCTCACCGCTCACCGAATGCCGATGACATCTCCAAGCTCACCGCCCTAGACCTTACCACCCCAGAGGACCTACAAGGATTTGGCTTCATCCCCGAGCTGATTGGGCGCGTGCACAACATAGTTGCGCTCTCACCCTTGTCGCGCTCCGACCTCAACCGGATCCTGACGGAGCCCCGCAATTCATTGGTTGCGCAGTACACGGCGCTGTTCGAGACGTACCCCTCGAGGCTCTTCTTCACGCAGAAGGCGCTGGATGCCATCGCCGAGCGCGCCGAGAAGGCCCGCACCGGTGCCCGGGGGCTCAAAATGGAAATGGAGCGCGTGCTCGCCGAGCCCATGTTCGACGCCCCCATTCCGTACGTCCTCATCACCGAGAAGACGGTCCGCGGCGAGGAGAAAGCTGGTTATTGGGGCAAGGATGGCCGCTTCGAGGTCCAGAGACGTATCCAGGACGAGGACGGCTGGCCCGCGACGCCGCAGTCTCGGGACCAAGGGCACGAGATCGTAAGTTTAGAAGAATTCCGCGAGGCGGGGCAGAGCGGTGCTTAAGACTTGATTCTTCATTTCATTTTAATGCCCCTTGAAAAGGAGGCTTTTTTTTTCTTTTGGGTTGACGACGGACTCGTGGCGTTGGTAGGCGTTTGATCTATGAATCCGCTTCTCGCTTTCACGATGGGAGGCGTTGCACCGGACAGCATCATCTACCGGCGTTATGTATATGATCGGTTGTGGATTTCGAAGCCTTCGCCGGAGCAGGAATATCCATCCGTCGCGGGAGGAAATTATCCCAGCGGTGTCGAACCATAGTATCGTATGAGCCTCTGGACATTTTGGTTGTACGCATATCACGCTTGCTCTTACGGCGCATATTTATTGGCCACAGATTTTTATATATTAAGTAATACTCAGATAGCACGAACATGGATACACGAGAGTATACCAGTAAAACGCTTCAAAGCTGGTAATTTCATGCTGTGTCCAGTGGTGAGTGATGAGCGGTGAGTGGTGAGCAGCACACATTGCAAACCGGTTTTCAGACAACGTTGCGTAGTGTCACGAATCGCCATCACTCTCTCGGCCACTTACATACAGGGTGTTTCGTAGGGCACTTGTTAAGAACAGACGAACACAAGAAGATGACGCTGAACGAACAGTGTAGAAAATGTCGTCTTGTACATATTTACAAAACGTCCCAGCAATTCAACCAGGTTTCGTTTTATCGATCGTTCTCGGCCAAGAATCAAACTAGCCGGCCCACTAGTCACTCTACCAACTCCTGGTATTTCTGTCCCTCCCTCATTCCCGTTTTTCCTTGCGAGCTTGATAAAGATCGAACAGTTTGATCAGGGGTGAGGGGGGGATGATGCCTCTCCATATACAGCCCCGCACCCAGTCTAAGTTTCAGCAGATTTGATTTTTGTTGTACAACACGTCGTACACATCAATTCGATTCAGCTCGAAATTTTTCATTTTTTAAGTGGGCGTCATTTCTTTTTATCTAATGGACAAATGGAAAAAGGGATGAGGGCAGGTTCATGATTGCGTGAGTGGGTTACGGTTACAGCAGTGTGGCTAATTCAAAATCTAGTGCTTAGGAGGCGACTGCACCTGGCCCTTGCCTGAGTAACCCTCGGATGAGAGACCGGTGAAGGGCTCGGCACGTTGGTTCTGTACATGAAGTGTTAGTGGACCGATATCGTGAATTGAAATGAAGGAACAGCATCAGAGCAAGACAGCTTACCTTGAGAAATTCATTTGATGCCTCCTCGTATTCCCTGTTCATGGTGCTAGGAGCCGGACCGGCGAAGGCGCGCATCGTGGTGAAGAGGGCCAAGCTGACTAGAACACCGATAGCAGTGTATAAAGCAACCTTGCGGTTCTCATCGGCGGGAGGCTGAGCTCGGGGACCGTGGGCACCGAAGGCGATCCAGTAAGCTATGGATAGCAACAGTCAGTCGAGATCTTATCAGCGGTGGTGATGGCTGCGTATGTCAAGCGTGTATGTTGTTATGCCCCAGATATAACAGCGGGTCCACTCGGACCAAAGGACATGACTGGTAGCTATTGATAAACTTGTCATGCCATTCATCCAGCCTTTGTTCTTGATAGAACTATCTAAAGCCTGTAGGACATGTGTCATGACCAAATCGAGGACGCTGTCACATACCAGCTTTCTTCTCCTGTAAAGTCAGGTCGGCCCAGTTCTCCTTCATGCGATCGCGCAGGGCCATCCAGAGCTCGGCTTGCTCGGTCGGGGGCATGCCCTCCCACCGCTTCTCGATGTTGGCCAGCGTAGGGTTGGAGATGGCGTGGGTGGAGGCAGCAGCTCGGGGAACGACGGTGGTCGAGGTTCGCATGCTGCTGGCCCTGACGCCAGCGCGCAGCAGAGAGGAGGCAGATGTGCGCATCATGGTGGAAGCGGAGGAGGGGTGAATTGTCGTCGGAGAGAGTGGAGATGAGTCCAATTGAAGCGGCCGGGAGGCGTTGGTGGTATGCAGTCGGCCCGGACTTGGTGACAAGAAGTTTGGTGGTGGTTTTTGGTCACTAAGGTTCAATCAATTGGGAGAGTCTTTTTTCGCCAGATGCCAGAAGTAACGGAGAGGTCCACCATTTAGTCGTATGATGAATCCACCTTGTAAATTGGGTACATCTAATTGGCTGCGTCCCTCCACAGCTCTTGGGAGCTGACGTCGGTGAAAGTTCGGACCAAGGTCGAAGTACCAATCCGGGACGTCACTCCTGATGCTCGAAGTTTATGTTATCTCATGTCTTTAACCACGATTGACTGTTGAAAATTGAATACCGGCTGACTAGTGACACTGAAACTTGTAGGATTATTGTTATATACGATGGTACCCAGCCTAATCTTGGTAAATCAGGAAAATTAAAGTCAAAATCAACGGGCTGACTTTCATGATCAACCAGCCAGCGATAGCCCATCATGCTGGATGCTAGCGCACTCAGAAGTAATTAAAACATTTGTGTATACATATTAATGCCGTTTATGGTTAATTGATTGTATCAAACAGATGTATAAGGCATCAGTGATGTATGCCTCGCCGAAAGTTCTCTAACGCGGGGAGTCCATGTAGATGACCTATTCCATTTCTGCCTGTTGGTATTCCGTCAACCCTCACTCGTCATCAATCATTATGCACATGGGGTAGATGGAAGATAGAAGGGCTACAGTAAGTGTCTGGGGGCTCGTAAGCTATAATTGTAATAACATACTGCTGAACATCTAGCCAAGCTATGGCTTTGTTATCGAAAGCTTTGTTGATTGGGAGTCGAACGGTCGAGTATATCGGCATCAATCAAGCTTTACCCACAATATCCTATGTTCCGATCCTGATATATATATATATCTGGGCATGGTCCATTCACTTTGACTTAGTCTCGTCAGATATAGAACCCGTCTGTTGCCCGCTTTTGGGCGACAGCTCTAACTTTTCATGTTGCTCTCTTAGAATAGGTTGAAAGGCATAGTACCCTTTGGGATTTAGAATAATGCTCAATTTGACAGAGGAGGGTTCATACCATTCGCGATACCAAACACAATGGCGAGTCCCAAGGGGATATAGTTACGCGCAAAACTCATAATGGAGGAGAAGGACAGCGAAATCGAACTTCAACACCCCTTTTATTCTAGGTAGGTCAGAGTATATGAGATAAATGATGAATTGGGTATTTCTTTTCAGCGCAGGAGGTAGAATCCACCTGAACGAGGCAGCATATCAGCCCGAAACATTGATCTGAAGGATGCAATGGGATGAGTTTGCTAATACCTAGCTAATTAATTGTAGGTGGGTAGTTCGGGATAGCAGCTTACCGAAAAGGGATAAAATATCTACAGGGTAAGCGTACCTAAAATCCATTAAATAAATCACCCCACCAACATGAACTTAAGACGCGAACTAAGTAAAGTGCACATTTACGCGTCTGTACCGGCGTGCAATTAAACCAAAGCTAATAATGGCAACGTCAAGTATATGATACCTACACATAGAGATGCATCATAAGCTCAATGGCGACTTGGAAGGAGCTTGGCGAGGTGCCAGATTCGGAAGACGAAAGCACCTGGGATAGCCAAGAATCCCAAACTCCCTCCCTTCCGGCGCCGGTGTCTGCTGCAGATGCTGCAACTACAGCTAATCCCGCAGGTAGTGCTCTCGGCAGCGAGAGCCAGACTATTTGGGACATTCCGCCATCATCGCAGATTTCAGTCGAGGAACACAACAACGTACGTTTCAGCCCGAAGCCACAGTCGCCGACACCGAGATCGCCCATTAACGAACCTCGACGTGCATCGACGCCTCCTCTCTCTTCCCTTGTCGAGTTGGGCCACGGAACTGAAAGAAATGTGCTGATACACAGCCCTGCGGGCCTCAGCCGAGCTGAAAGCGAGGACTCGCCACTATCCTCACTATCCTCGCCCCGAGATGTTACCGAAAGAAGCACGTTCGAGCCTCAACAAGCGTTCGTCGTCCAAGAGGACGAGGAAGCCAGACATGAAGGTGACCGATTGGGAAGGTCACTGCGCCCAAGAAAACCAATCCAAGAACATCCATATCTCCTCGAGAGCGTTCAATATAGCAAGACATGGAAGTCTCATGGCTTACGCCCCGTACGGGTGTTAGCTGAGGAGCAACAGAAGAGAATGCAAGAGGAAGACTCCCAGGAGCAAGACTTCGAAGATGACAGCCAAGCAACTAGTAAAGGTCCTGCCCAGGAGGAATCAGAAGAGTCTCAGATAACCGGACTCCTCGACACTTATCCGGACATAGAAGATATATTGCTATCCGACGATGGGGAGCCAACTCCTACCCCCGAACCACGGCTTCCTAGGCCCGAGCAAGCCACACAAAGTTCTCAGGAAGACGAAGAGTTCCCCGACCCGAATGATGTTGAGAGGTGGAAATCGAATAGAATTGTACCCCACAAACGGCTGTCATCGCCTAAAACCTTTTCGAGACGAAAGCGCCCTAAACTTGGCGAGTCTGTTCAGGCTGCTGAGGACACTCCAGTTCTACCAGACATCGATGAGATCTTTAATATTCCGGCTTCTCCCCCTCAAACGAGTCCCGGTGTCCTTGCAACTACCCCTATGGCTATTGTTAATCGACTGGGAGGTAAACCCGTGGTCACATTGACCCCGAAGCCAAGTAGTAACATATCTTCGCGGACACATAGCCCTGCGCCCACTCATCAGCATAGTGAGCTCATTGACCTAACCGCCCTAGATAATGAAGACGGTGAGAACGATAGCAACGTTACAAGTGCTTCAGAGAGCGAATCTGATCAGGTCCGCCGAGGGGCAAGGCGAATACGTGGGGTTTTGCCAGCCTCGTGGCTTCGACTCGATCAGCAGACGTCCATGCAGAAGCCCAAACCCAAGCCTATTACTCAACGTCGCAGTCCCGATCTGTCACCCGATCGTTCTGGTAGAAAAGGAGTAGCGCAACGTCGGCTTGTGCTGTCCCGGGCAGAGGGTGATTCTGCCTTGTTTCTCTCTGATGATTCCGACGATTCAAGCTCAACCGTACGACTGCGTCAACCTAACGTCCAACCTGACGTCTCTTTCCGTGACATTGCCACTCCGACTATCGAAGATGACGCAGTATCCACTTTTGAAGAGGACCAAATCGATCGTATGTTCTCTCGCGGTAAAAGAGTAAGCGCTGGTTCAAGCAAGCTTTCAAGAAAAAGAAAACAGTCAACCTTCAACGGTCAGCCGGGCCAGAGGAAACGCCAGCAGCGCATTACTGGACTTCTCAGCGGTACCAAATCAACTTCCAGCACCCCAACGAGACGTTTACAGGCATCCAAAGGAACAGGGCAGCTACAGAAAAAGAGAAATGCTGAGAGGAAACCAACGGACTCTCGGCCTCCACGGCTTAGTATCTTAGACGTTGCTGAGCCAAATGCCCCCGCTTTCATACGTATTGCTGCCCGAACGGCTAGCAAGAGGCGAGACCGAGGACGTGCGAGCCCATCAAAGAAAGCAATCATGTTTGGAACTCGGCAAGACACCGTTGATGCTGTTGAAGTCTTGAAACGCTGGAACGAAGGCATGATCCAACCTAAAGAGTCAGTCTCTCGATCTACGCACACACAACCTTGTCAAGGTGAAGTAATTAAATCAACAACTCAGCCCCACGTCAATCAGAGCCTGAAGCTTCGAAAGAGTCAGGCCAGTCGTGTAACAGCCTCAACCCGCTTCTGTCAACCTCGTCGAATGGTCAAACAAGCCAGCATGGATGGTTTTGTAGACGTCGGGGTGAGAACTCAGTCCGAATCAGGCAGTTCTGACAATCTCTTGATTGAAAGGACTAGACCCTATGATCTTTTTTCTCGACCTGCTCAGCTTGAAATGGCAGGGGATAATGACAATCGCTACACATTTGATGCACGAAAAAGGGTGTTGGATTCATTATATCGCCGGTCCCGTAACTCATTACCCATTCCTCGGGACTTACGCCTTGAACAATCAATCAGTGGACAGACAACAGTACAAAATCGTCAACATACACCAGAATCCCTCGAATCGACAGAAACCAGTTGGGCTACTAAACCAAAAGGGAATACGAAGAGGGCAAAGTTTAGGAAACAAGCTCATCCAAATTCCATAGACGTTTCAGCCCCTCAGTACACACATGCCAATGACCCCTTGCCGCGAGAACTTAGCCCGCACACTGTGGTTTTAGATCTATCGAGAGAAGCAACTGGGAAACTACTTGGACTGGGCCCCTATGGGACACATTATACTCAAAATTTCGAGATTTTTCCTCTCGACCAAGGTGTATATTTCCATGAAAGCACGTTGCTTGGTAATGGTCGGTTGAAAAAAGCTGTGGATAAGGAGACTCTGGGTAACTTGGGAGCTCATCGCGGTCGATGCACATTCGCTATTGACGAACAGACTCTGCATTGGGGCCCATGGGACGCGCGAACATCTTCCGAATTTGGCATCATCTTTGACTGGGTGACGGACCGGTTAAGTACCGCTTCAGTTGATTGCGAGCTAGGGACCACAACTCCTGTAGGGGCTGCTGAGTTCGTCCTTGTTTACCTGCAAGATCATTTGGCCTTTACCGAACCGGAAAGCTCAAATATATTCGCTAGCCGTCTAGTTGGTGTTCTGCAGGTAGTTGAGCAACGCTTTAAAGAGTTATCGAGTGACTCGAGGCACACAGGGAAGATCTTCGTCGAAGTTCTGAACCGTATCTTAATCATTACGATGCAGAGTTTGCGACTGTGCCAAAAGCTTAACAAAATCTCTGAAGCATTTCAGGTGGAGGAAATACTAAAGCGACTGGCAGCAACTACGGCTGAGATTCTACTGCGAACAGATCTTCGAGAAATTCGGGATATATACGGCCGTTTGCAACAAATATCCTTACGAGAAAAGGGGATCAGAAAAGATGAATATTCTCTCATATGTTGGGTTTCATTGATTCAGATTCTAGAGGAAGCTCGCTTGCCAAGAGCTGGATTTTGGGGGGTGATATCCTCAACAATACTAAGTCCAACTGCAGATGATATATTTGACGCACTTGTTCTCGAGCGAGCTTGGCGCACTTTATTCACATTGCTTCCTTTGGGAGAGTTTGACGGCACAGGTGTTGTAGTCCCTGGATTGCGACGCACGGCACCGTTAGAAGGCTGGATGATCCCTCAACGCCTACTGGCCCGTGTATTTCACCTATATCAAGGCAACGATCGACAATCCCCCAGTTTCAACGATTATCTTCGAGCCACCGTGAGTCGTTGCCATTATCTAGTAGAGCAGTGGGGATGGTATAAATGCAACGCAATACTGGGAACCATCTTTGATTTTTTTGCCGCTCATGATCTCCGCAACCTACGAAATGAAGAAGTATACCACTCGCCACAGTTCCTCGAAGAGCTCTCAGGGTCGCCATCACTTGTCACGACGCCAGAGGATCGGTGTTTCCATATTTATCTGAAGTTGATTGCGATGTCCATTAAGCGGCTCAAAAAAGCTGGTATGATAAAGGAAATCAAGAACCTGGTCACGCGACTGTTACCTAACCACAGCCGGCAATATGATAAAATGATAGCAACTCACGAGGCCGAGATAGCTGCGCTGCGGAATCACCACGACCTTCTTTGTACTCTTTTCTGGATAGCCCCTCCAGACATGAGGCCGTCAATCCAGAGTATAGAAGGCCTAGTTGTTTTAGGGAATTCCCATAAAGAGGCATGTTTGATCAGCCTGCGCGCCTGGAGTCGATTATCACGATTTGTCATCTCGTCTTCTGAAGATACGTCGGCATACAAACCGCTCGCTGACTGGCAAAGGAACATATCTCAACAAGTACTTGAACAATTCCTTTCCGTGGAAGCCGAGGTCAATCAGCAGCTGTTGGGTATGTCGGCAGAGGCAAGCAAGAATATTACTGAGCAGTACAAAAATGCAGTTATCAGTAGGAACAAAAAGGTCGCTATGGACTTACTTCACTTCTCGATGAAGGCGTTTCTAGAAGTAATGCGTCACACTAGAAACCTCGGCGCTGCTTCATTCGTTTTGAATCATCGTACGTCGATCTCCTTAGCGCTTTAGTGAAACAAGGCTGACATTTGTTACTAGATCCCCTTGAGCAGATATTGACTCGCCTCTCATTCTCGTCTGAGAACTCGGATTGGGGGGTGTTACAAGTTGTTCTTGATATTCTTAGCTACTTTCTCACCCGAATTGACGAGTTTGCTAGCGCCGAGCCCATGCATGTAGGCCAGTCTTGGCATGAAGAAGATGCCATTATGGTGAGTGAATTTATCAGGTCTGGCTCCTAGTCGCTAATTAGTTTTAGTTACTTGAACGCAAATTTGCTTCACCCCTGATACATGTCGTTCGAGGTGTTATCAATCTGAAGCCTAGAGGCGTGGGCTTCTCTCAAGTGGGTGATCGTGACTTATGTATTGAACAAGCTGTAGTCCTGGCTGGTCGCTTGGGAGCATTCTTGGTTAATTCTCGGCTTGTTGTAAGTTGTTTAAGTTCTCTTTCACTTTCTTTGCTAATATCAGCAGCGATTCCGCCAGTTCTTCCAAGCAGGAAAATACAATATTTTCCAGGACATATCAAAGCCTACAGTCTCAGCTAATCAACGATATGTCGCCCTCTTTTTGGCTACGATGGCCGATAAGGGGGTCGCCAATTTCAAGGTAGGATGCTTCAAATTTTAAAAGAGACATGACTAACAAAATCTCAGGACCTGGGATTAACGTCGTTGGACTTATTCTTGGCCGAAATTATCAAGCCTTCTGAACACCTAGCTTTTGAGAACCGACTAGCTATCAGTTTCAAACGAATTGGCGAGGCGTATCTGCAAGACGCCACTATTGAGATTGGAAACACACCCGACTACAGTTCCAACAGGGATCTATTCAACTGTGAGTTGGGCATGGTATTGTTACATTGACTTCATACTTATGAAATCTAGACATCATTGTTTCCATGCGAAAAGCTCTGCTTAGAGCAGGTTCGAGTCAGAAGCCGCAATTACAACAAACATTCTCCAAGGCTTTACGCTTTGTAATGGATCGAATGAAATTTGATTTGAAGTCAATGGTTTTGAATTCTCCCGAACACCTAAATCATGTGGAATTCGTGCGGTCCATTATCAGTCTCATTCGGTCACAAGACCTCTGCCCAGTTGATTCTTTTTTTTACCAGATTACACCAGAATACTCACCGTCGAGGCAAGATCCTAGACTTCAAACAGCAGGGATCTTGTCATGGGGGCTTAAACTTGAAGAGGGTGATTCCAAAGCAGTGTCTGGCTTGTTTTACCTCCTTTTTCCCAGCTTCAAGATTGCTCTTGCAAACGGAGAACTCGAAAACGAAGCGAATATTCTGAAAGATAGCATGAAACATGGGCAAGTGTTCAATTTCGTACTGAATACGATGCTCCCTGCCATCATCAGGACCACCGCCCAAGTCTCTGAGGGCTGGGTCCTCCTGTGTACCTATATCGAAGCTATAGACGCTCAGCTTTCAGCCTCATGTATCCACCGAGACATCGGTGAGGATATCATGTTGGATATTTTAGTTTTGCACACAACAGTGCTAGCAAGTATCAGCAGTATGCGAACGAGGGCGTCTCCCAAGCTCCAGCATCAAGACCTTCTGTCGTTAACTGCCATGATCAAAATCCTTAATCTCCTCTCTCCCTCTGTCACAGCATTTCTTATCAATAATCCACAGTCTCAAGTCATGAACGATTTCAATCGAGTGATAGATGAAATCACCGATTTCGCACGCACAGCCGACGTACATCTCTCGGACCTAGTCACAAATTGCGACGAAGAACCAACGGCTAATGAGGCTGGTAGCCAACTCTTCGGCGGCCTTGGAATCACTGGTCCCGAAACAGCAACACAATACAACGGACAGATCGATAGGTTTTCCAGTCATATGGCACAGGACATCCGCAACAATTGGATATCCAACAAAGATTCAATTACAATTAGAGGGCCATCACGGCCACAGAAGCCTTCAGCCACTCAAACGGGACAAGGGACACCACAACCCAAATGGAGCAAGAGGGAGCTCTTGCAGAATTTGAGGGAACAAACAAGGACATGGAATCATGCCCATGATATGATGATGAGAAAAGCGTCGCATGAAGCATTGCTTGATGAAATATTATTTTAGGCGCCCCAGCGGGCATGGCGTTACGGAAACGGAGCATGGAACAACCAGTGAGCATTTCGTTTGGCGCTGGTAAAGGGAATACTATTTACTCAATTAAATATGCCCTGTCCTCGGCCTGTCCACGAATTGTAGCGCCCATATGTATTACAATACAAAGTGAAAGAGACGAAATATATGAATCAATAAAGATATAAATGTAAATATCTGGTGATAGACTTGTGAATGTGCCTTTCGTATTGCAACTTGTAAAGGTTGTGTGGGGCACGCGCGACGCTTGGACCAAGCGAAAGCTCTTTACGATTGGAAATCGGAATATCAGATAAATTATAGATTGAATTCTTCTTCGCCTTTGCCTGTCCAGCGCTTTCTTGCAAAGCGATGCCGTCGCACGCTCCATTCGAGCGCAAATTCTCCGGATGAGTAACCAATGGCTTTGTGCCTTCCGATACGCGGCACAAAATCCCCGTCTGATAGTGCGCTCGGCATCCCGCTCAACGACGCGGTCTCTCCACTCAAGCGTCCCCAGCCGCAGACCCCACGACGACACGCCACGAGATGACGATGGGCGCAAGCCCGAGAACGGGACGGGCGAAACCAGGAGAAATGGGGAGGAAGCCGAGGCCGCAGAGGAGAACCTTTTCGGGGAGAACAACGCCGCGGTCACGAATGGGGAAAGCAGCCAGAGCCGCAAGAAGCCGACGACCGGCCTGAGGTCGCGAGTCCAGCGGAATCGAAAATCCGACTTGCCGCCCGTCCAGATACCTAAGTCCTTTCTCGGCCTGGCCATAGATCGCCACGGGGAGACGAAGACGCTGCTTAAAGCCGACTCGACGGAGCAAAATCGAGATAACACCGGCGGAGAGAAGTTGCGGAGTAATGCCTTATTCAAAGCGGCCGCTTGGTCTGACCCAACCATTGAGGAAGCTATTGCCGCTTTTAAGTCAAAAGACAACCTTAGCCCGATTAGTAGGAGACTGGACGTGCTAGGTGTCTCGGCCTATTGGGCTGTGTTGCACCAAATCAAGGCACAGCATGGAGACGACGCATACTCCAAGATACTCGAGTCGACGCCACCGCCAAAGTCGCTTGACTGGGTGGTAGCACTTCTTAATCACCAGGGTAAGAGTGAGCCGACCCTTTCTCAGGTGCTTTCTACGACAGAACTGCTCCATCATATAATAAAAGATGGTGAAATCCCAGTGACTAAGGCCGCCTTGTTTGAGCCCTGCATGATCGACGAGCTTGTTACAGCTCTCAGAGCCGAGTTCTTTATTCAGGCGCCTGAGAATAGCAAAATCGCAAACTTACGTCGGCCTGCTACGATCATTAATGTGCAAGACTGCTCGGGGTTTTCAGTGGCACAAGGCATTTTACAATATGTCGCCGAAAATTTGGAAGCTGATATTTTACATCTCAGGGCTCATGATATTGCACACATTGTAGGGCGTTACATTGGGCAAGATATCACTAGAACTCTCGGGGATATGTCAAAACTTGGTTACAAAGCGGCGGAGAACTCTGGACGACTAAAGCCGCGCCCTATTGTGGAAGAGGAAAACGACGACGCTGAAACCTATGAGCTACCAATTACAGTGATGCTGCGCGACGAGAAAGCACGGAAGGACACGAAACGACAGACGATCTCCATGGACGAGTTTTTGCTGAACTCTGGCACTCGTGGGAAAAGCGATGAGCTCTGGGAGGACATGAAAGTGAACGCAGCTCTAGACGAGCTTATCCATTCGTCAGATACAGACGTGGACGAACAAAAACCCTTGATTATTCACATTCACGATTTCAACGCCCTAAGTATGGATGAAAACGGCGTTGCAATTATCTCCAAGATTCGGAAAGTTGTGGACCACTTATGGTTGTCAGGCCGCAAAGTAGTCCTTGTGGGTTCCTGCTCGGCCAGTGGCGCACCGAGATCCTACCAAACGGCACTGAGGGGCTTGGAAATAAGCGAGCGAGTCATTCATTTAAGTAAGCGCTACTTTCCCGATGCTCAAGTTCGCGCAAAGTGCAAGTTCACGCTGGCTCTGTGGGAGAAGCAAGATTACCTCCGCGAGAACGATGAAAATATTGTTCGGATGTTATGGTCCATGACCGAGTCGGGCGATTCTATATCGGAATTCTCAGAAGGAACACTGGGACTTGATAAATACGCTGGCTCTGAACTAGAAATAGACACTGAGTCGTTCGCAAAATATTGGGATGGCGTTTTATCAGTGACGGAAGTATATCGAACCGCGACAACAATGATAGGCCTAAGCTCAACGAGCGCTATCGAGCTATTCAGTCTAGATTGTTTCGAGAAGGCAGTCGCCAAGATGTCTGCTGCCGATGAAGCCAGAGAAGTGGCGGCGGTCAGGTCAAAAGCCTCCGTGAAGAAAGACTTGAGAGGAGACCTTTTCTTAGGGGCACGGAAGATGGATCCGTTTGCCGAGAACCATGAGGAGAAACTGATGTCTGGCCTGGTAAACGCGCGAGATTTGCGCACGACTTTTGAGGATATACATGCTCCTCAAGAGACAATCGAGTCGATCAAGATGCTTACGACACTATCGCTAGTTCGACCCGAGGCCTTCTCATACGGAGTTCTCGCAAGCGATAGAATTCCCGGTTGCCTATTATACGGCCCGCCCGGCACCGGCAAAACACTACTAGCAAAGGCAGTAGCTAAGGAAAGTGGTGCCAACATGATCGAGATTAGTGGAGCTTCTATCAACAACATGTACGTTGGCGAAAGCGAGAAGAACGTACGAGCTCTTTTCAGACTTGCAAAGAAGAAAGAGCCGATGGTCATCTTTATTGATGAGGCTGACGCCCTACTCGGAGCCCGAGGCGGGCTTCAAAATGGGGCCAGGAGAGAGACGATCAACCAGTTTCTCCGTGAGTGGGACGGGATGGACAAGATGAAGGCTTTCATCATGGTCGCTACAAATCGGCCGTTCGACCTCGACGAAGCTGTACTCCGACGTCTACCTCGCAAGCTGTTAATCGACTTACCTCTCGAGATGGATCGAGCAGCTATCTTGAGGATCCACCTCAAGGATGAAGTTATAGACGACACGGTATCAATCGAGGATCTCGCCAAACGTACTCCTTTATACTCGGGCTCTGATTTGAAGAACATGTGCGTTGCGGCTGCCATGGCAGCCGTGAAGGAAGAGCTCGAGGCGTCTGAGCGCCATACGGGCCCAGAACCATATAAATGGGCCGAGAAGCGAGTGCTCAACCGCCGACACTTCGACAAGGCCCTTAAGGAGATCGGCGCCAGTGTCTCGGAGGATATGGCGACGCTCACGGCCATCAGGAAGTTCGACGAGCGGTATGGCGACAGCAAGGCGCGCAAGAAGAGGAAGGGCATGGGCTTCGAGGTCGTTCCTGAAACGCCCGACTCTGAGCAAGCGCGGGTCCGCAGTGGACGGTGATGCTAGCCATATGAGGTATGTATGATCAACCTGTACGGATATCTTGATGTAATTTGTATTATACCTAGGGTATTTACTTAAAGAAGGTCGGACTATGCGCCCGAAAGTGCATCTACTTTAGAGAATATTAGAAGGGATGGGCGCGTCATTGCTGCTATATCTTGCACAGCATGAGATATTATACCAATTAACTCAGAGTGTCTTTGAGGATTGACAGGGTGTTCTCCATGATGATAAACTGAACATACTTACTTGCTATCTTATCTGCAAAGGCGCAGTCCATATCAAGATCGGAAGTCGCTTTCAGACTCTTTCCTCTATCTGGTTGAATAGGAACACGTGATCTTTCAACTCAACTCAGGCGGGTATACCTAATCGAGATCAGCTCTTTCGCTAACCCTGTTCGTTTTCACTGCCGGCTCAGTGGACAGTATCACAGCCCCCACGTCGTCAGAGCCTCACAGTCCCCTTTTCCATATAAATAGGGCGTTCAGTGGCGTCTACGGCCCACCTATCAGACGCCAACATCCATCCACGCGAAGATTGCAGGAAGCATCATCCACCCTATTTTGCATGTACCTCAAGCTCTCGCCGCTTTAACGACTCCCACTTCGATCTCTGCGAAGAGAAATACCCAGTGTTCCCCCTTCTGACCGTCACAGCACTCACAGCAGTACCCACGCTTTTTCCAACAGCAACATCTGCACGCAACCAGCTTACGTTCTTCGCTACATCCAATCACGCACCACATCTGAATCTCTTGCCGCTTCAACGACAACCCTTGGTCAAGATGTCGGAGTACTTCAACAACTACGACTTCGACGCTCTCATGGGGCCTGCCGACCAGGCGTTTGACTTCGGTTTTCTCGATAATTCGAACCCGATTGGCCAGAATGAGGCCGCTGGCTACGACTACAACGCAACCTACGACTTTGATCCTGGCATGGACTTTGCTGTTGACCCCGCTTTTGACTTTGATTTCAATGCCAGTTTCCAGCCTGGGCCCTTGCTGCCTGACGCCACTACGATCACTGACCAATCGTGAGAGCTTTTTTTTTTAGCTCTTGCTAACAAAAAGGGTGTTTGTTTGGCCAAGCAGCAGGACTCTACAACGGCTACAGGATAACATGTGAGTCATCTCCTCGTACATGAGTGTCAATTAAGTCTAATTCGTAGGCCGTATAGTAGCGAAGGCAGTCCTCCTACCCTGTTGATTCAGCAACAACAGTCTGACGCATTCAGTCAAAGATGGACTAGAATTTCTGCTTTGGCTTTTACTTGCCAAGAGTGCGATCACTCGTTCAACTCTAAGTGGGATCTTGATCACCATTCCAGCACTGAAAATCATGCTACATGGGCTTGTTTTCAGTCGGGTTGCAGTAACCGCTTCCATCGGAGTGAAGACCTATATTACCATCAATCTACTCCACATTTACCCAGTCACCGCGAAGTCTGGGATGGGTCGGCTATTGCATGTGCTGAGTGTCATGAGGCATTCCGCTCCAGGATCGAATTGGTAGATCACGCGAGATATAACAAACATAGCCCCTACGCATGTTTGTGTGGAGCCAAGTTTGCCAGGCGTGACGTGCTCGTCCGCCACCTCGAAGGTTTTACCAAGGAAAGTGCAAAGTACCAATGCACATTCTGCAAGCGTCATCGCGGCAAACAGGCATTTCGCCGGAGAGATCATCTCGTTCAGCATCTTCGAGGTTATCACAAGATGGAACCAGAGGAAATCAACAAAGCATCTCCCCCCATGTCTCGAGTTCGGAGCCTCCAAATCCTAATATGCCCGCATGCGGATTGCGAAGCGTACCGAGATGACACTTTCAAAGCCCTGCCATGGGCAGAACAACACGAACGAAGACCTTTTCAGAAACAGTCCGAGTATAACAAACACATGAGAGACGTCCACAAAGAAAGTGCATTCTCCTGTTGCGTCGCTGGTTGCGATCGAGTGGGCGCCAAAGGTTATATGCGCGAGAAAGATTTAATGAAGCATCTTGCGGACAAGCATCCCGAGGCTCCGAACTATTCCTACATCTGCCCCGAGCCTCTGAAGTATCAGTGCGATATATGTGGCAAAAGACTCGCAAATGTTTATACTCTTGAGGATCATAGAATTTTCGTGCATGCGTCCTCACTAAACGTTCTCACAAATTGAACAAATGCCCGCTCGGTAATATATATCCCAACCCCATTTCTTCCACTTGGTCAGGCAAAATGAAGGGGAGCGAGATGAGATATGAAGTGTTTCTCTGGTTTGGCATCCTTTATTTTGAAAACGATTGAGGGTGATAGCTATATATAACAAAGAGGAGAAGCAGATGTGTATACTGAGGATGGCTGCTCGATTCCTAGTCTCAGTATAGTTAGTGAATACATCAATCTTCGCAACCCATTCAGTTCCTATAGTTCCTCTATAGCGAAAAGCCCGCGACTCCTCCTCTGTATATAGTTTCTATACCGAGCGCCTTCTAATTTGAAAAGCTGACACTATAACAGAAACGCGCGCTTACGAGTAAGTTTGATGTTCGTGTGAGTGACAGGTCTCACGTGCTAGATATTGGGCACATAGTTTTTAAACATTATTAGAGTAATCAAGTTTCCTCTCATGTTCATGTGTGCGGGGAGGGGCGTCGTTTTTCTACGTCGGGTTCGTATGGTTCGCCAGCATTCCGCCAACAGTAGTAGCGCCATGGTTAACCTAGCTCCAAGGTAAATTATTGTAGTGACCGTGGTTCTGAGGCTCTGCATGACGTATCTGAGGGTAAACAAGCAGGCGCAATTGAATAAGGCCTCAGAAGTATGTCAAATAATTGTCAACCGCGAGAAAAGCTATAGTCCTCCTGGTCTTGTTATTCATAACGCCTCTGGATTGACTAAGATTCTGATAAATGGTGACTGACTGCTGGTGTAGAGCGGATATAGGGCGGAAGGGTGGAGGCCATGTAGTATCATTTGACCCTAAATGATTGACGAAGAAACGAAAGAAGCGCCCTATTACTAGAAATTCATTGAAATTCCATTGTGGAATTGTTCTGAATGACTAGGAAGATGAAAATTAATTAAAGTGGTGTTGGTTCTAGAACTACATGATGCTTGGCTTGTTAGAAGATATTTGATTACCACCTGCTTCACATGGATAGTGTTGGTGGTATTGACACCCTTATAGACATATATGGCATACTTGACTCCTGGAGCCCCTTCTTAGACGGAGTACACAATCCGGATTCAGGTGTCGAACAGGAATATTATAAGACTTGCGGGCGACAACTCTTGATATCGTATATTTAGGGTTCACCTCGATGTCTTATAAATTACAACGAGTACCCAGCTAAAATAAAAGCAATGCATATTCAACCTACGACATCGGAGTCTCCATTCATTCACTACCCTACTTATGAAGAATAGAAAGCCTTAAGCTCCTTCCACGAGTAAGAAGTGATTCAGTGCGCCACAAAGATCCAGATGTAGAGCAAGTAAATCTGACACCTGTATGAACATTGCATCAAACACCTAGATGAATAACCAATGTTAGTAAGAAAAGGAATGTCTCCCATTGGATCAAAAGTGTTACCGCCATCCCGCCGTCGAAGAAATTATTAGCGACGTAGGGTAAATGAACCCGCATGAATAGGGCGGGCGAGAGTTAGGGTGAACAATCCAAAAAGAAGAAAAAACACAATATATTAAAAGTGTTCTTACGATGATATACCAGTATTCGCCTAGTGCCAGTGCTGCTATTTGTCTGGGGTTGCCGTCAACGTAGCGTTGGATTGTCAAATATGTCCGCGCGATGATGGTCGTCATCCATCCTAGGTCGCCTTTCTAAGGTCCGAAATAGGAGTCAAAGAATATGTAGGCAGGACACGTTCAAAATGGTACATATCTTCGGTCAAGACCGATTTTATCCAAGAGCGCGCCTCCCAGGGTGGTATATCCCCGCCGTGAGCCTGCAGAGGAAGCCTGCAGATAAATACCTATGCTTCCTTCCTGTACACAGAACTCTCTCCCTTGATAGACAACGAGAGAATTATAAACTTCACATGTCTCCTCAAATGGATACCCAGAGGATACCGCTGATAACATCGCCCAGTTAATCGTTCTGCTTCATGTCCCAGTGGGAGAAGACAAGCACCGCATCGCAGATAGACAGAAGCAACAACACAGACATGCCTGATCACAAGTTACCTGACACCTCGAGTCACATCCCGCAATATGTGCAACCAATCACCACTCCTCCGCATGCACGTCTGGTGGCTTCCCCTCTGGGGTCCGCAGTGCAACGAGATTTGTAAGCCATTCATTTCCTGCCAGCTCTGCTAATGAGGTGTCTGCGTTTCTAGTGACCAGGATGTCTGTGTCTGCGTCTGCATTGCCTGTCGTACCTGCTACCGGAACAATACCGCGCTCCGTCAACACGGCGCCAAGGAAAACCACCGCCCATACGGATGTGTTTGCGGTGGTGCATTTGCCCGTTTGGATGCTCTGGAGCGACATATTGCGTCCAAGAACAAGGTCACTAGGTTTTACTGCCCCCTTTGCGAACATGATGAGACTAGGGCATTTGCTCGCGCCGACCATCTGCCTCAGCATCTGAGGACCTTTCATAAGATCCCAGCAGGTAGAATTCCCCAAGATTTTACTTCTAGCTTGGCATCCGATGGCCCTGCCGAGGACTCAATACCCGCCCCTCAATCTTTCTTCCCGTGCTTGATACCAGGCTGCATAAAAACCGGCGAGCTCGCATATCTTCGACAAATTGATCTGGAAGAGCACATGGCTTTGGCGCATTGTGCGCACCAAAATGCCATCCCTGTCCAGCAGCAGCTCAGCAACCCTGTCCCTACATGGACGAACTTCGACTTTCAGCAGAACGCTGCTGACCTGACGTTCCTACAAGATGCGCAACAGAACGGGCTTTTGGAGCCAGCCCCGGCTGGAAACTACCAAGCATACGGGGAAGCAATAGGGATCGATGGCTTTGTCGGAAACTCGGTTTTCCCGATCGATAACGAGTTCGATATTGGTTTCTATTAAACGAAGCTTGACTTCGATGTCTGATTTACTTCTGCTAAACGTTCGGGAAGACAACAACTGGTGTTTATGGGGAACGATTTATATTAGCCAGGGTGTGATGTTGCGGCCATGTATGTGTGGATTATATAGATTCCTTTATATTCATGTTGTAACGATAGATGATTTGCGTCGCCACATCGCTGGTGATATTTGGTAGGGTACTTCCCGCAGGTTTCGCGTTGTTTCATTGGTATTATTTGCTATGACAATTTATATCCTTACTCCAACATCAACAATATCATGTTCAATTCCTATATATGTCGAAGGGTGAAGCGCTTATATGCGGATAGCAAGCTCCTTCTTCTAATGCTTGACCACGATCTTACCTCCCACATCATGAGAGTCCAGCGCATGATGCGCATTCACGATATCCCGATATTCAAAAACCCTCGCGGGTCTCGCATCCCACTTGCCCTGCTCAATCTTCCGCACAATCTCCTGGAATGGGATATCTGACAACGAGAACTCCGGTGTGCCCAAGACCTTGCTGTGGAAAAGACTGAAATGCACACCAGACTCCATCTGCACCATGGGATTGAAGTCCTTCACCGGCTCCAATCCTCCCAGCCACCCGGCTTGTAGCATTCGTCCGCCAGGCCGCGTCAATGCGATGGACTCTAGGAGAACCCTGTTCCCGATGAGATTGAGCGTCTTGTCGAATTTTCGCACTGTCTCGTCCTTTTTCTTATTGAACAAACCGCTTTCCTCACGTACTGCCTCTGAAGCCCCCATCTCCCTCAATCGCTCAAACCGCTCCTCGCGCCTTGTGGTAGCGGTCACGATAGCGCCAGCATCAATAGCGAGATGCAGTGCTGCCTGGCCTAATGTGCTGGTAGCGCCACGGATGAGGACCTTCTCGCCCTTCTTAACGTCCAATACGGTGAACAGACACGACCACGCTGTGCAATACACTTCAGGCAGTGCAGCAAGGTTTTCCCACGATAAGGTGGTATCTAAGGGGATGGTATTTCTCGAAGATACGGTTACATATTCGCCATAGCCACCCGGTCTATTGCGACCCAGCCCGCCCATCACGGCGGCGACTTTGCGGCCGATGGGGAAGCGCTTGGCTTGGTCTGGGCTCGAGGGGTGAGGATAGGACTCTATTGTGCCGACGCATTCTAGGCCTGTTACTGGGTTCCATTCGTCCCATTCGCCTCTGCGCATGTCTTTTGCGGATAGTCGCGTTAGTATTCGCTGTGATTGGTGCGTTGTCGGGTACTACGTGCGGGAGACTGCAGGTATTGTAATATGTGGGAGCTCAAATATGCTTGTGCTTGGAATTCATTGAGGGAAAAAGGCAAGGGTATTCGGTGAGTTGGAATTATTACTTACGCATTTCCGCATGATTTACGCCGAAGGCGTGAACGCGAATTAGCACTTCATCGGCTCCTGGTATAGGTTTTGGAACGTCGCGGTATGAGAGCACCTCTGGGCCGCCAAAGCTTGAGATAACTATTGCGCGCATCGATTCAGCCATATCTGGCTAATTTATATTGAAGATCTTTTATCCAGAGAGTTTCGTGTAGAGATATAAATGTCACCTATTTGTGACGCAATTTTTAGCGTATAGGAGACTGATGGTAAACTGTGAGGATAATTGGAGGATGGATGGTGATAAGAATTTTTGGTAATTGACTTCTGAAGCCATCTTGAAGTCTCTTATATACACTTTCCATTTATCACTATTACCAATTCAAATGAAGCTCTGTTCTATTGCTTTGGAAACACTGAATCTCAACGTGGACGAGGTGATTCCACATATACGTCAGTGTAGCATTTCACGAATGACTCAGTAAATACCATAGCAAATCTAATGATAAGAGTCTAAGTGCCCGCCGCCAATTGTGCATGAGCATGCTTATACCTTAATGGCCAAACAGCAGAAGCGAGACCACCTATTTCCGGAGATGTTCAATTCGGAGCTCCCCGACTGCATGGTGGCTGATTAATCAACGAGCATCAACCTGATTGGCGATTAATCAACCGCTGCTATTGACACTCTGACATAGGCTTGCCCCGACCGGCAGATTTCAGGCACGCTTGGCCGACTCGGTCGTACGTGATTCCTCAAAATGAGTACTGTATGATGATATTTTGCATAGTGGCCTGCTTGATCGTGATCTTCATGTACTTTTTGACTTTCTCCTCCAGGGCCCGGGGATTCGGCTAGAGTGGAAGATGCTCGAACCTTACCCAGAGCTGAATTAAGTGTGCACTATAATATCATCATCAGCATAGGGGAAAGAAAGTTCACTGCTACGAGAAAACATAGGAAAAGAGTCAAGGGTTGCAGAAAACACTCTCTGTTTCCAATGAGTTATGTTATTAAAGAGTAAGGATTGAGAATGGCTTATAGACAAAAATTGAATGATATCATATCTCATATCAATACAAGGGAATCTTTCAACTCAAGAAAATTCCCAGAACGCCGGCTATGCTGCTGGGTATAGATAGATGCCCTCGATGCCGTAGACATTTTCCAAAACTGAAAAAAGACGCCGCTCCCACAAATCCGATCGAATTATCGATTTCATTATACACGACCCGCACTCCATTCAGTCCGCGGCTCATTCATTCGTCGCCGGTCGCCACCAGCCGCAAGCCGCAAGCACACGAATAATACATTCTTTCTTCATAAGCGCGCATAGTCAACGCCGAATATCCTTCTTGTAACGTCGTTAGTTATCTTGCGCAAGCCCTAGGACCCTCTGCAAGCTTCTTTTCATGCCTTTCGCAGCCCCCGCATCGTCCTTGGTTGGGCTTGTGGAGGCAGCATTTGGATCGCTACCAGCACTCAGTCTCCTCCCAAGGAAATTGAAGCTAAGTCGTCTTCCGATACTCAATCTCTTCTCGGTATTGCTGTCTTTCCTTTTCTTTTTGCGAACCGCCACGACAGACGGTACCTCGACTGGTCGTGGGGGCCATTCCCCATCTCGTTTCCACCCCACAACACAAGCGCGCAGCACATCAGCTAGATTGACTGGGCAGGCAGGCGTCAAGGCATGAACGATAATTTTATCGTAGATAGCAGCGTAAGTAGCGGGGGTGATAGAAGCACGCATCGGATTCGCGGCTGGAAGTAGAGGTGGAGGTACTGGTAATAATGTTTGAACTGGGTATTGAGATGAGTCCTCTTTAGCCTTAAGCTCCTTGGGCTCGGTATCCACAGATGATATAGCAGTAGTATCGCCTGAAGTACGGGTCCCACTGGGACTCAGCGGTGCGCTAACTGTTGACTCAGTAGGCGAATCGGTAGGCGATGATGATGGTGATGATGAATTCGAAAGCCGCCAGAAGGATAATCTCTTCGTTGCGGGAGAGGTAGGGGTTGATTCGATCGGCTTGGGACGAACACGAACAACCTTAGCACCGGTCCAGGCGTCTCTTCGAGCACTAAAGCAGGCCAACCCGGAATTCCATTCCATTTCGGCACGCGCGTCTCTCCTTCGCTTTGCGCTACGAGCTAGCTCCGTCGCCTTGACAGTTGAGCCCACGGCATCCGGAGTTTCGAAGCGATATGCCAACGGAGAAGCCGGTTCGTTGGACTCATCATCAGACAAGTCGGATAGCCACTCAACCCGAGGAGAGAAGTGAGTGAGATCTTCCGACATGATACTGTATATCGACGCGACGTCGCAATCATCATTATCATCATCATCGCAGTGATACCCGTCATCATCAACGCTGAGTGCAGGTTCGTCTGTTTCCTCGACTTTTCCAACAGCAGACTGTTGTGCCCGCAACGGCTCTACCTGTTCAACGGGATGTTCTAAGACGGGTTTCTCTATATCCTCCTCATTAGATGCCGGTGGCCAGTTGAATACCCAGTCATTGCGTATCCTTTCGGTTAGAAAGCGCCGCACTGCTTCTTTCTGTTTCGCCTTATCCTTGCTCACGAGATCCGGATCGTAGTCTCGTGACACTGGCTGCTGCGAGTGTTGTCGCAAACGCGATAACGGCAATTTTGTGGACTTGTAGAGGTCAGAAAACAGCATCTTGTGTGTCGTCGTCGTTGAGGGACCCCCAGAGACGGTGGCTTGTGGCGTCGAGACAGCACTGATGTCGCAAGCTTGTGGTTGACAATGGGCAGCAGCTTGCCGTCCTGTTATAGCTTGGCCAACCTCATATGTGGGGTGCGGGGAAGGACTGTGACTGGCGGTGGCGGGAATGAGAGCGCCATTTACCGGCCTTGGTGGTTCCATTTCAACTGGGGTTCCTTGTTAGCTTAATGCGAGACGGGCAGTATGGGAATGTGCATCACAAGGGCCGAGAACAGGTTGCAACATCAGTTGGGTGGTCGTGCTGATTCACAAGACCGGATGGGGCCTTGACAAATAGGGAACAAGGGTACGGTACTACCGGCAAACGAAATAAGATCTCACGAGATTTGCATGGATCCTGGCAGTATAAGTATACTTACGTATACGTATGCAGTAAGACATGCGATAGAACTCAGTAGTAATTCAGAACGGCACTCACGAGTAGGTAGTTCGATATAGTCGTTCGATTCTTAGCCCCCCATCAATGGTCTACCTAGTTGAATACCTATCAAATGCAAGCCTGACCTGGGGAAGACGATCAATGGCTGGGGCGCCAAGATGTATGTACAGACCCAAATCTGCATGCCGTAGGTATTATTACTGGTACACCATGCAATTTTGGCGGAAGACCCCTGACGCTTGGCTGGGGTGAGGTCGGTTGACTATAAGTGGGGGGATGTATGGCGTTGGTCCCATTTGAGGGCAAAAGAGGTCTCGAACAGCAGACCAAGCCGGAGAAAAGAGGACAAGAGAACGCAAAGGGATAAAAATGGTGGTGTAAATCTGCGAAGAAACGTACCTCAAAGAAGCGAACCTGGTGACAATGCTATACCACCGAATCGGGGAGTGGAAGTCGTGAAACAGGTTGCACGTAACACTGAGTAACACTCGAGTATAACTAGGTATACGTAGTAACCTAGGTATCTGATCAGCGATTAGTCCTCAGTCCTTGCAGAAGGACTAGGCTCTATGTAGATAGGTAATTAGGCTATCGTGCCAGAGAAGTTTTCGCAATCTGGGCAAAATCTCAATAGACTTCAAATATACGGTGTGTCTTTACCAGCAAGGGTCTGACGAGTGTCAACCTTGAGCTTAGCGCTCTGTAACCTCGCTTTAGAGTGTGAAAATGATCGGAGCTAACCCGGTGTATATAGGTTATTCCCCTTTCAGAGCCACGACAGTATCAAGCTCCTCGCAGAGGTAGCAGACGTCCATCTACCGATCGCAAGGAACAATATCCTTTTGCCGAGAGGCTTTATCGTGTCTTGGCTAGGTCCTAGACTGTATTCCATGAACGAGTAACTGGATTTGTCACCAGACCGACGGCTCGCTACAGTACGGTGAGGTAGTAGCAGAGGAGGGGCTGGGATTGGGAGATCGGGATCCAAAGCAGAATACAATGTGTGCTACTGCAAGTATCCTGCAATAAGTAAAGAACCACACTCTGCTTTACTTCAGGATTTGGGACGGTGGCAGTTTTGCGTATAATGATAATTTTGGTAGTGCTGCTGTAAGTTAAGTAAGATTTGACATGCTGCAAAGGAAGGCCTATAAGGCCGCCAAGCGGCCACCTAATCGGATTGAGATTTAAGATGTCGGAGATAATCGGAAATAAAATAGAGGCTCGAGAGGGTGGCTGTATCTCTTATCGTCACGAGATGATTCTCCACTTATAACTAAGTAGACATTAGCAGCCGATGTTGATTGATAGTAAAACCAGACTCCGTTAAGTTATAATTTCGACAACACGACAACACGAAAGACAAAATCGAAGGCGTTTCAAGGTGGTATATTTAGGCTCTTATAGTCTCTTCCTTTGTAGGACACAAGCTGTATGAATAGCCGGCTGTAGCGACATCTCGGAGTCAACCTATTTTCCCAGGCTCCTTGCCAGAATGCCAGAATGCCAGACAATCTCAATGTCTGCAAAAATACTACCTAGCAAAGACTATGAAATTTCCGGCAGCACGACATCAATCCCACACCAGCAACTTGAATAACAAGGCAATTCGTCATCCAAGTATCACTCGGCTTAACATAAGTCTCTTCATCTCGCCCTAGCAAGTCCCTCCGTGTAATAACGGGCCGTGTCGTCGTCCTTTATTTCTTCTTCTGTCGATGTTGCCGGACTCTCTTGATCACTGCACGGCCACTCTTCGTCTCAACCAAAGCAGGGCGCGGTCGAGAAAACGCATCAGGGATGTTCTTGAAATCTCCATCATTACTTGATGAAGAACAACGGACGTCATGAGTAGTTCGCTTGGCTTTACGGTGATAGACTGGTCGAGTTTCCCTCTTCGTACCCTGTGCTAAGGCTTGCTAGGCCTCAGTCTCTGCTTCGTGCTCGTCTCTGATTGTCTTCGGGCTGCTATCACATTTATTCTAGTAATCAGGCCAGTCAGCGCAGCTGCTCAGCTTCTGTGATCTGTCAGTTCCACGGATGACTCACCTCGTAGTCTTGATTGCTGTTCCCCATATAACCATCATCAGTGAGATGAGACACGTATGGCACGAGTCCAGGTTCTCGAGATATGTATTGTTGGTTGGGTGTCACATGGCTGCCATACTTGGCGCGGTTTTTCTCATTCAAAGCGTTGGCGACCAGAGCAGCAGTGCCAGTCAGCTGTGTCATGTCTAGGCCACCAATGAATCGACTGTCTCCCTTGAATGACGCCGTGAGCGGAGTTGGCTGTTCGATATTATCGCCATTGACCATACTACCAGGCTTAGGTTGCGGTTGAATTCCAGCAAGTTCGAGTGCTTCGTCGAGAATACGGGAATTCTCATGGCAACGAGCCGAGTCCTCCTCAGTGAAGAACGCAAAAGTTCCGGGCAGTGGACTTCCATACTCCGGCAGACATGCAGTTAGCCCATTCTCGACAATGATATCAATGAGGTCCAGGCTGTTGGCGACAAATTGTTTGGCAATACGATCCGCAACACGTCGGTCAAAGCCAGTCATACAGCGCTGGCCAAGATACATTCGCATTTCATAGGGAGAAGGATCCGAGGGATAACATTGGATTGGTCGCGAGAACACAGTATTTTCGTACGTCATCTCGTTGAGGACAGCCTCTCTCGCGCCAGTGATGCCAAGTCCGATGCCTGCTTGCACTCCTATAAGCCACAGACGCTCGGTCTCGTCATGTACCATGTCGTCGGAGCCCACGATAAAATCCAACGACTGGTACGCGGAGGGGGGAAGCGCTAGAATATTCGGTCAGTTGGCCATTTCGATTGTGATCTGTGAGACTTTCAGGGGCTTCTGACACAGTCTTGGCCCCAAAACGAGGGCTCGAAGTTGTTCGGAGAGAAAGAAAACGGCACCAAGAGTCACTCACCTGCTTCTCTTTCGAGGCCCATATCTATACTATCTACATTGAAATCATATAGCTCGAATTGGGTCGGAGTCAAAGGCGTAGCAGCAATTGGAGCCAGACCGGTGCCTGAGTCTAGAGTTGAACCTAGACTCAAGGTTGGGGTTGAAGACTCGGTCTGATACTCTTTTTCATACGTCTCTGCAATAATATTCGGTCTGAGACGTGGGTCTATGAGAGACTCGTCAAAGTAGCTATTGTTGAGCTCTTCATTGACTTCTTGGTCGTCCGCCATACTTAGCAACTAAGTGAGGACTCCAAACAGAAAGATGCTTGATAGAGAAATGTAGTACCCAGGACGTGGTTGACAAAGACTTAAAAAGAAATTCTGGTGAAGGTAAAAAGCATCTTACAACAGGGATAAAGGCGTAAGGTAATAATGAAATTCACATATAAATTAATGGTAGTGAGGTCCTTGGCGAACTTCACGCGTAGAGAAAGAACGTTGTCCCCAGCAACAGCGTTCTCGAGTCTGAACAACGCACACAACATATATTACCCCGCCATTGCGCTATGTTATTTGTTTATAACGGCAGATGATGAACATCATAAGAGCTACGCAGAAGTACATTTTGGTGAGTTGCATATGTGCCTTTCTTTAACACAACTCCTCCTGATATTGCAAGACAAGGAAGCCCGTCTGTCAACAGCACATAACACCCAACACTGCTCCAGAAATCTGAAGGAATGAATAGTGGTCGATAAAAGATGTGAGAATATGCATTGATGCCAAACTTTCATTGTTGCATAAAAACAAAATATATTATCATGCTCGGGCATAACAGGCAGAATGTAATATGTGAACATAATCAAGACCTTTTTAATATTATCCTGAATTCTTGTTGCTGCAAGCTGAATATGCTTTAAGGAGATCACAACAGCAGAATTACCTATGTGAAGTAGCCTCTGGGTCAAGCTGTATAGGACAGGATGAGGCCCTTGATTATGGCAAGGCAAGAGCGCTAGTTTGATAGTGCACTCTCAACCAAGTAGGAAGGAGCGTGGCAAACAAGCAACACTCCAAGACCAGAATCTGATTGTAGTGATAAAATTTGTTGCCCAGCAGTGCTCATGAATCTCATGTTTCAATTCTTGAAAGGGAAACCGCGTGAGAAGGAATTGTTGTAGTACAAGCAGCAGGAAGGAACGTTGGACGGAAACATACCTCCTTACCTAAGGCTTGGAGTTAAATGACACCCCATTCACTTTTCAGCTCACAACTCTGTAATACCTGATTCATCAGGTATGAATGATATCCTTCTCCTTAGTATCCATGACAAATATTGCCGGTTGCATCAAGCATACTTAATATCCTCTAGATTGACTTACATTTTGTACTTACAAATGTCACGGAACAGAACTGCAGCACTATACCACAACACTATCAAAAGATAGAACGTTGTCAAGTCAGAAACTTGACCGTCTGCAGTTACATATAGTGTTGGAGCCGTAACAACAAACCTTATGGTTACCACAACATGTTAATAATGTATAGCTAGTTAGAACTGCAGCCGTGATCAAAGGCCCCTAAGTAACAACATGAATGGCTAAATATATTTCCGCATGCCTTAACCTTGGCTTAACTAGGCTCTGTTCTCCTATGGACTTACTGTTTCTTACCATGAAGCTAATAAAAAGATTTTTTTGAGAACTTAAAGGGTAATTTCATAGTGGTATGGGAACCAACATTGATATCAGACGGGGTGAACACTGGATACAAAAGAACAAACCAAACACATAGATATTAAATCAGAATTCATTCAAAATATGTATTGTTACATAAGTATTCAAACTGGACATGCCATGGATAAATTGGCATTCTTGCTTCTCTGTGCATACAAAGTGATTCGCAGGGTTCAAAAATACCAATGTGATTTGTATGATGGCGCGGTATAAATGAATTAGCGAGAATAGGGCGTATGCCAAGTATTAACTGCGAATTAGTGTTTTGTTCGAGGATTTCCAACTAAATGAGAATGTATTTGTTATCGCGAGCCGTTCTCCTAATGTCTCAGACCGCCTCATACAGTTAGAACGGCAAACTCCGGCATTGATTAGTCGAACATCACCAACTATCCGCCTCCTATAGCATGCCTACAATAGACAATAATGTATTATCAAGCAAAGACATTTAATGCTGTTCGAAATAGAAAAAAAGTCTACAGCCACTCGTGGTGGTATTATTAGATGTTTGTGTAAACTCGTCAAGCTACTTTTGCCTGGCTCTCCAAGGTGACTCATACTTCTTCTAACCTGATAGCCTGACTATATTAGGAGCGAGTGCGTGTTCTCAAACCATACATTATGTGCCATGCTGAGTTCCTTTCAATACACCCGGATGTTTGCTAGAGTAGGGCTCCTAGTTTAACTTTTTGTAAAAACTTTGCCAGAAGGACCGGCAAGCATCTCATCAGGCACGGCAACGCGTATCCCATTTTTGTTGCTCACCCATCGCACAAATATAGGACTTGGCTTTTGGGCATCGACATCTGGTGTTGATTCCATCGCAGCCAGACCTTTGCGGTTGGTCTTTGGTGGTTGCTTCTTTAGCAACTTGTTGATCGTCTCCATCTATAAATTCCAGAGTTAGATGAGTGATAAGAGATAAAACTCTCTGGAGTGAAGTATGTACTCACCTTGACTTCCTCATTGCGTTTTTCACTGAGGTTCCGTCGACGGCGCGCCATCTCGGCCCGGCGCATAGACAGTTCTTCAGCTGTGAAATGCTTTTTTGCTTGAACCTCTGCCACACAGTTAATACAGTTAACCAAATGAGCTGGGTAGACCCATAGGCATGTATGACATGACTTACCGTCAGAGAGTTTCATTAGCGCATCGCCGTTTTCTTCAAAGCGAGCGCGTTGTCGTTTTGTCATCTTGGTCAAGTCGGGGGTCTCGGCTTGACTGCCATCGTCGTCACTTCCGAGATCGTCCTCTTCGATGGGCTCTGCTTCCTCGATCTCTTCGTCTTCGCCTTCGGCATCCTCCTCGTCACCTCCGCCCACTTTGACAGTGTCATGAATTTCGTCTGCATCGCTCTCTAACTCACTGAGCTCTTCGTCATCATCGCTTTCTTTCGTGTGAGAAGCCGTAGCTTTCGGAGCCGCTGGCTTCGCTGTCGCCCGGGATTTACTGGGACCGCCTTTCTTGGTAGATGGTTTGGAAACTTTGATGACAGGTGCTGGCGGTGGAATGACGCTCATATCCATGTCATCATCTTCGCCTTCAGCATCTTCTTCGCCCTCCTCATCATCATCCCCTTCTGCGTCGATGTCCATGGTGTCATCGACGACAATTTCACCCTCAGCGTCCTCTTCGTCATCGTCCATCATATCATCATCTTCTCCCTCGGCATCTTCGTCCTCGTCTTCTTCGTCGTCATCCTCGCTGGTTTCGACGACGTAGCTTTTCTTTTGAGACCGATTCCTCTTGCCCTCAATAATTTCACCACCGGAGAAACTCTCACGAGCAGCTTGGCGGCTTGACTGAGCAGAGTGGCTGGAAGTGGCTTGGCGGAGCTTGCTTGCGGGCAGCTTAACTGTAAAGTGAACATGGTGGTTAGAACCTGAGGGCGAGGAAGGAGGGCCGCGCGAGATTGATGTCGCGGCGCTCTTACCCTCAACTCGGCGTGAAGATCTGGATGCCATTATTCTCCCTGTTCGGCTGCTAATATGGTTGTCGCTATCAACCATGTCAGTAATTGTCTTGTTTGCCCGTTGGGCAGCAGCGCGACGAGGGCGAGACGCCATATTGGCCAATATCTCGTAATGTGCAAAGTGTTCAATAACGGAGAAGACCGATGAGATTGAACCAGTCGTTGACCTGACCAATCTACTGGATTGGTCCGGGATGGAGAGGGGTTCGATGGCGATGATGGTGCCGTCGCCGTTTGATGACGTTGAGGTTAATGTACGACCATCTAGGAAGGTTGGTATTGTTGTTTTTTGTAAATGTGGCTTGTGTGCGGGTGCGTGTGCGAGGAATGATGATGCATGTGATGATATGATTGATATGATTGGGATAAGCTCTTGTGCGCGGCCTAACAGACAAGAAAAGGCCGTGATACGACCGCCGCAGCAAGCAGCCGATGAGGAAGGCAGGTTTGCCGCAAGGGCTTATTTGATAGTTCTTTGATTGGGGCTGTGGTCTGGTCTGGTCTGGTCTGGTCTCAACTGGTTCTGGATGGGGATTGGAGGAACCTTAACCACTTGGTTTTCGTCGGCGACACAACAAGCAGCCTTCCTTGCTTCCTTGCTCCTGCTCGCGCTCTCTACCTCCCTCTCTCTCCCCCTCAGACGCAGATGGCTGACCAGTTCCAGCAGGCTTGGGGTCTTAGCAAAGGCTATTGAATAAACAGACAATTGACCTGCAGTAGTAGCCTACAAAGCATCGCTTCCCAGCTGGGATCAGCCCAGCCGCATGCCGTACGCAGGGAGGTTTCATTGTCTATATCAGTGCAGCCTTTTGATTGATCGATCCCATGGCATTCGCCCCGTCCATCAATCAAAGCGAGCAACGGTCGCCGGTGGGAAACTCGGACCAGCTTTTGAGTCTGCGCAACCATACCAGGTTCGACGTTTCGTCACAGGTGCAATCTACCAATCTCCACCTCTTATCTCATTCCACCACCCATGTCTTTTCATGTGGACTTTGTGCATTTTGAGTTTTAGGGCATGGCGACGACGAGAGTAACGGCAATACCAACGGCGACGATAGCAAACAAGATTATTGGCACTTACAAGAAGCAGGGCGCACTCGGTCAGACTGACCGAGAAGTCTCACGACGGCTAGCGAATGGGCGCGAGCGTGTTGACTGGAACCGGATGCTCTTAGCTCCCTACGATCGATGATTTCCTTGGAGATATAGGCTACCTCGATTGGTGGTGCAACGCAACAGGACACAATGCTACAGTCTACACCGAGCTGCCGCTTAACGAGGTTCCACAGACGCCCAGAAGCGAAACCCTTTGATCCTTGAATGCTTACCTGCTTTTCGCTTTTCTCGACTTGGGCGGTGAATATGAGACTGATAATATTGTCAACAGCAGCAGAGCAAGACTTGCAATGTGTATATTCTCGGTGGGCGGGAACCTTTGACAAGCGGCGGGTGTTCGAGCATTCGAATATAGTCACCAGTGCTGGAGGAAGGATTTAGTGATAAATGAATGCTGACGTCTTCTCTTTTTCCAAGCATTGATTTCATATAGGTATGCCATCCCACCCCGAAGGTGGCGACGCGACTTGGCTGCTAAGAACAGTACAACTCACTGCAAGCCAAGTCACGTGTCTCCTCATTCAAGTCTCTGCTGCGGTCAGAAGCTTAGACATCCCGTCCCACTCAGATCTAGTGCATATTTGTATCTATGTCCGTCTAACCACTTGTGGATATTTATTTAGATCGCCAACCTATGCTTTCAATTAGACATAATAGCTATATCAAGTTTTCTCAATAGAAAGCCAGTTGGAGTGAGAAAAATTGCTACAACAATAACAATTGGGTGTCGTCCTAACAATCAAGTGCCTCCTTACTTATGTAAATGACTTGGAGAAATATGTAGGGCGCTGGCGGGTATGCTCACTGCACTAAATATACCGGTCCTATCCCTGTCACCCCAAATCCTCGGTTGTATTTGCCGAGGCAGGTAACTACTTAACTACCTCTAAGTAGAACATTAATCCACCATCATACCTGCAACACCAACAAAACGTACGCTTCAGTTCACTTGTATCTATATATGTACATCTTCATTTCCTAGAGTCATTCGCTCTGTTTCCCACATATATACCCAGAGCCTAGACATTCAGAATGGAGGATTCAAAGAAACCTTCTATACCCGCGTGGCAGCAGACCGACGCCGACGCCAATGCCAATGCCACCTCCGAACCCGAAAACATTACCCTGGACCATGCTCGGAGATTCCTTGATGATGAGAGCGTGAAAGCCGCCGCTCCGGAAGAGAAACGAGCCTTCCTGAAGAGCAAGGGGCTTAATGATGCTCAAGTTACTCAATTGCTGGACGAGTCTCTCCAGGACAACCAATCTGCCGCCCTTTCGTCCGCCGCCGCCGAATCGGCAACACCAGACGATGCAGATCACAAGACAGACGCTCACACGGATAGCAGCGAAGCATCGTCAGTATCCGCCGACATCTCCCTGACGGCAGCAGAATCTACTCCTGACAGCTCTTCACCGGCGGCTTTCTCCGCGACCGACAGCCCAGCTCCCATCATCACCTATCCCGAATTCCTCACAAAGCCTCAACGTCCACCACCCCTAATCACCCCTTCGCGCCTTGCCAACATCCTTGCCGTCTCTGGTGGCGTCTGGGCTCTTCTGTACGGCATCTCTGGCCTAGTTGTCAGGCCAATGGTCGATAACCTCAACGACGCCCGCTCCGAGTATTACGAACATGTCAATGAAAGACTCTCTCAGCTGGTCGAGAAGCTTGAGGGCGCCGTGAGCGAGGTGCCCTACAAGAATGGGAAGCCATTAAAGTCCCAGCTCCAGGACCGGGCCATGGACGACAACGAGAGCATAACGAGTGATCCGACCGAGCTCTTCCACCGAGATGTTGGCACACAGACGTCGCCAGCTCCCTCTATCATCGGGACTGCATCTGATGCTAGTAATAGTAGCGAGAAGCCGGTCGATGTTCAAGCAAACCGATTATCTGCTATCAGTGCATCCCTTCGCGAGTTGACCCTTATTCATACGCAAAAGGCCGAGAGTAACGCCGATTTGAGATCAGCGATCGGAGAAATCCGAGACCAGGTAGACAAGCTAGCATATCCACCTGTCCAGGACTTCTCTACATTTGGCGGGCTTGGGTATGGCCAGAGTACGGAGCCGGACGACGAGTTCAAGAAGACGAAGGACGCGATTCGTAGCGTCAAGGGTGTCTTCTTGAGCTCCAGAAGCTTTCCTGCAGTGGCAACGAGATAGTGTACTAAGCCAACTGTCTCTACTCCCTCGATCCCAGCTCGTATGCATCAAAGCCTTACAAAAGGTAAACGCAATAAGCGTCCTCCCTTTCGTCCAACTATGACGTCGAGTAACGCGCGCTCGTCTCCTGAACGCTACGCCTCTATCGCTAAGCATTTGCAGTCGTTACTCGGGCCTTACAATCCGAAAGCCAATAATTATGCGCCAGTCGGAAAAGTGCTTGTACCACGGCCCAATCGAGGGCTCGTACGCTTTGTAAAGCGAAGGTCATCAGATGAAGTGAGTCTTCAGGCGTTATTGTAGCGGGTAAGCTAACATTCATGAGTCACTCTACGTTTCCGAAGAGACGATGACAACTCCCGCGCCTTCTTGCTTGCCGCCACCGACGAGGAGGCTGTCGAAACTATAAAGCAGACTCAACGAATCAGCCGCTGTGTTCTCTGGTGGGCCTATTAAATTCCACAATAGTTATTTTTATGTACGGCGATACCCAGCGTTAAGGTTTCAATATTGTCATGTTAGCTTTGATTAAGTAGCGCCTAATGTCACGTCTGTTTGTAATCCAATTTTCAGGAGGATAACTAGAACACAAGCTCACATTCAACTAATGACGACACTGCAATGATCCCTTAGCAGACAAGCATTTCCATTATCATGACGAGCCTCTAGCCAACATGGTCACCATTTACTAATAATGTCTTCATTTGTACAGGGCCCAGTTTATGATATACACCCAACCAAACTTTGGGGATATACACATATAACGAAGAATGCAATAAACCTAACAATTTTACAGTATATACAACAACACATTGATTTTATCAAAGATATCGAAGCTCCATAGGATATATACAGTTCCGTCTCGCCCTAACCACAGCAATCCTCCTCACTCTCCGTCATGCTCACCATATATACATGCGATCGAACGTAACCAAAATTATGTTATATGAAAACATCGCCTCATGACGACGAAAAAAAATGACGTCTATGTAAGTAGGTATCATCCGAACAGCCCAGCGCAGCCCAGGCTAAATAGCCTGGTGCAGACAGGAGCATGCAATGCAATCCCAGGCGTAAGCCAGCCCCGTCCTTTATTTATGCCTTGATACCAAAACGCCAGTTTCCCACGAAAATAAAAACAAGTCTTGAGGTTGTGTATGAAAGAAGAAAATAGAAGGCAAGATAGTTGTGCTTGTGACGTGGATTGGCTCGAATATTGCCGGGATGCCTTTCCGATAAGTGAAATTCCCGGTCGTTAGTGGTCTAAGCTGCATGCCATCCTTTAATGAATGTTACTAATCCCTGGATCCGGTCCAAGGCCGTAAATCTCTCTGTTTGTATGCCTCCTCCAGTGTCATGAATTGCCGCGCCCCAAGGCGGAAGGACATCTCAAGGTCGTTGGATCATGATTTCGTTATAGCGTGAGGTGCCTGTCCATAGGACGGGTCGAACCCACTCGTCTGGCTGCGGGGATGGTTTGGTTCCGGATATGATGGCACACTATCGCAAAACGTGTGCCTCGACGGCGTCATCATGATGTACATTGCGCGCATCATAGCCAAGAGCACGACGACGACATATACGAGCAAGAGCCCGGTCGAGATGAGCGCCTGCTGGATTACCTGGTTGCGCAGCCAGGTCGTGACGTGCTCCACAGCGCCAGTGATCTCGTCGGTCGTGACGTCGCTCGGCGATGCTAGGAACGTTGTGAGGTCCGAGTCCGACTTGATGGAATCGCTCGCACCGACGGAAAAAATATTATTGGGAAACATGGGGAAGTTGATGTGGGCGTGGTCATGGACCCAGGTGAGGCCCTTCTGGACAGACTCGATCTTGAGCCCGAGCAAGCAGCGCACAGCTTCCGTAGCAAGGCTCTTGAATATTGTGTCTCCGAACGCCGTGTTGATCCCCTTGTCGATTTCGTCCATGAACGTGTTCAAAGTATTGTTGACAGCAGCAGTGCCATTTGTCACTTTACCCAGAATATCATCGTTGATCTCGGAACTGAAGTGGAGGATGACCCCGTTTGCATCATCCGACCATTTTTGCGAGACATTGGTCAGTGACTCAACGACGTGCTCGGCAAAGTCACCAACTTTGCTACTTAGAGCAGGGACCTCGTTCTCGATGGTCTTGAGCAAAATCGCCTGCCAGACACAAGAAAAGAATCCCGCCAAGGCGAGGGAGAGAACAAAGAGGGCCGGGAGACTTGTCGAATAGGAGACGAACCAGCGGACCATTATCTTCCGCGGCTCGCTCCTCCCGCCGATCTTTCTGGACACAGCCAGGCCAACTCGAGACGCTAGAGGAGATGAGTACATGTGTCCGTAATCCATAATATCAACCGCATGATGAGTGAGTTCGCTCTGTCTGCGCCAACGACGCTTCTCCAGAATGTACATTGGAATACACACAGCGACAGCGAGAAGGGCGAGTATTACGATTGCAGCGATTTTCGCGTCGTACGCGATCTTGAATAAAGTGTCGAAGAATTTGACGAGGCCATCGTTGTCAGAGCAGAAAGAAAGAGATTCCTTCTGGGCAACAGGGAATACCTTGTCGTCGAACGTCCAGTTGCCGTACGCTTCGTTTAATTCATTTCGAATAAGACCGAATGGAATATCCACAGCTTGTTTTGTCAAGTTTTTGAGCTGATCGAACGTAGGAATTTTCTTGTTGAGGTCGTCCAAACCCTGCACAAATCCGCTGGTATCGATGTTCACGTTCTTGAGCTCATTCATCTTGTTCACAATAGCTGATTCAAGATCCGGCTTATCTGGTAGGACACTCCTTAGGACCAGGTTCCCATCACGCCCAAAAAGTTCCGATCTAACCTCTTCGAGACCTGGCATGTCGAGCAATAGGCCACGCTTTATTAGATCCTCATCGCGTTTAAAGATTCCTCCGATCTTGTCAGCAAAGCTGTAGACATTGTCGATTACTTTCTGTATATCATCTGCACTGCTTGCGATGCCGTCCGCAACGCCGTCGATGACTTTATTTATTGCGTCGGTTGTTTTCTCTACGGCGACAGCTGATGCGTTGAGGCCACCATGAACCACCATGGCAGTCAAACAGACGTAAGTATCAGTCATCATGCCAATGACAAACAAAATCAGCTGCTCGATGCCCGTGAGAATCATGTCAAGCACGCTCATCAGGGCTTGGACTGCATTAGTAATGGTCGATGCAGTTAGTTGGTTGACTCCGACGGACAAGTAGTGCGGCATAGAAGCGAACGCGCTGCCGACATCTTCGACCTTGGTACAGGCCGACACAGCCTTCACCTGGGCCTCGGCCAAGTTATCGTTAAGACTTCCTATGATGATAAGAAAGTGAACCAGCACCAGTACGATGAGAACAGTCCATTTGTTGAACCAGACTTGAGACAGCCTCGAGCGTAGACCGAGATACGGCGTAATCAGCTTGGGAGACTGGGAACTAGCTGAGGCGCTGTTGGACATATTGCTCTGCTTTAATGATGACATTTCAAATGCATTCTGTGCATCATGGTTGAGCGAAGTAGGTACGCCAGGAAAACCTTCCTTCTCTCTCCAAGCCATCATGCTATGTAACGTTATAGAACGTTACAGGTGTTTATCGTTATGGTGGAAATAGAAAGATTGAAAAGTAGGACTATGCCTAAAGGAAAGTTGCAATGAGAGAAAAAGAAAACGATATAGAAATGGTCTGCTCCAGGAAAGCCAGATGTAGTTGAGAAGTGAAGACTAATAGAGATGTATGAAGGTAGCAGTGATTGTTATGGCCTTGTAACAGGTAGGGAGGGAATGTGATGTAAGATAGGCACCCGAGAAGACAATGAAACGCTCAGAAACCAGCGAACCCCCAAAGAAGAAGTAGATGCCGGTAGGGAATAAAGGGATGAAGAGATTATGTCATAAGCCCATTGCCAGAATGGTGGTGAAGGGACAAGAATACTTAGAGAGACGACGAACAACGATATTAGACGCCATGGGAACAAGAACGTGCAGATAAAAGATATATAGGTGAGCCGGGCTGGCTGGGACTGGAGTCCCATGACCAATTCTGAAGCGAGGTCACTACTTCTCGTCATTAGGAATCCCTTTGTTTCGTGGGTAATTGCTGGTTACAGCAAGGGAAATCTTTTTGTCCTTCGACTTGCTTTGTCCACCGCTGTCAAGTGGATGAGAATCAATTCTGGGCGCGTGGACTTGTGGTGTTAATTAAGCGCCGTAGTCGCTCGAAGGCCAATCGTTTTCTTTGTTCCCGCCATTGCGGCAACTTAACGAACAGGGGTGACCCAGCAGCAATCTGTGGTCTCTACTTCTTTAGGAAATGTAAGTAAGTACGCCCACCCCAGGTAGGTTAGGTTAGGTAGGTAATTTATAAATACTTTAAAGGCACCTATAATGAGAGCCGCCCTTGATGGGTTTGTTAGCAGTGCTAGGCGCCGAAGCACTACAGCAAAGGGGATAAATTGGGCTCAGCGAGAGATGTGGGGTCAGTTAGGCCCTTGTTTACATTAAGCAATGATTAGAGCATCATTATTATCCAGAACACACATACCGACACAAGAGTCTCATTTTCTCAAAGAATGAAGCAGTGTATCATGACCTACATCGACGAAGATTATCTAGAATGTCATCAAGCTATCTGGAGCGGAGCACAGCTCAACGGCACTGCGGCGGCCCGCGCTCGCATTATGCAACTGAAATATGCAACGATGTCCTAACAGCATAACAAAACACGTGCTGTGTGGGTCAAGTAATCAGGTATCTGAATTCATCTCATGGCCGGCTCAAAATGGGCTTATACAATAAATCAAATGAAACAAGTTTTGCAAAAACGTATGCGCATGTAATACTGAACATAATAGGTGAATAATAATCGCTGGTCAGAGTTTGGTAATTCCTCGGAATCGAAGATAAAGTGAGGGCATATTCAATTCTAGTTGCTGGCTGTCTTGGCAGGGAAGATGGATTCTGGGGGAAGTCTTAGATATAAAGATGATTGGCTATTAAGCTCTCTGGCGGCTACAATATCTGGCCCTTAGGCCAACTGTAGCGCCCTCCCTTGCAGACCTCAACCAGTCCCTGAAATTTACGCTAACTAATATCAAACAGCCTTTTTCTAAACGTCTTACTGGTCACACAATACCTACTGTACAACAAATTGAGCAATGGAGTTGCCAACTCGGGTACTATCATTACATTACCCTTGGAGGCCTGCGTCTGTTGGTTCGGCCCACACGACTAAATATTTGTAAAAAAATCTGAGGACCTGCCTGATTGTGTGGCTAAGGCGGTTACTTCGACAAACGAAGTCCTATATGCACAGAACTTCTAAGTCCTAGAAATATATCACACGCGCGCTTTGAATTTGCCTAAGCCGGCTGCTGGCGGCAGGTTAGTGCTTTATCAAGGCACGAAGAACTGCCTGTGATTGATTATTTAACCAGAGGCACTCGTATTGTATGAAGTCCGAGAGATGTTCATCACTAGATAACTAGTTGTGGAGATGAGACGGAAGAATCATACACAACAGCACGGCAACAAATATTGTTTCCGGATCTTACTTCCTAATGCACATAGAGAATGAAGAAAAATCTGATCATGCTCGTCTCCGCATAATCGACGACGGCAGGGAGGGGCACTACCAGCGCAATAACCACCTTGCAACACTGCCTCTAAGAATCCGTTTACAAGGCGCACAAAGCCCTCTAATAATGTAGATAAGTAAGATATCGAGAATAACGACCCAAGAACTCGGACTAAGCCGTCGAATAAAGGGAAGGTCGCGAGCTTCTCTTCCTTCTCCCGTGTCACGTTCATTGTTATGCTCTGTGACAAGGCTATTGTTACTCGTATGGATTAAGTATATCATGGCCTACTCGAAATACCCAAGATCGTCAAGATCGCCATCGCTACTACAACAATCTACAAGTTACATCATACAACAAAACAAAACGAAACATAATCACTTACAGCTATGTCCGCTAATCCAGCTCCTCCAGATTCCCCTGAGCCTCTATCCCCGGCACATCAGTCATGCGCAGGACACGGGACCCAGATTCCTGAGGATCTTTCAGATATCGCCTATGCCGTAGGACTGCGGACGTGGATGCCCGGCGGTAAAAAAGCCCTTGCAGAACTCGTCTGGCGTCTCGAGCAAATAAAATACTTCGACGTATTTTTCCTCTCTGAGCTCAAGAGTTACGACTGGAAGTCTCATGACCGTGATCCCGAAATCATAGTAAACAACGTAACGGCATATCGGGATCGGCTAGTCGATCGTAGTCAATCCGAGCCGGACAGGTGGTTCAGTAGTTGCCTCGTAAGTTGGAGACACTATATTTCCATAGAGATGATTTCGCTAGTCCGCGTGCACGGGGAGAACTACTTGTGGTTCCCTCAGAGTCAAGCCCAGCGGGATGCTTTTGGGTACGTATTGTTTCTATACACGTACCTGCGTAGTGGAAAAGCCCCCGCTCTTGTTCTGGGGCTCTACGCGGATGCTCTGAAATATCTTTGCAAATGTGTAGGAGATTTAGAAGATTGGTCGAGAGAGGAATGAGATGGGGATTAGTCTACCATAAGTATTTATCGAGCGTAGCCATTGTGTATCGCAATCGCCGACTTGCATTAGCCGGATCATAGATTCGATTATTAGTGAATAATGTCAGAATTACATTAAAAATTAACATGTGAGTGCGGTTTCGTGATGGGAGTTAGAATTGTGAGATCCAACAAAGCGGCGAAACCCAACCATGAAACAGCAATTAGTTGAGAGAAAAAAACCAAGTTCTCCAGCTCAACAAAGATCGCTTTTAGCAATTTTGATTACTCTCAGTACCGAATTTGAGAATAGCGGCAAAAATGTTCCACATGCGGCGTCTCAACAATGACTGCGGGCTTAGTTCAAACAAGTCCGCAATTTTGCGGACTAGGAGACGGGATCGCGGGGTTGGTAATCCGGAATGTTTCGCAACCGCTCACGTAACTCGGCGCCGCGGCGCCGATGTTTAGATAATTGACTTGCAGATATTCATCGATTTGAAGAGATTCACACGTAATGCGGAGTTTCTCAACCTCTGATTCATGTTGAGCTTATGCTCCCAACATCAGCAAGTATTTATAAGCATAGTGTACATATATATAAACTGTAGAGTACCCGTTGGTTAACAGAATGCTGGGAGTCAAGCACAAACTGAGCCTCATTCGACAATTAATAATTAAGATAAAACCCAAAGCCACCTAGATATTCATCATGTCACAAACCGTTGTCCTCATCACCGGCACAAACCGTGGGCTGGGCAGAGCCCTCGTAGAGAGATTCCTCAAGCTGCCAAACCACGTAAGAAGGCCATATTCACCCGCTTGCACTTAAAGAACACCAGGACTTAATGAAATCACAGACTGTCGTCGCCGCAAACCGCAACCCCGAAGACGCGGGATCCAAGTCTCTCGCAGATCTGCCCAAAGGCGCTAACAGCTCCCTGATTTTGACCAAGTACGACGCAAGAGCCGAGCAGAGTCCCTTTGACGTCGTCAAAGAGCTACAAGAGAAGCACGGAATCGAGCACCTCGACATCGTGATTCCCAACGCCGCCATCGTGACGGCGTTCCCATTCGCCCGCGATGTAAAACGCGCCGACATTCTCGAGCACGCAGAGATCAACGTGTTAGGCGGCATTTCGCTCTTCCAGGCGACGCGCGACTTACTGCAAAAGTCGACTAAGCAGCCCATCTTCGCATTTATGGCGTCCGGAGCCGGCTACATACAGTATGGACTAACATCTCTCCCCTTTCCGTTAGCAAGAAGAAAGAGCTAATGTGGTATGTGTGATTAAAGAAAGCAGCCTGATGTGCCGAGTTCGGCCTACGGCGCGACGAAGGTCATGCTCTACTGGTATGCTGTCCGGATCAATGCCGAAGAGGAGTGGCTTAACACATTCGCGATCGACCCCGGCTTTGTGCAGACTGACATGGGGAATGACGCCGCGAGGAGGTGGGGTTTGGGGGAGGCGCCGCTCACCGTGGATGAATCTATAGATGGTGTGTTTCAGGTGCTGAGAACGGCAACCAAGGAGAAGTATGGTGGGAAGGCCGTGTTGTATACTGGCGAAGTGGTAGAGGTGTAACCCGGGCGCGAAGGTTGTAAGTTGACTTATCTCATAGAATTTCGGCATGATCACGGTGTGAGTAATAAATTTCAAGGTGTGTTACCAACCGAATGTTTAAGGTTCAAAAATTGTGACACATGTATGCTTGCTGATCTGGTTTGTATCGCACATGGTTTCTAATAACCCATGTCGAATGGAATTGATGTGTCCAGAAGTGTCCTATCGATCAAGACCTCAAAGAGCACACTCGCATGCCTCGGGCATCTGCAGCCAGGAAACTCCTAGAATGTCTTATGCTGACTGCCTGCCCGAGGGCACGAATCTGGTCGTGTTCATAAGGTACACGGGTTTCCGCTACTGCAAAGATGTTGTCCTCTCTCTTTCGTCCTCATCAGCATCAATTTCGCGAGATTTTGACCTTACCTCAACGACGGACATCGATAATCAACGTTCCGTTGCATCACTTCAAAGCATCATTGGGCTTGCCGCCGCCGTCTCACTCAACGATGTCTCAATTTCCTCATGATGAAGACCAATCTCCACGTGAAGAAAGCAGTAACATAGTCTTAGATCGTTGGTCCAATCTTGCCAACACCATGTTAGGAGATTCCGAGAACCGCTCCAGAGGTCATGTATCATCGTCAATCATGCCTTATGACCATTTGGAATGGGTCCCAGTCCACTCACCAGATTCTGGAGATGACTGGTGCCGTACGCCTTCGACTGACGATCAGGTCTATTGGGCATCCCCAGCATCATGCCACTCAGCAGTATCAACAGATAATGACCCATACTACAACGCCATAAGGCTCGCCGTGGTCGAATGTGAATTAGAAGATGTCCGGGAACGGGAAAGAACACAGACATCGGAGATAGCAGCCCGTGAAAAACGCATATCCGAGCTCATTCTCGGCCTCGACAAGGAGCGGAACAAATCAGAGTTACTCGGAGGGAAGTTATGTGACTTGTTCGTTGTAGTGACACAAAACCAACAGTATGAGCTTGACAAGGTGCAAAGACAACTTATGAACCTACAACTTGATGCCGAAAATGGTTTTTGGAGCCAAGCTTGGCGCAATCTGCAGCAAAGACTTCACAACCTCAACCACAAGCTGGATAGATACATTGGACTCAGCTCGTCTACGGAGATATTTGCTGGAATTCAGACGGACGAGTTGACACTATTCTTAGGCAGTCTGCTTGGCAATCTCCCGAAGATGAGGGAAGAGGTGGAGAGACTGAGCGGGTATATTGAGGAGGAGAAAGCCATTGATACGCAGGACAAACTCCAAGCTGACAAGCATGCGTACGAACACATGACTAGAGAGCATGCGAGACAGGAAGACGATGACAGCGCCAAACTACGCGCTCCGTTCTCTATGACAAACATTCTCAATCGTTACTACGGTTTCTCCCAACTTCATCGTGAGATGATGGAAACGCGCAAAGAGAGACTGCAGGAGCTTTTAGACAGAACCTCGACAGAGCTCAGCCGTCTTCAGGCCGATCTAGCGTACGAAGAGGGGAGGACCGCCAACATGAGAACGAGAATGGAATTCTGGGGATACGGCCTGGAGGGATCGAAGGCGGAGTGTCCCTTCACGCTGCTGGAAAACTTAGAAAAGAAACGGTTGATGCTCAAGCATGGATCTCAAGAGCTTGAGGGGATTGTAAAGACCATTCACCAGTTACCGTCACGTTTCCATATTATCGATATCCGTGATCCCGAAGAATACCACGCATCAAGGGACCCCAAATTAGCTCATAACGAGGCAAAGGAATCATCAGGTAATTCAGGCCGCGCCGTTATTGCTGGTCAACGAGAGGACACGATGTATATTGCGGAGCTCGAAGCAAAGTTGGCAGAGAAGCAAGCCAATGAGAAAGCATGGGCTGCTCACTTTGAGAGCTTACATCGGCAAGAGAATGAGGCCAAAGAATCTCTTAAGAAACAGATCGATTCCGTGGAAGTCAAAAACAAGGAGCTGCAGAAAATCGTCACGATGGTTACGGGTAAGCTTTTTCAACGCCGAGAGCGGCTTTGGGACCTTTCGGCAACGGCTCGTCAGATGGGTGAAGAGCTCATCTCAACTCTAGGGCAGTTAGGTATTTCTTGTGACAAGCCTCAGGTTTATGAGAATGAGTGGTAGAGATAGATGAACGTCCACGGTGAGAGTTTTTGCCATGAATTGGTGGTCAAGCCAGCAATGGCTGGAGCTGTAGATGATGAATGAAAGCAGCGATCAATTTCCTCGGTTACCCATTAATTCTGAAATATTCTTTACCCCTGGACAACAGGAAAAGTGTCGATAGTGTTGCTCACGTTTCCGAATGCATGGTGCTGGTGATCTAGCCTGCTATAAACGGAAGGGCCCACGATAGTCAACATGGATCCATGAGAGTGTCACAGTTTTGGGTGCCGAGATGCAATGAACTCAGTCACTAAAACCGTGGATACAGCTTGGAGCTGCCCTAGCGTGGTTGGGAGCTCTCCACACCACAGAACCGCTTTCTTGTCCAATCACCAACCCCCAATCAGCCTCGGGATTGGTGTTTAGTGGGATCGTTGCATATGCGGAAAGTTGCGAATAAGTGACGTCATGTGTATGATCGAATGGAGACTGGCTCTCTTAGACCTGCAAGACCTTTTGTTTCCCTCGGGTTATGAATGCATCATCATTGAGCCGAGATTTCTGTCCTATAATAACTCATTCAAGTGCCTCTCTAGCTGACCATTGGGTGTTCTTTCATTTCCCGAGACAGAATCAATTCAATTCACCCCCTTCCCAACTATCAATCCTTCATCCTCATCCTCCTCTCTGAGTTCCTTAAACACAACCACAAACCAAATCAAAATGGCGTCACGCATGATCTCTACAGCCATTCGCCCAGCTGCCAGCTTCGCAGTAAGCAGGCAAGCCATCACGGCCCAGCGTTACTTTAGTGGTAGTACCATGGCGCTGAAGCACAAGGAGAGCACAGGTGAGTTCCCCATCCAGCACAAATCACAAACCCTTACTTTACCACTATCACTTTCCCAAACCGCTAACCGATTGTTCCCTATGCTCAAATAGGCGAGAACTCCGACCCCGAGAAGCACAAGCAGGACCTGCTCTCAAAGCACATGGCGGGCAAGGGCCACTGGAAGCCAGAGCTGGCGTCGGACAGCGAAGAGGCCGTCAAGGCGGACCGCGCCAGCGGCCAGCAGAACGAGGACATCGCCAGCCTGCAGAACCGCACCAAGGCTACCGCTGAGGAGACGAGCAAGACTGGCACGAGCATGCGTGATGGGTTGTAAAGAAACGAAACGGTGGTAAGGGGCGTGAGTGCGAATAGGGCGCCATCTGGACTGGGTTTTCCTATCATCATAGTGTGGAGTTGGGTCGGAATACGAACTGTTTTTCGCATCAAGGGCTATTGAAACGAACATGCCCATGGCTGGGCGTGGAAAGAATGCTTGCCAATTCTCGTGCAGCAGCATATCGCTTACTCTACAGATGGCACGAGACTGGCTGGTAATAAGTCTGTCAATCCATCTTGGAGTTCTACTGTACAATTCAACAGGAAACTCAAGAGCACCAATACCAGCATTATCAGCGTCACATATGGATTTAAATCAGAGGTCTTCGACATTCTGAGCGCTGACCTGCTACCTAACGTCTTGCAATTAGTATGTGTGAAGTGAAAAACGGGCCTTCGATTGAGTGTTTCGAGGCGCTCTCTTGCACAAATGAAAATAGCGTGTGGTTCCTATATACGGCCACAGTAGAATCCAGATACTAGCAAACCCAAGAAATGAAAACACAAGCCGTGCTGCCGTCCAAGTATGGTAATGAGTACAAATCTACCGGTGAACGCCGTGCCAAATGCAAAATGACTGTGTCCGCCGCTAACCTTCAACCCCCCCTCTCCTACTTATGTACCTGTTCGCACACTCCTGGCGGGCGGCGTTGTGACTAGACCAGGAGTATTACTCTCACCCAACTACCCGGACGAAGCTTCTCTACTGTACTGCTGGCAAGCCACTTTATTTTAAGATAGCAATCAGCAGAACCAGGACAATGATTAAGATGATAATGGCAATCATTTGTTTGCTCTCGCCGGCAGCACGTGTGATCCTATTCACCTGGCGTTTCGCACGGTCGAGGCGGCCTTGGTGGCGGTCGACAGCGCCATCGACATCGTCCAGCATAGCGACCTGGTCGTCGAGCTCGTCGCCGATCTGCATGCTCAGCTCGCGTTGGCGCGCTATGCTAGCGCCCAACCGGTCGAGCTGTTCATCCTGTTGTTCTAAGACTCGCTGGTGGTATTCGTGGATCTGCACGTTGTTCATGTTGTTCGCCTCGTCCCGATACCCCATCGTGTCGTCCGGGTTGTCGCGATATCGGCTGCCGAAGAGCTGTGCCTCGAGATCAGGGCTCCTCGGGTCGCTCGACGGGTTGTCTGAGAAGCGCACAGTCTTCGACACGCTACGTGCATTCTTGGGCCTAAGGCTAGAGTTGGAGGTGGCTGGTTTCTGGGTCGCATGTTCAAAATCGTCTTTGAGAGAAGGATCGTTTGGGTGTGTCAGTGTGTCGGTATTCGACGGCGAGGAAAAGCCGTGGAACTGTGAGGTCAGGTCGTCGTACTGCTTCTTTAGGCCGGGGAGCGCATCCGAGATGTTAAGAGCGCCACTAATTTTAAGTTAGCCAACGTTCATTTGCGTCGTATCACATAATGATTTATCTGGTAGGGCTTACTCTTCATCCCCAGCCTCTTGTAGTCGCTTCAGTTCGTTTTCCAATGCTTCCAGCCCATCCTTAAACTGATCCAATGACCTCGATATGTGTCCATCGTTCGCATCGCCGCCGATATCGAGACTCTGCGCTCGTTGCCGCTCAAGCAGCGACAGCTTGACATGGTCGGCTAAGAGGAACAATTGGTTTGGATTGGACATGATGATCGGCCAAGGTATCACGTCGGTATTCTATCGTTTTGGAGGGATGGGGACTGCGACGAGCAGCAAAACAAGAGACGGAACGGTCGGCAATCGATGGAACGCAGATGTACAGAAAGTCGACGGTGCAGATGTATTTCTCTACCAGAGTTCATGCGAGCTTGTATACAAGGCAGTAATGAGTACGCGGTCGTTTATCAATCTAGAACTGTCACCGTTTTGTGTGATAATGGCTTGATGCTTGATAACCCAACTCAACCCGGATAGGCTGCGAGATATTTCAGCTCTGGCCCTGGAAACATTGGACCTGACATGGCGCATTGGCGTCGTCAGACGAGACAGGAGTAGGTTTACCGGGTTATCTCCTTTTTGCATGTACCGGTGCGAGGCTGTAAAAGAAGAAGTTATAGATACCGGGGCCTATTACTATATCCATATTCAGTTATTACCTCCAGTGTTTCCTCCCACATGAAGCTAGCCGCATTGTAACTCCGGTCCACTTTTGAGGGGTTATAACTTTTAACTATGCGTTTCTCTCAAAGCCGCATCATATCGTAATCATAACATGGTGAAAATTGCGCAAGTCGACAACCAAACGAGACCCCAAGCTATAAAAGCACACATCAGACGAGGAAAGCCAAGAGATGGGCTAATTAGGTAGGTAACAGCAGTACTCGAACTAACAACTGCTCGACTGTCGCTATTCGAAGCCGCCCCCTCCAAATCCAACTTGCCATTGGACAATCCGAGGGGCGAAGAGGAGTCCGGTGCTGACCACCTCCGCACCGGGATTCAGATCGGCTCGGCAGTAGAGATCTACTGATACTCGAGTCTCTCTGGTCTGTTCTCAGGGCTTCACTATTGGCCGGTCTGCCCAGTCCACCAGATCCAAGTCCATCTCTCGAGGATCGCCGGGGCTTGTATCTCAGTGAACCACTTCGAAACGAAGAAGATCATGTCTCCCTCGTTTTTGAGACAGGGTTTACGACCCTTGAAGGGGTGATGCAGTGACCGAACCAACGGCCCGTGTGGGTGATCCTCTGGTTGTTCGGTCAGGGCTAATAACACCTCGTCTCTCTCTAAATATCCAAGACCGTGTCCCATCTTCCCCCTTCCAGCCCCCACTTGTCGAGGCATGTTGAAGGACACTTGCCGTGTTCCCGAATACGGCATGGTGCAGTAGGCGTATCGTCAGAGGAGGGATCGCGAACTTGTTTATGCCTCTGTCTCGAAGAGGAAGTTTTAGTATAGTCCGCGTCTGACCAGTCATTAAGAGTGGGCTAATGTTTATAGACCCTTTTCTTTATATGGCTCGTATCCACTCGTTGCTATCTTTGACTATATTTATATCTATAGTCATAAGTATATGAACCTAGTTTTATCTTCATCGTCTTTCCTATCATCTTCCGTTTCTAAGATCACCTTAACACGCCTGATCATGCCTCTCCCCACCGGCGTCTACCGCGCCGACCAAGTCGGCTCTCTGCTGCGGCCCAAGGACCTCCTTGCGGCTCGCGACCAGGTAGAGGAGGGCAAGATCACGGCGACGCAGTTACGGGAGCTAGAGGATAAATACATAGCAGACGTGGTGCAAAAGCAGCAGGCAGTCGGCCTTCGTGCTGTGACGGATGGCGAGTTTCGGCGGCGGTGGTTTCACGTAGACTTCTTGAAGCGCTTGTCGGGGGTCGAGCAACGCGGCACCATACAACCGACAAACGTGAGCGTCAGCGGCACCATGCCGCCGCGGCTCGTCGTCGTCGACAAGATTGGACACCCGACACCAATTCAGGTCGACGACTTCCACTTTCTTGAGTCGCACATCGACAAGAACAAGGCGACGACCAAGGTCTGCATCCCGTCACCTACTACGATCCACTTCCGCAACAGCCGCGAGACCATCGATGAGAACGCCTACCCCACGCTGGAGCCTTTCTTCGAGGACCTCGCGCGCGTGTTCCAGGAGGAGCTCGACGATTTGTACAAGGCCGGGTGCCGCTTTGTACAGCTCGACGACACTAACCTCGCGTTTCTCTGCGATCCAAAGATGCGCGCCGAGGCCGAGCAGCGGCACGGCGACGCCAATGCGCTGGCGCGACAGTATGCCTCGCTTATCAACGCCGCCATCTCGAAGCGGCCCAAGGATATGACAATCAGTATCCATTTGTGTCGGGGTAATCATCGATCGCAGTGGTTCGCTCAGGGAGGGTACGAGCCCGTCGCCGAGGTCTTGTTCAAGGAGCTTAACGTCGACGCGTATTTCCTTGAATATGATGACGCGCGGTCAGGAGACTTCTCGCCGCTACGATTCCTGCCGCCGCAGAAGGTTGTCGTTCTGGGCGTCATGACGAGCAAGAAAGCAGAGCTCGACGATCGTGCTCAGATCATCAATCGGCTGCGTGAGGCGGCCACGTTCTGCCCGCGCGGTCTCGACCAGCTGTGCTTGAGCCACCAGTGCGGGTTCAGTTCCACTTCCGAGGGCAACAATCTCTCGGAAGAAGAGCAATGGGCTAAACTTCGTCTTGAGGTCGACATTGCGAAGGAGGTCTGGGGTGGTGATCTGTCAGTTTAAATATTTATCAATATGCAATTATTTAAGATAAGCAGTCATAGATCGTAACAGACTTCCCGGCACCCATTCTTTCATGTTAGTGTCATGTCACGGCTCAGTACGCAGACAGAAGTTGGCATCTATGTTATAAGATGGCTCCTTTGGTGTCTCCTAAGACTACTATACAAACAATTTGCCCCTAGTCGAACCATGCCTCCCAGTGATGTCTTTTGTTTGAACCCTGCGCCAAATATCTATTGTGTTGGGAAACGACGTGTCACCATGCAAAAGCCCCTATGACAGCAATAGTAGGCTAGAAAAAAATGGAAGAAAAACTACATAAAAAGGGGTGGGCAATGTGTTTTTGTGTTTTTCCTGAACTCCAACCAGTCCTTCAAATAGCAGAGCACCACCGTTTAAACCCTCGCATCATGTTCTCATGCAACTATAGATAGTCTCTCGGATATTTGTCCTTGCACCCGAGAACTTTGAAGGGGCCTATCGGTGTCCGAAATGTTCCTATTGGACCGTATCTCTTTTTGGCACCACAAGAGCCGCAGGCTGTCGTATAAACAACATGGTGATTCGGAGCATAGCGGCAGGAAAAAAAGTGAAGAAAAGAAAGCAAACAAGGACATCAAAACCTGACATGAGTCAATTAAGGATTTCGATAAAAAGAAGTCCCAAATGCATTCGCCGCATATAAGAATCGAAGAATGTGTGGTATCGTGAAAATCATACCCCTATATCGAAACTCGCGCGTGAAAGTGTTTTCCCCACATACAGTGTATTGTAGAGAAGTGCAGAAAATGATGAATCCACCATGCCAAGCATAGCATTCTTGGCGTAGGCATCAAGCATATAAGCAAGTCAAGATATCATCAAGGAGAAGTTTATGTCACACTCTCGCCAATTTCCTATTCAAGCCCCTGGAGGCTTTGGCATCTCACCGGCTGGTTGACCTCCACCTTGCTGTTGAGCGAGAGCTTGATACCAAAGAGCTAGGTATGCTTGATAGCCACCATCTGGAACGCTTGTTAGTTTCATGCTCGAAGTTTGAGGTAGAAGATGGACGCACACATAGCATACGGATCAGCAGCGCCGTTGGTGGGTGCAGGGTTCTGCGAATCCGTCGCACTAGGTTGATTATTGGAGCTGTGCGAAGGATAGTTGGGGTTATCCCAGTCACGGCGATTCTGGTTGCGTCCACCACGGCCACCGCCGCCAGCTCCTCCGCTATTCTTCTGTCGCTGTACATTTGTCAGTAGATGCAAAAGCGAAAGTTCAACATCTCAAATTGGCACTCACAACTGCATCAACCTTGTCCTCTATAGCTCGCTTTGCTCTGCCGATAGCCTCCTGTGAGCCTACCAAGCCGATTTCACGTTCTACTTCACCAGGCCCTGAAGACTGGGAGACGTTGATCTTGCATCCGGTGGTATTCTGCATCTCACGGATGGTCTCGCCTCCCTTGCCAATAATCATACCAACTGCTTCAGAGGGTACGTAGATAGAATCATTTATCTTATCACCACCGCCTTGAGCGTTGTCGCGACCATAATTATCATTCTTGGGTGGACGGGCTGGTTTGTTAGCATCAGGATTGTTGCCATTGCGCGTATCACTATCAACAATCTCGAGTATCAATTCCTTGGCCTGAGCAGCTGCGCTGTGGGGTCCAATGAGGTTCACAGGACGAAGACCGTTCACGCTCTTAGATTCACCGACGATGTTAATATGACAGCCACTGCGTTCCTGGAGATCTCTAATAGTCTCGCCGCCACGACCAATGATGAGGCCAACTGTGCGATCAGGGACCATGATTTGCACGCAATCTTCGCCATCGCGTAGCGTAGTAGGACCGCCAACTCCAGCAGCAGCGGCAGCAGCAGAAGTATTGGGGCCTCGACCCCCTTTCTGAGAGGGGTCAAGGCCAGCACGTGCAATGGCACCCATTCCACTATCTTCGATGATTCTATTGATGGCGGATTTGGCTTCAGCACGTCTAGCACGGGGGCCTGTAATCTTGCATTGACGATACGGTCCTGGCTCACCCGAGGGAGAGATGAATTGCACTCTGCATCCTGTTTCAGCTTCAACGCGTCTCAAATTCTCGCCTTGTCTTCCTATAATTAAGCCCACAAGGCTAGATTCAATTTCGATCATCTCGTCATTATCATCGCTAGGTCGATCACGACCACCTCCACGAGGTGAGAATGTACCAGATGGCCGACCACGATTGGGACCCGGCGACATAGAACGGTCGCGACCATAATCACGAGCATGACTACCACGATCATCACGTCGTTCATCTCTGTATGGGTTGAAGTTGTCACGATAGGCATCACGACGCGATGGAGAACGAGAGCGCGCTCTATAGTTTCTGGCATCGGCAGTACGAGCATCATGCGGTGGATATGAAGCTTGAGGCCGTTCATACGAGGTCAAGCCTTTCTCAGCAGCATATGCCTTGGCTTGAGCAACAGCATCCGTGAAACTGACAGTGCCGGATGTAACAGGTCTAATAGAGCTCAAATCAAAGTTTCCACTTGCCGAAGGCTGTGGTAGGGCATAGTTTGCAGGAGGATACGGTTGAGGTTGGGTTGCAGGAGGCATCGTCTGATATGTGCCTGGAGGCGCAGGAGGCTGATACGGAGGTATCGCATGAGGGGGCTGATTCTGGTTCGGGGTTGGGGCGTTGCGCTGATGAGCTAGAATAAAGAACCCATATTAGACAAGAAAAAACAGACTCATTAGCAAGGACAGGTAGAGAGCAACAGGTTCACTAACCCAGAGCGGCCAGGATGGCATTAATATCTGGAACCTCGGGCATGGTGTCGAGGTGCTTGTCGAGTCGAGACAGATCAAGTAGTGAGCAGCAGCAAAAGGAAATTGACGCGACGCGATACAATACGATGCGATGTATAATACTGTGACGACCGACAACCTGCCGTGGAGCAGCCGGTCGATGACCAACGACTCAATAAACGACCAAGGACTGAGAATCAGAGCAACAAAGGCGTACGCCCGAGGCAGCGCAAAGGCTGAATAGATTGTAGATCACGCAGGTGCACCAAGCGAGCTCAAAGCGCTCAACGCAGTTCAACTACCAAGACAGTTTAGGCTGATGTAGGGGACTTCGCACTATACTTGTACTTTGAGCCGAAGAGACCTGGTAGTCAGAGGAATCTGACTAGACTGGGACGACAGACAACTATTATGTATGGATGCTGTATGCTGGTTGGATGATGTACGTGAGGCGAGTCTGCAGTCGCATCAATACGCAGTGCTCAATCCGGCGGACAGACGCAAAGAACGAAGCGAAGCAGAGAGACAGACAAAGAGAAAGACGAGGTCCTGATGATGAGAATCACTTGGTCACGTATCCCCAATTTGCAATTGGCTTGCACATGCAACTGTCGGTTCCCGCTGCTCTACTTCCAAGAGCGAAGAAATTTGGTTTGCCTGTCGTACACAATCACGAATGTGAGCAGTCGATTGGACTCTGTTTGCGATGGTTATTTGCGTGGATAGAGAAGGGAGAAAAGGAGGGAGAGGGAGAGGGAGAGAAGGAAGCCGTGTTCGATGGTTGGAGACAAGAAACAGGGACAAGGCAGGGCGAAGATTAAAAAAACCTGGCCACATGGTCTGGGCGGAGAGGTGCGCTGTTTGGCGCTGCTCTGGGGCTGGGTTTTTGAGAGTTAAAAGAGTGGGGCTCCAGGGTGTGCAGTCACAGCTCATTGGAACGGACCCAATGCCAGGAATGCGTTTGCATGCGAGCCCAGCTCGGGGCTAGACTGCCTCGGGCAAGGTCCACGTTCCATTGAACCTTGTTCAGGCACGACAATGCTATTGTCGAGCAGCACGTGATCCTCTCTCGAATCCAATGCCAGAATAACACATCTACACTAGAATATTGGTCACATATTTATAGGCCACATGAGACTGCGATGTATTTGATATCGCTTTCTAAAGTTAGATAGTTACAAGTAGGCAATCAAAGTTCCAGAGACCCAAACAGAAGTCATCATACTTTTAAACCTATGGAAAACGTTCTGAAATGATACGGTTCGGAAATTAAGTTAGCAGCGCGAGTTCTGCTAGGTCAATAAGGACTTCTTCGACAGGGATTATTTTTAGATATATCAACCATTAAGAATATGACATCTTGGGTAAACAATACCACAGCTTCCATTTAGAACATTGAATTTTGACTATCGCTTTTTGCACAAGGAGGAAATCCGCAGATATATAATTTGATTGTGAAAACAACTCAAGATTGATATTACATTCGGATTACGGATCAATCAATAGCTTACATTTTGATTTGTCTATTCTTCACATATCTCCTTCAGCGGATTCGCATAATAATCAACCCATTTTCGCAATGTTGTTTTTGTTTTTAAATACTGTCTTCTGGCACTTCTCGTTATAGATTTTAGTCGGTGTTTCAATCAGCAGCATAAGTCGCATCAAAAGCCGAGTAAGCTAAATCCTCGAACCAAGTAGTCTATAAAGAGGACAAAGCTCTTCTTCCATATCAAGTTATCACAGGTACCTTATGGTACTCTAAAGATCGTTCCGAAATATCACGTATGACCTGTCTGTTTCGCACGGGTAGCTGCGGCAGCCATGTTGCATCGTACCAAGTAAAGATTGCCAACCCCGCTCTCGAATACCTACCTACTTAGTAAATACAGATGCATAAGAAGACGACGAGAGAAAATACAACCCTTGTTTCATTTCTCTTCTGCCAATCACCTGTCACAATTGGACACGATCTGTCTGTTTGATAAAACAGAAAGGAAGAAAAGACATACCCCCATAACTTCCTCCCTTGTTTCTCCATCACCACATCGTGTAATGGCGCATGTTTAATTACAATTACAATTACGATTACAATGTTTTCAGTTCCTGTAATCAACAAACGCGTAGGCGCTGGGCTTTGTCCACAGCCCAATTTCCAAGAATTCCAACTGCGTCTCCTCAAAGGCCGCAAGGTGAGTATCTAGTATCTCATCATCTTTTCTCGACGCAACCACCAACTCTATATCTATTCAACAATAAATTCCTAGTTCATCGCCTGACGTTGCGCTCTCCCTAGAACCTCCTTCTTGACCTACCTCCGGAGTTACGGAACATCATCTATGAGCTCGCCATTGGTAAGGGATGTGAACCGACGCATCGCATACCAGTCACCCTATGGCGTACGCCGAGTCTGGCACAGGTAAATCGACAGTTGCGTAATGAGGTCATCCCGGTCTACTTTGGTAGAGACGGTGGGTTCAAACTGCTTCTGAGATATCAAGTCAGTCACTAGGGTCTTTTATACGTCCAGAGACACGGACTGCCTGAACATACATATCCTATTGCTACTCATGTGGACATTGTTGACTCCAGTGTTTTATAGGACAATTGTCTTTTTTCCCTGGTTCCTCTGTTCTGCGCACACTATTCACAATATTTGCAATACGTGAGGTACTTGGACATTATTCTTCAGTATAGCAACACGCATTGTCTCTTATCTGGGAGGAGGCTCACCTTGTTCTTGACTTTTTCTGAGAGTTGCATGGCGGGAGGGAAGACGGAGCTTCGGATCGGTAATGACGAGACTGACTGGGATGATCGCATACGCGCCGCTGGAGCGTTCGAAGCAGTGATCCGTGGCATAGGGTCTGCGTTATACCCAGCTTTTGAGATGGATCGTCTATTGTACATCGACCTCTACCTTCTAGCAAAGCACGCAAAGCTCGCGAACCGGTGGATTCAACTCTCATACGAAAACTGTCTGATGTTGATTGTCGAAGAGTATGTGAACGAACACTTGTTGGGGAGGTAGTTATGCCGATGTTGTGCTGTATTTCACGCCAGATATTGGGGCTACGCTATAAATGGTTCGTACATAGTACCTCACACTATGGAGTCTTCTAAGGCTTCTACAACACACACAGATCTTCAACATGCATGATCCATTCCGCAGGCGATTTAATCTAGGGTCGATGCTCCAGCAAGAAGAAGGAATCGCCAAGGTTTCATTTATACCTAATGTTCAGCATTCAGCTTACTTATATAGTCTTTTACGTAGTGATGAACATCGTTCCTAGGAAGAGAGAAAAAACAAGAGTGAGGATAGGAGCCATCACCAAGAATGGCTACATAGATGAGTAGTGAGTCATCCTTCAATATCAGGGTCTGTCAAGTGCGGCTATCCTACCTGAACATTCAACTGACTCTCCATCATCAAGGCTCGATTATATCGCCGTTATGCACGCCAGTGCAGAGCTAGGTTCATTGTGCAGACCCCAGGTTAGATGAAAGTTTAGGGTTTAAGTCTTTCATAATCTGTTATGTCAACTTATCTTTTTGTCTTCTAAGCCATTTAAACCTCGTCTTACCCCAAAAGGCTTCTACAATTTATGTCCCGATCTCTTACGTAAGTTTGTGCTGCGGTACTTACATTATGTTTCAGCTACAGAAACCTCTACATCCGGACATCCCCACGCTTGAGCTTCCTGGCAACATGCCTTAGTCTAGGTTTCATAATTACAATCACCTCAAGTCTCACAGAAGACATCGATAATTTAAAGTGATGGCACATTGGCATTACCGCAAGGCGATCGCGGTCACCCGTTTCAATACATGGTTTGCTGATACACAAAAAAGATTGTTGTTCCGTCACTAAACCCGAGAGATATCTCCCTACCCTCCCCTTGAATGACGGAGACACGGCGTGCAGCAAGAAAGAATTTGATTTTCTCAACGGACTGCCACCGTAATACAGAGAATCAGAAATGTGCAGAAACATTGATATCAACCGTTTATTTGCAACCCGCAAAAACCGCGGGCAATCCACAACTCCATTTCGTGCCATGAGCATCGGAAAACAAGACGCGCGACCATAGTGCCAACCCATGTCCGTTGTGTTGAGATTCTCTGTCCACCGGATACTCCCAGTAAAAAACCGTCCCGAGTAGAATAAACACCTACACCCCGCCTTCCAATTGTGAGATACCGCATGCCTGCTTGGACCAAACGAAGACCAACCCCTAATCGTCGCAAAACACTCGCTCTATATGTGTATTGATATTCTTTTCTCAATTGTCATGACCCAATTCATGACTCTTTGATCGTTCCGCTCCCAAATGAAAAGAACCGAAGACTCCGATTGTGTTGTCGTGAACACCCATGCAATGGAATAAATGCAAAAGCCGCGATGAACTGAACGCCCATTCGTGAATTCAAACAGCCTCATCTTGCGAAGCGGGCCACCGAGTTTTGTGCCTGGTATATTTTCCATTGCGATCCCAAGGTAAAAAGAAAAGCAAGAGCTATCGATCATCGTCATGTGTGGGTGCCCATCGCGAACATTTAAAAAAAAAAATGCTTGCTGACAAACACTCGTATATGTCGAATAATTATGTTTATACAAGGAGAAAGTGGAGACTCAATCTGAGATGACTAGCCCTCAGTGAGTCGAATAATTAGATGATGATGTCGATGTCTGATGCCGATGTCGGTGCCCGCCAAGATGAACCAGCTGTGTAAAAGGTACAACGAATGAGCGCCACGTAAGACGGATCCATGTAGCAATGCTCACGAGTAGAGATAAACAGAGGTATTATACCGGTATGTCCTCGCTTTTCATTGAGGAGATGCCGGCTTACCAACGATGACGCATATGGTGCATCCTGGCGGGCGACACAGAGGGTGGCGGGCTCGACATGGTCAGTCCATTAGCTGGGTTGATGATAGGAATGGCATTGCGAGTTCTTGTAGCAGCGGGTTGGTGTAACTTGAAACTCGACTGTTGATGTTGGAATGTCGGAGGTACGAACGCTGGGGAAGTAGAGTTCAGAGTAAAGTGAGAAGCAACTTGTTGTGGGTGTTGCGTGGGAGACGAGCTGGGCGAGCCGCTCGACAGTGACGAGCGATCGGAGGAAGCACTGCTGATTGACACGAGCTGGATGCAGAATCACCGGGGTCAGTTACCCGAACATCGAACTAACATAGCCTGTATCACCGTCCGTGGCGCAGTCCTGGGGAGAGCACGCACGGGACAATGGTGTACGGAGCGGACTTACATCGTTCTCTGTTAATAGCTTGGGGCAGAACTCCATATCGTCTTCTAGATCAAAGGACCGGCTGGCTTCAAATTGTGATCGAAAGGCGGTGACGGAGGGAGATTCAACCGACAGTTCCCTCATGCTCTTGACACCACGAAACTGTTTTTGCGAGTTCTGCGACACAGACACCCTGGGTGCCCTCCTGTTCCGCCCACCATGATGATTGTGGGATACTGCGGGTGCAGCAGCAGCCGTGGGTTGGTGATGGGGATGATGGTGGTTAAAGCCGTAATATGCAGACATTATGAGAGTCTTTAGTCACTATGAAATACAATGTATTTGCGAAAGAAATGGACGCCGTTGGTCTAATTGTTGACGCCGTTGGTGGCGGCGGATATTGGTTGGTTGGTTGAGAAAAGAGATGCCGATGGTGGCGGTGTAGCTAGAGCAACGAGGTGGTGGACGACGATAAGTCTTGCGTCGACTTGCAGTTATCGATGTTGGTGGTGGTTGGGGGCGCGGTCGGGTCGCTTGTGGGCGGGTTGCGCGGGTCGAGGACTGTGCGTGTGCGGTATTAAAAATCCAGTATAACCACCGACAATGAAACTGGTGCTCTCAAGACAAGGTCAGAGGAGACGGGATGATCAAAGAGCTTTTTTCGATTTTTTTTTGTGTTGATTTTCTTAATTCTGCAGCATTGATGAAGAACGTGAGTTCGGGATGTAAGTAAGTATATGGTATGCGGATTGGATGGTGGTTGGCTTGTGAGAGGAGAAGGCGGCAGTGTTGTGTGGTGGGTGTGGTAGGATCGAATAAGTGGGAGAGAAGGGGGAACAACTGAACTGGCTGGGTCGGGGGTCGGCGATGGCGAAGGATTTTGTTGAACAGAGAGCAGCTCAGGAAACGTAAAGGAGGGTGGATCAGGGAAGCTATGGGCGCACATTGCTGAGTTGCCTCAGTGGTCCTGGCTGGCTCTGACTGGCTCGTTGCAAGCACCCTTCGGCATCCTGGCTCGTGCTTGTCCATAGACGGCCTAGCCAGCTCCATCGCTCTTCTGCAACAACAACACTATTCGGCCAATGAAAGCAGAGTCGCCACGCAGCCCACCTGAGACCCATATTTCATTCCCAGCGCAATTGGCTCAAATGTCAGCCGCTAGGTCATTTGTGGGTAGATGGGCATCTTGAACATGGGCGTGGCAAGCCCTGGCCGTGTGGCGTTGTTGATGCTGCTGCTACGCTGCCTTGCGCAAGGGTACAGCACAGCACTTCACACGCTGAATCCACACAGTACACCGTTATGTATGGTTGGCTGCAGACCGCCCCTTGTTCTTTGTTCCTCCCGAACTCCCCAACTGTCGGCTAGCATCGACCACATGTACTCTTGTGATCCGTAACAATTTGTTGTCACCTTGTCATCTAGCATCACGTTGTGTATAGCAGTAACATCCGTTCGCTGTGGGGATTTCTTCATCCTTCTATTCATCCTTCAGGCGCTCTTGACGCCCAATTGAAGCCTATCCTGTTACTAGTACACTATCGTTGTAGACAACTACATACATAAGGGTAATGACTCAACTGTCACGGCACTGGCCAAGATACCTCGAGACACTGGACAAGTGGTTCGTTACTGTGTGAATGTGTACTTACAACCAACATGATGTAGCTAGGTACGGGTTCGCTGGTCTCACCTTAAGACAGTACACTATGGTGTGTTTGTGGGACGTTCGCTAGCGCTAGTTAACAGGCGCTAATAATGGATTATGGCTTGCGGAATTTTATACTAAGCGCCCCGAGAGATAAATACGACACGATACAGTACAATATTCGATCTTCATTCTATGCCGCCAAGTCAGACGGTGTCCGTGCTTTTGCTGTCCATCGTGACCCCCAGATTCACCCCTCGCTGAATTGCAGCTAGTACTGTAGCAAGCCCCTTTTGTCATCAGCCCTAATTTCTTGCGTGCAAGTATACATATTTCTCGAGCCATGTTGCTCTTCTCTACATGTGTGAGTTTCTATTTGATTGTCCATTCTTTTGAAAGGCATCCAGGCTTCAGAGACAATACAAACTAATTGCTACCCGCCAGATTGTCATTTACATATCATGATAGAAATGGTGATGGCCTATCATACTACCTATACCAACCATCATTATCTCAAGGTTGCAATTTGCCATAACTTCCGCATAATGCAGGTGTGAGGCAGTGACCATTTGCAACCCCAGTTGGCCACTCGGCTCGCGTTCTGGTTCAGGGATCTTAGTCTAGAAACCCCGAAAATCCAGGCACTGTACCCATTGACACTGTGGTTCAAGTTGACTGAATGACCGTAAAGTTGTTTACGGTTCAGACGGGTTTGGATGAACGCATCGTAACACTGCGAGTGGGGTATAACAGCGTCTTGAAGGTCCCGTGTCCGGTCTAGGCTGTGTTGTGAACTTGCTTTCGAGTCAGATTCGAAGGATTCCCGCACCATAGATTGGATAGTGATTATATTCGCCCACGGTTTAGTCCTTCTACCACTGTGAGCAGAATAAGGCAGATGGATTAGGTATGGCTCACCTTATTGCATTGCTCGCGTCTATCTACTTGTTGATCGTCTTACCAATTCGTGTCTGACTATTGTTTCTACCCTGCATTCCGTTCTGAAGCAGGTTTCAGTTCTGGCAACGACGTAACTACCAGAAGGGGAATGACCTGTTTCAAACGCCACTGTTCTGGCCAGACACGACCGACAGTGGCATGGCTTGTTATGTTTATGTCTGTCGCCATGGTTGCATGCTGTTCATGAAGCATGCATAAGGTAAGTAATAAATAGAGGTAGGTAGTCAGTGTGGCAGGGGGACGGGGCGAGCGATCGACAGCTTTCCGTTTTCCGTTTTCCTACCACACTGGAATGGCCCTAGCTCCAGCTGCTGACCAGATGCAACCGCAGAGCGTCGCACGCCTTATCCAGTGGCTGGGACTTGCTCAACTGACAGCATAGATTGCCGCCCAGATGTGTCGAATGCGGTTCGACGCTCTGCAGGTCACCGGGTGACCCCTCTTCTTCTCCCGGTTAGGCTTCCCTACGTATACCTATATGTAGGTTTGCAAGATAGAACCAGGCACTGGCGAGGTCCCTGATAGCGCGGACAGGCCGGTGGACCAATCCAGGTCGCTGGTCACGAGCAATTGCATGTTGTGTGGCACGTTCCAAGTCCAAGTCTGGCCAGTCTTCACCTTTTTGAGGTGGTGTGCACGTACATGTTCCTCCCATTCTGTATCTGTCGGCATTACTCGATACCCAATGCGATGACCAACCCATCAGAGCAAAAACCGGAGACTGTAGGCCCACCTTTGCAGCTTGTCTGACGGTAATTGCTAGTAATCGCGCCGTGTGACGAAAGCGGCAAAAGAACTACTATGTACAGTATTCGCTCCTATGACATACCTACATTCCTTCTGGCATGCCTACAGTAATACAGTTGATCCATGATTAGCAATTTATGATTTCATGGCATTTTCCGTTTGTTAGAACCTGCTTGTTTTTCTGGCGAACAACGTAGCCTCTAAGCTCATTAAGTAATCATCACGTCTGAACTACATGACAATATACGCTCTGTCTCGTCTGCCAGCGTATCAAACAAAACCCTTATTCATATAGCAAATTCTCATTTACAGTAGAATTTTACAGAGAAGAATAGTTCTATTGAGGGTGGGATTGTTAGCAATAAAGCTACGATAGAAAAAGAGTTGCACTTACACACACGACTGCTCAACAGGTACTAGTTGTTCAGCAGAGCCCGAATGCTATTGAGTTGTTTCTAGATATGCAGCAGATATCGTTATGACGTTCTATAATTTGATTCCAGTTGAATATAACCTTTCGAATAAGAAAATCACATTTGCACATACTTTCCTAGTAATCAAACCTGACGTACGCTGGCTGACTTGTCGTCGGGCGAACAGCTCTGAAACAAATCTGTGGATAAGCTAAATCGACATACAAAATGTTCGGTCTATGGGTGTCATAATAGTGACGCAACGAAGATTATACCCCGAGAAATATATCTTTACCAATGTGCTAATATATATCCTCCCAACAAGTCAGATCTCTAAGCCTGAGGAAATTTGTTTCCGGATAAGCACATGTGATCCATCCGCAGATGGCATCTTGAATAGACCAATATACGGTATACGGGCGTCCCATGTGTTGCCATACTCACTCGGATACTGGCATGGGTTTAAAAAATCCAATCACTGTGGTTGCTTGAGACTTCAAATGTGACAAAGACGTAACATATATAATAAAAACTAGTCAGCGTTTGATAAAACACAAAAGGACAGCAATAAATATTCGTGATTCTGCAATTGAAGGCCCCTGTTTTCCTATACGTTTCACAGCTTCAGCCTTGATACCGATTATTTGGCAGGTGGAACCTAAACTACCCTATTCACCGTTTAGACGCTTTCTTCCGAGCAGTAAACATGTTCGAAGAAGATTCCTGCTCCTCTCGAGGGACAGCTGTCACATGGGCTAACCCAAGGTACTGGGACTTCATTGCATACCAGAGACCACGGGTCGGAGCTACCGATATCATGTAAATAATTATACGAGCGGCGGATTGCAGGCTCAACTACTCTTATTTGCCTGATTACAAAAACAGACAATACAAAGCGAGACGGGGAAGATCAAGTGCAAGTGAAGCTTTCGCATATATGGACCTAGATCGCCGCCAGGCCTGAAAGAGAGGACTAGATTTCCATGGCTTATTTGAAGCCCGAGTAAATGATTGCACTTCGAAGGTCTTTCCAAGCCCCAGAGTTCTAGCTTTTAATCTGGTAAACACGAGCTCATCTCGTTAGTCTTGCAAGACATCTCAAGGTAGACATTGTACGATATAATAACGAATCGTGACTCAGACGACAGAGTTGCGGTATGGAATCAACCAACAAAGGAGGTGATTTTCTTTGCTTATGGGTGATACGTGCAGCAAGTTCAGAATAGAACATAAATGTAAATGTAGAAAATGTTCTCTACTCAAAAATAACGTTATTGTTACAGTCTACTTTACCAATAGCTAACCTCACTCAATGAGTAACACAGTTAATTATCTCCATCGACCAGCCTTTTAACTTACACGTATTATTCAGATCTCCGCGATTGGGTCATTAGATTAGTTTTACTTTTCTCTCAGTTTAAAAATCTCAAAGGCACCTACGCCAAGAACTACACACATAATGATTCGTTTTACATTCGTACCACGTTCTCTACCTAGCTAAAAAGAAACAAGTACTCTGATTCCTAACGACTTGACATCAACATTACACAGGCCCTCCAAACAGATATTGCTGAGAAAGACACGGTGACAAATCCAATGGTCGATTCCCCAGCTGCTGCTGCTTAGGGATGATGATATCATTACCAGCGAATATCTATATATCTAATCTGGACTGTTTGTACTCCGCCAACGTCTGAAAATGCTTACACAGACGCTTGCGAACATGCACCTTTCCCGAATGTGTTGTACAACCGTCACAAACTTTAGAGATTTTTGTGCGACGTTATGAACCTCAACTGTTGGGGCTCCCTAATGTAAGATAATGAACTGTAAGATAGGGCTGCCTATGCGGATTGAGTTACAATACCTATTGAATCTTCGCCTGCTGACTCATCGTGGCGGTGCGGTGCCTTAGCGGCCGCGCATTGGTGTGTTGACTTCACTAAGGCACCATATGGCTGGAGGTTTTCTGCATTACGAAGTAATGAAAGCAGAAAATCTAACGTTAGGGTTGGACTCATTATGAAGGGGTTATAAGGGGAAGAGAAAAAAAGAAAGAGAGGACAAATGTGGTTAGTTCCATTACCCTTCGTGCCTACGCAATGATGCAATTCATGGGCCTGCCGACGTCCTGGCGTCTGCTCAGGTCTGTGTCGCCTGCGTCCTGCCTCGGCTTCAAGAGCCGAGCAAGCTTCGGAACTTGGCCACAGAATCATAACGTGTCATATACCACCTCGTCAATATACAATCGTCTCGATGAGTCCAAAAACGAGATCCGCGTGCTCCGCATCAAGCCGGGCCGTGGCGATGAGCCCCTTTCGTGCAGTCTGAAAATCGTGTCCCTCGACCGATGGCCGAGATACCGGTACGACACCCTGTCATACCACTGGGGCACGTCGACCACACGCATCCCTATCTCGGTCAACAACCGGATAATGCCGGTAACGCCTAGTCTTTTCGATGCCCTGAGAAGTCTCCGTCGGCCGTACAGGACCGTCACGCTCTGGGCCGACGCGCTCTGCATCAATCAAGACGACCTGAGGGAAAAGAACACGCAGGTTCCCTTGATGGGGCGGATCTATGGCCAGGGACGCCAAACCTGGATCTCGCTCGGATCACCCGATGAAGTTTGGGCGAATGGAAAGTGGCGGCCGAGGCCGGAGGTTGAAGAAAGCTGGGGGGTGGCCAAGCGATGGATCCGTGGTGCTTGGAGGTTGTTCTGGCATCATCTCATGTTGAGGCGCTCGCGCCAGATCAGACTCGGCGTCAATCACGTCTCGGATACTGTGCGGCTTTTTAAAAGTCTCGAGTCCAAGAAAGGAATCACGGGCACGCGTCTGGAAGACAAGGAGATTGCTAGTTCAATGTTTTCATGGCTGATCCTACACCCGTACTGGACCAGAGTCTGGGTGATGCAGGAGGTTTCGCTGTCGTCCCGCGACCCGATCTGCGTGTTTGGTCGATATAAAATACCGTTGTTGTCTCTAGATACCGTCCTCAGAGACCTGAGAGGAGGCTGGGACGGAAAGGATTCGTCCCTCGTCATTGCGAATGGTTGGAGCCCAGACATTAACAATGGACTCGATAGATGTGTTGAATTATGCCTGTTGCGAGACGAGTGGCGACGTGAGAGGAAATTCGATCTCGAACGATGCTTACAATTCGGGAGTCATAGACACACGAGTCTGGCTTATGACCATGTCTATGGACTCTATAATATCCTCTCCCCGGAGTCTCAGAGACAATTCAGCCCAGACTACGGCATTTCCATCCGAGATTTGTACTCGCTTACTACGAAGATGGTACTGCGGACTAAACATTCGACCAGTGCGCTTTGCGCCGCAGTGGGTAACAGAACACATAATGAGCATGATTTACCGTCGTGGTGTATCGATCAGAGCAAACCTATCTTGTTTCCAGACGAGAGCTGTGCCTCGAGCAACATGGGAAGAGTTGATATACAACAGACGTCAAGAAGTAACAGACTCCAGCTGCGAGGAAAGCTGCTCGACAGAGTTGAACATGTTTCATTCTTTGGAGCCTCCAATGGTTTAGTTGGTGGGGGTGCCTTCGAGCTTGAACATGAAGCACTGGCACTCTTTCTGCATCTTCGTACTTTTGCTTCGAACGTAGACCCACAGCTCGAGCTACAGGACTTCATATCGATTATTACAGACGAAGTGTACAGGAGGAGTGAAGATAAACGCTTGACTCTGATAGAAGACGTTGTCTCGAATCAAATGAGGGGGAGATTCAATGAATTTTTTGCGCTAGAGAATATCCCCGAGAAGCTCCATGTCACAAATCATTTCCCCTTATCAGAAACTCTTATGAAGTTAGCTCTCTCGTTCTTCAAGACACAGCTAGGACTACCGGGTCGAGACGATGTGTTCTTCGGCTCGAGCTTGAACCGCATCGGCAAGTGCTCTGGGGATGTACAGAGCGGTGATGAGATATGGCTCCTGCAGGGTTCGAATATCCCCTTCGTCCTCAGGCCACTGGGAGGCAAAGGTGACATTCATGAAGGCAGTTATAACATTAATCATCCAATTAGTGCAGAGGCAACGAGAACGAAGCATCAACTTGTCGGGCCGTGTAAAATCAGCCGTCTTTCCCTTGGGAACTATGAATTGGACCAAGAAGAAACGGTTATGCTTATATAAGGACCTAGGCACGAGGCATTGCACTGTCATCATAGAAGTTTGTCCAAAATACACATATGGAAGGATAGTAGTTCAGTCTAGTATTATTCTATCTACGTCGGCAAAGAGAGAATAATCATGAACATGCATCTGGTAACTGGCAAACTCGTTACCTGTCTAGTGCGAATAGTGTTAACTGCCTAGCTGCGTAAACCACGGGCTAGGTTTACTTAGTGGAGGAGCGTATGCGTTTTGGTAACAAGGCTCGTCCGATAGAATGCTGAGACGTAGAATAAGCCATACTTAAGATCAGTGTGAGAACTAATGGTCTCTACTTCACTGTTGCTATGGGCAGGTGTTTTGCGTGGAATGGATACTAAGGCTTATCCAGTCCCCGAGCCTTTACGAAGCGATTAATCTGCTCTCGAGTAATCTTATCATTATACTGCTCATGACATTCATAAAAAGATATCAGCTCTTGGGTGCAATCGACCATTTCTTCGATATCGATGGCGCTTTCTGTGAGAAAAGCTGCATATCGTTGCACTTTGGTTACTCGGGCTTCCTGTTGCCTGTCCTTATCGGAGGCACCAGGGACGTTCTGGCCATTGTTGCTGCCGTTATTAGTCCTAGATGTTACTTGTGCTTGTGCTTGCGCTAACGCAGCAGCAGTTGCGGCAGCCATGGTCGTCGCGGTTCCACCTGGACTATTTGGACGTAGTACGAGGGCGAGTAAGATTGCCGTGAGGGCGATTATGTGTGGAGGATAGAGAAGGGGAAGATCGGTCATATAATGATCGTTCACAATGGAGACCGCAAGGTTGGACTCATCCTGAGATAGGAAGAAATCGGACTGAAGACTTGTCAGGGTTCGGTATGGTTGGTGAACGATTAACTGGGAATGCATCTCGGATATCATGAAGAACTCGCATTCGCCAAGCCGTGAAATGTCAAGAGTCAGGGAATCTACTACAGAGTCACAGGTTTACCCCTGTTAGCCAAACCGACTCGAGCGAGATTCGAGATCAAAGATAGGGAAGGACGCTCGTACCAGGCCATAGAGACCGCGCTTCCGACACAACGAGCCTGATATGCTGCGGGCATTCCTCCATTTTACAAGCCAGATAGAGTGCGGTCGCGATAACGAGATACGGATTCGTTCGACGGATTTCTACTTTACAGTAGAAGCGCTTAAGATAGATCTGAGCAGTTGCAAGAGCCTGTTGCCTCACGCCAAGCCTCTTACCGAGCCGATTCAACTCTGGGACAGCAACCACAATTAGCAGGGAGGGCCACTATAGTCTCGAGTCGTGGCGGGAGGAGCTCACGTTGATTGAAATAGATGCTCAGGTGCCTTCGCTGGGGCAGGGGGAACATCTGCACCAAACTCTGCTCGCTCTCTTCGAGCTTCTCGCGCATCTGGGCGAGCTCATCTTTCGAGAACTGCCAGTTACGCCGCTGCGTCGACTCCCAGAAGTTTGCCGCCATAGTCGGTCTCAGGGGATAGACTCTACTGTTATATTGTAGAAGGCTTTAGAGGAGAAACGAGAAATCAGTTAGATAGACATCGTGCTCGTGGTCATGACATATCGGCGGCCGTGTTCGGAGTCTCTAATCTACACAATCCAGACACAATGCTGAATCAGCAGTCATCCGAACGAACTTAAGGGGTAGGTAGGCATCGAGATATATCCAGCTTAGCCAGTCAGACAGCAAGAAGGAACCAAAACTCTATTTCAAGTCCAGGTCTTTATTCAGGTCTTCGTTCAATATCTGTCTGGCCAGCGACTACCGAGGAAAGGAGGGGGAATCATTCATCCAGTTACCTACCTGGTACATTTTCTTGGTAGCGGAAGCAGGTACGTACATGTATGACAATACTTGGAAGTAGGTATCCAAGTATTTAGATCTACCGTGCATATCATTCTAGCGTAGATACTGTATGCACGCAACTGAGCCGGCAAATCACGTACAGTATTTGATGACGTAGTGCACGGACCAGAACGCCGCGCTTATCGACTTCTATCCACGTTATCGGCCAACCCACCTGCCGTAAAAAGTTACCAATTGGCTTCAGCCATTCGCAATCCGGTCTTTCGGGAACCCTGGTTCTTTTCTTGGCACATTTGGCATTTGCCTGTGAAGGGGTGTGCTTCTTTTGCGCGCAATCATTGAACTATTGAACCGTTGGATCCTTGCATGCAAGCAACAACCGACGTCAGTATCGTTAGCCCTATCCATATCTACAGCCCGCAACCTGTGAGGGGAATGTTCAGCGACGCGAATGCGACCACCATCACGACGCGCCGCTCAACGATGACTAAATCATAGCCTCGGCCAACCCTCGTCATCTTCTATGCTGTCTGTCATGAACGTGCAGCATGAGGCCTTCCGACGTGGTCATCGAGTTGGAGAGGGAGATGGCAGAGTCGCAGAACGAGCGTGATGCTCGTATCGAGAAGCTCTGGAGGCAGCTCGACTACCAGGGCAAGGGTGAGCTGGATTGGAAGGGTTTGCAGCGAGGACTTAAGAAAATCGATCATCGTCAGTAATTCGTTGCTTTCCCTCGCTCGCGCCTTTTGCTGACACAACTCTCTTAGCCCTGAAACATGCCGACGAGATGCTAAAGAATATAACGAAGGCCGTAGACACGGACGGCGATGGCAAGATCCAATATGAAGGTCTGTCCGCACCCATAGAGTAGCTTCATTCCGAGATGAACTATCCACGTATATGTCCAGAGCCTTGCTGCAACCGAGGCTAACATGACGACCCAGAGTTTCGTGTCTTCGTTGAAGCAGCTGAACGCCAGCTTTTCCATCTCTTCCGATCCATAGACCGAGATAGAAACGGCAAACTTGACAAGGAGGAGCTCCAAGCCGCGTTTCACAAGGCGGGCTTGGCAGTACCTAATCGTAGATTGGACGAGTTCTTCGCCGACATCGATCACAACCGCGATGGATTCATCTCTTACGAAGAATGGCGGTAAGCATACTTTCTGTTGTTTTTTCTTTTATGCCGGTGGAATGAGTAATGGCCGACATATTTGCAAAATGCTTTGAAACTGGATCACTAGCCGCCTACTCAGAGATGTCCGCTCAGATCAGGCTTGGTCTCACTGCTCCTATCATCCATATGCCACTATTGGCCTTACCCCTGCTTTAATATGCTGTAGAAGAACTAATCACACCTCATTCTAGAAACTTTCTGCTCTTCATGACAAACACCAACTCGACAACAACCCTGAATACGGTTTTCACCTTTTATTCGGAAGTACTTACTCTTAGTTCTGAAGGTGACTCGGTGATGAGTGAAAAGTCTCTTGAGGGAATAGGTACGATCACAGGCTTCTTTCTGTCCTTATTCTTTGGTTCAATCATAAGAATCGCCTTTCCTACCTGGCAGCCATCAAAAGAGAATCCTATATCGCAAACAGCTTCTGAATCTTTCCTACCTCCTTCGTCATCATCATCTTCTTCTTCTTCATCTTTGCCTGAATCCGATACCCGCCCACACTCACCAACACCGAATGTCCTACGAGCGACCGATGACACAGACGAAATAAACCCAGCAGCATCACAATCGTGCGCTCGAGTACCCGACGTCGCTATTGCGTCCGGGGTATCCTCCAGCATATCTAACGCGGTGCGAGGAGCAATGCCGGCTGACCTTTCCAATTCTCAAGACACTCAGGCTGAAACTGCAACACGTGAAGAAAAGGTCAAGAAAACCGTGCTGATTAACTACATCCCCGATCCAGGCTATTTCGTCGCCGGAGCTGTCGCGGGCGGCATTTCTCGCACCGCCACTGCCCCTCTTGACCGACTCAAGGTGTACCTATTGGTTAATACCAAATCGGAGACCAATGCCGCTCTCAATGCCGCAAAGAGTGGCCGAGTCTTACAGGCTTTTAAGAATGCTGGACGACCACTTCTTGCGGCCGTGGGTGACCTATATAAGTCTGGAGGCTTGAGAGGGTTTTTCGCAGGTAAAGCAACGTTAAATCGATTATTCGTTCCCGTTTCTAATATGATTGGATGGATAGGCAATGGACTAAATGTGGTCAAGATCATGCCGGAGACGGCAATTAGAGTATATATATGCTTCGCATCTGGTATGGCTGGAACCACGACTTACATTTTCTTTAGTTTGGAGCATACGAGGCCGCAAAGAATGCTTTGGCTGGTCTTGAAGGTCATAATGATCCGCATTCTATCAACCCTTACTCGAAATTTGTTGCTGGTGGTGCCGCTGGCATGGCTGCACAGTAAGCTGCACTTCTCACTCTTAAAATGTATAGTCTAACCTCAAGGTGACTAGGTTTTGCGTTTATCCTCTTGACACGCTCAAATTTCGGTAGGCACTGCCTTTAATATCTTCTCTTTTCCATGATACTGACGAAGTAAATAGTCTGCAATCCGAATACGTCTCCGGTGGCGCTCGAGGTAATGCACTTCTGTTCCAGACTTGCCGCAAGATGTTAGCGGAAGGAGGTACTCGTGCAGCTTACCGTGGTGTTACAATGGGATTAATCGGCATGTTCCCTTACTCTGCAATTGACATGGGCACATTTGAGCTACTGAAGGTGACCTACATCCAATACAAGGCGAAAGCATCCGGCTGTCATGAAGAGGACGCACAACCTAGCACGTTTGCCACAGGAATCATGGGAGCCTCGTCTGGAGCGTTCGGAGCCTCGGTTGTATATCCTTTGAACGTGCTTCGCACCCGACTTCAGACTCAAGGTACCAGCATGCACCCGGCACGATACACTGGTATTTGGGATGTGGCCCATAAGACAGTCCAAAACGAAGGTTTCCGAGGCCTCTACAAGGGCTTGATGCCGAACTTACTGAAAGTCGCACCCGCACTCAGTATTACATGGATGGTATACGAGAAGGCGAAGCAGGTTATGCACCTTCATTAGGGCATCTCTACATTAGGGCATCTCTACATTAGCGCATGAAGCTGCAAACTCAGGCTTGCCTTGGCGCAGTTCTGCTCGAAGCTCTGGCCCTTATTGTACCCCAATTATACATTTCACATAACTATACCGGGATGGTTATCATGAGGGAGTAGATATCGACTCTTTCCAATACTTATACTTACCCGACTATTTAGAGCATAGAATTGGGACAACACATCAGGAAAGACAGAGGATAGGTTAGGCGAGGTATGAGAGTGGTTATATCCAGTCTACATTGGCATGCATTGGCTGGCGTTTCAGGATTTTACTGCTGGTAACTGACATAGGTAATTTTTGTCTCATTTTCACGAGTCACTGTTGATCGTCAGAATCATGATGAGGGTCCTTTAGATAGGGGGAAATCGTGATACCCTTCCCTCCTATGTAGCTATCCTACTTGCAGGAAAATGTCTATAGGCTGATCGATACAGCTTATGTTGTTAAAAACTAAACTCTGTTTACGCCATCTTTGATGAGCTAGATTACTACTCTTAGTAGTCAAATATAAGACCTGTTGAAAGATTATATCAATGCTCTCAACTCTATTGAGTATTATGGGTAATATGAATTCGGTGAAGACGAAAGCTTCATCCGATCTACCTCTGCGTCTGCTGCTGTTTACGTGTTTTGTTTATGTTCTGAAACTCGATACTTTATATGCTTGGTTTCTTGCCTACAAGCCTTTATCTAGAAATAGCGTCTCTCGATCTCAAAGAATTCTGGAGGGTCTCTGGGTCAGGCAAGCAGTTGATGATACAAACTCAAAGTTAACGTGATGCAATCTCAAACATGATAAACCCACCCAGTACGCGTCATTGAACAGAACAAGCTTCATCTGTCTGTTTACTATTGAAAGTATCAAGATCACCACTGTAGTGTTCTGCTCGTGTATCCCACCGGCGCCGAATTTTAATCCTCTACTATCATAAAAGTAGTATCTAATACCATTTAACTTAGATACTGGACGAGTTGCAATTTGTTAGGAGTTGAAGTGCGACTTTCTGAAACGCTGGCCTCGAAACGAGAGGGAGCCATCGTTTAGCGACGAGACCAGAGAGCGGGATGATCAATACCACAAATTTCACCCCACACAAAAGGGTGTGTCTGGAAATACACAAAAGTCTCAAACGACCGTGCCACAATCGTGGGAGCCGAAAATGTTACTGGTTATTGGCGGTAAGATACTTTCTGTGTAGGACCATGTACGGTACTCGGTACCTCGAAAGAGCTCTGAAGCGTTGCAGAATAGAGTAATCCGGACTGTGTACTTGAGTTTGAGTTACAAAATATGACCAGTGTCGTGAACTTCGTTGTTATTCATATGGGATATATAACTATTCGTTCATCCGCTTGGAATGCCAGACATAGAAATCCATTCGAATCATCCGGACATATTTTAAGTAAGGGGGTAAAAGTAACACATGTTTTCCCCTGGCGTAGTCGTCGGGTTGGATTTGCATCAAATCAGACCGAGTTCTTCGTGCAGGTGATACCCAGCTGCCTGTCTGTGTCGCCCTTTCACCAATTGAAGTGTGCTCTACCCATCCGCGAGCGGTTATCCTCCAACGAGTGGTCATTCGTCTCGAGCTAGGAATATCAGATCTAGCAAATTAAACCGACTGTCTCACTAAGTAACTTTAGCCAATGAGTTTCCTTGCATGTATGCTGTTTGGCGAAGTCTATAAGTCCAGATGTCATATTTTGGAGTATAGATAATCTTAAACACCTTTGGTTATGCTTCATCCAAAATGGATTATTCATACTCTGAAGAAGTTGACCCCAAATTATACGAGACCCACGGCCTCACAAGTCATACAAAACTCCGTATACATAAGGATTCTGTCAGAGAGATCGAAGGCACTCTTCGAGCCCAAGAAGATTGGTCGAAGCATGTACATCCGATCAACAACTATCACGGCGGTCTTGGCGACCGCTACTCATTCATTCGGGTTACTCTACCCGAGTGTCTCCCGGACAGGCTCGAATTAATTTCGTACGCAAACGAATTTGCGTTTCTCTACGATGGTAAGTCTTAGAATCGCTCTACATACTACGACTCATATCTTTTCTTATGCCTTCTGTCTAGATGAGATGGAGAATCTAGATTTCCAACATGCAAACAGCAATTCAGGTGGCATACTGGACATCTTCAAGCACGAAGCTCTCAGTAGTGATATCGGCTCTACTACGAGACCAGAGAAGCGACTTCAAGCTCAGATCCTATCGGAAATGATGGCCATCGACTCTTCACAGGCAATGACTTCAATGAAGGCATGGGCAAAGTTCATTCAGATGGCAGCCGAGACTAGAAAGACATCTTTCAAGACACTGAAATCCTATATCCCTGCTCGAGTCATTGATGCCGGTGAGCTGTAAGTTGCCAAACAATCCTCTTACTTTAGAGTGGAAAGCCGCAGAACTAGCTTCACCTGGCATAGACTTGGGTGCTAGCAGTTCGAGTTCGGTAATCTCTAGTATTTCGAGAAGTTGCTAACATGATGAACTTAAGATTCTGGTACGGTCTATTAACATTTGGAATGGGCATCACAATCCCCGAGAATGAGCGTGATCTATGCATGAAATTGGCGAAGCCAGGTTATGCTGCCATGGCTCTTACCAATGATCTATATTCATGGGAAAAGGAGCGCATCGCTGCAGAAAACTTAGGACGGAACTATGTTTTCAATGCGATCTGGGTAATAATGGAAGAAAGGGCGGTGGACGAAAATGAAGCCAAAAACATCTGTTCGGATGAGATTCGGAACTACATGGCCGACTATGAGCAAGTGGTTGAGACTGCACGGAACGATAAGAACCTATCAAAGGAACTTCGGAAGTACCTAGAGGCTGTCTTGCTTACCTGCGTTGGCAATACTGTATGGAGTATTTACTGCCCAAGATATCGCGTGTGATGTGTTTCAAAATCAAGGGATGGATGGAATTGTAGCTATCAGCGAGCTGTCTCGGCGCCTTCTTGCTCACCGATATTTCTCGGGGTCGGGTCTGAGCTTCAGACAGGGTTGATCGATGTCAAAGACGCTTTCTAGAAGTACAGCATTACCATTGCCACAGAATCCGGCACTACCTTGATCAATCTCTTTCGTCATACATCGTTAGTCAAGCATCTCGCTTGATCGCTGCCATATGAGCTCAGCATGGCTGCATTGGCGTACTGTTTGCTGGTTACTCAAATAAGATAATCCAATATCTAGATTTGGTGTTATATTGTGAGACATTACCTCAAATTACTGTAGAATAGATGAGCTTTTGGTAATAAAGCATAAAAATATGCTATCGCCTGCATACGAACCTAACTGGGCGACCACTCGGTCCTTGGTCTCTCAAGAATTCAAAGCTATAATTAGAGCAAGATCATTTTAGCTATCGGCGTGAAAGACATTTAAATGATAAACAACCGCTCATTTGTTGTTCAACTAACATCTGGCTCGCCATCTAGAACAATTCCAAGTGGGATTAGTCACGATATAGTTATCGCAACCGACAAGTATGGGGCATTGACTCTTCTAACGAGCATGTCAGGGGCTGACGTACTCATAGAGACGATCGGCAGAAGGGCTTACGGCCTCGCCAGGATGTTGTTGATGGATCACCTGTCGAGATCCGATCAGCGGGAGAGTAAGACAACTGGCGAGAGGCGCCTTTACTCAAGCAAAGTAACCCCTGCTCCAATCGACTTCGACTTCGGCTGACGTGCCTAAATTTTTTTTCTTTTTTTTTTTTAAAAAAAAAGAAGAAGAAAAAGGACACCGTATTGACAACATTTGTGATTCGCTACTATTATGATGGCTGCCAGCTTCTCTACATGAAATGAAATATAGCCCTCCGGATGACTATCAAGACGACACATGGATGTCATGATGGTCTCGAATGATTGAAAGACATAATGCTTCAAGATGTACTACGTCAGTTCTCCTAGATAGCTATGTCGGCAACGAGCCTACCGATGTCTTTGGCGCCTCTGTTGTCATTACTGCTGAGGGGAACATAAGTGAAGACTTTATAGAACTGCTGGAACCAGAACAACTACCGGGAGATATAATTCGAGAACTTAGTCTAGTCAGCCTCAAGACGAGTAAGAGAGTCAGCTCCCCCCAGCTCCCCACAAAGCTCATGGGACACATCTGATCAGATTATTGTATTGTTTCAACGCAATAATGCATAGTGTATTTGGAGACAAGCCGTTGGATCAACAGATAGTAATGCTATAGTTATCCAGTCTCCTTACCCCTCGGGCTTTGTTTAACAATATGGTATCTTTTGACGCAAGACTGATCATTTGACAAAAATAAAAATACACAGTTCCAAAGCCCCAACGCCTCCCGGCCCTAGCCAACCCTGGTCAGAGGTGGCTCAAATCAAACTCCCCCGAAAATCCTCCATTCAGCAGCATAGCTGCTATTCTCTGCCGTTGGATTGGCATTTTCTCTTCATCGTAGCACATGGGACTAATGCCCAATGCTAGGCACATTGCGTTGGTGATGACAAACATGCCACAATCCCAGGCGTTGGTCTGCTGTGGTGAGCTAAATTCTTTCGTTTCCCAGTCCTCGAAGACAAACTTGTCGCCAAGGAAGAGCTGCAGCCACTGATATGCGTGGCGTAGCTGTGCGTCATTGCGATGATGGAACGAGTCTAAGTATGACACTGTTCTGCGAGATGGTCGAATGGCGATTAGCGTCCAGTGAGCATTCGAATTGACGGGAATGAGGATAGTGTCGACCTTCAGGAAGTTGTCTGGTGTCATGTTCCATTTACGACTGAACGGGCGGGGGTAGAGTTTTTTGTGATCTCCACAGAAAGCCTTCCAGTAAAGAGATGACACAGCAACACACTTGGGAGGGTCAAGTTTTGACTTGACACCAGCCTTCTTGTTGATATAAGCTGCGAGACAACAGAGAGTTGAGTGAACGCAGTCGTCATTGAGCCAGGCCGTTGGCGGGACGAGTTTAGCGAAATCTCGGGGTTTAAGCTCAACGGCATCGGGATGCACAGCTTTGGGATCAAAGCAGCCACTTCTTGGCGCATCCAAAGCCCTGTTCACCCACTCAGAGGAGGGCTTGGTGATCAGAGTCGCCTTAGCTCGACGGACGCCGAGATGACTGAGCAGAGCATTCTGCGTCTCGACTTCTTCTCTACGAAGACGTTCCCTGAGCTCCCGTTTCAAGTGCTCAACCTTTTCACCATCAGCAGGCAAAGATTCATCTCCAAGACCGGGCAAGGAGTGTACGATATCATTGGGGAAAAATTCAAGAATATCGTCATATCGTGCCTTCTCTGTTTTGTCGGGGGAAGTGTCAGGGGATGTTAAGACTGCTGCGACCTTGTGACGGCGTTCTGCACCCACATTTCTCTTCGCGGATGGCGAAACACGGGCTTTCGGTGACGGAGAGTCCTTTGGAAAAAACTTAACCGCCCTACGAGCAGCTGCGGTCGCAGGATCCAACTTTGGTCTTGGTTCGCCATCGACTCCATCGATGGGCTGTGGCGCCAAAATAGCTTCCGTCTTATCTAAAGCTATGGGCGTGAGCTCATCCAATTTGAGCTTTGACTGAGTGTATCGAGGTTCGATAGGCTGTCTTGCCAAGATAGCTTCCGTCTGTATTGAAACTATGGGCTTGCGCAAATCGATGTCCATGGGAATAGGCTCTCGGGCCAAGATAGTTTCCATCGATTGTGAAACTATGGGCTCGGGTGAGTCGATGTCCATGGGACTACCTGGATACTCTTCATCTTCGCTGTCGGATGTATCGATCGCATCAAGGGAAAAGTGACCAGCGTGGTTGAAGTTAGGATCGGTCTCGTCTATTTTGGGAGATTCGGTAGGTGCTATTGATTCGTAGCTCGTCGTGCGTTTGTTGGACGATGATCCAGCGCGGCCATCGCGTCTGAAGTGCGTTGGTATTCTATTGGGCGGGCCATCATAGGATGGTCCGAGAAACGCTGGACGTCCGTTAGATGGATAACTAGGTCCACACCGTGAAAAGCGTCTCTGGTGGCTTGATCCTTCGTCAAGTCTGGGACGTTTGGTAGTGCGTGAGCTGCCATACTGGACAGTCTGCGGAGCCTGTGTCACCGCAGTGGTCGGTGCGGTGGTTGTGATGGTAGAACCGAGAGGTTGCGCGGGCTGTGCTGGCTGCGTGGCTGGTGTGGGCTGAACGGGCTCAGCGACACGCCAACGTACGACTCGCAAAGCGCCAAGCACGAGGGCAGATAACCCCCCGAAAAACGTGAACAAGCCATTTGTGTCGGGATTGGCAGCGTTTTCGGCGGGATCATCGAGCTGAATATGGGGGCGAGGAGCCACGGGAGGAGGAACGGGGTTTGGTTCGTCAGCCCACGAGGGCCAAGTGCCGGGCATGGAGAGTTCAAAGTGGCCGGCTACGGTGGAAGTTGGCGAAGACTCGGCGGGCGTAGGCACCGGAGATCCAAGTCGGATAGCTTCTGAATTCGCTGCCCAAAAGTCCACACCTGCACGCTAGACAGGCTGGTCATTGGCCAGCTGTAGGTAAAAGCAAAGGGTTAGCATCATACGTAGCTCGGTAGCCAGAGGCCATAGTGTTCATGGTGGTTATATGGCAAGATAAAGGACTAGGGAATTGGACGATTTGACTTACTGGGTAGAGCTGCTCAGGCACGAGGTACTGAGCTGGATCGGGATTGTTGTCGAAGCTGCGGGGACGTTTGAGCGGGAGACCGATAGGCGAGTCGGTGTGCACAGGCCTGTCGAGACTGGGCACCTGAATGGTGACTCGTCTGATGGGCGTTACAGGGTAAAGTTCCTCCTCCTCGTCTTGGGCGAGGCGGCGGAGGCGGGGGTTGCGGCCGTGGAGGCGTGGGCTGATATTGAAGACGCGGTGTCTAGGGCGTTGGCCGACGTTGATGGCCACCATGCGCCCGATGCTGTGGGCTTGTCTCTGCTGTCTTTGGACCTCGTAACGGCGTTGCTCGCGGCAGAAGCTGCACTGAAGGTAGTGGGCAGGAATCGTCCAGCTATGGAAGACGGGAAAGCGGTGCTGGTGCTGTATAGATGCCATAATGTCAATAAGCAGGCTCAAGGGTTGGCATAGAGAATCGTGATGGACAATGAATCGTTATAATTGTAGCTTGTAGTGCGCAATTGCGGAAAGCGGAATGCAGAGTGCTGTGAACGCGTGAAGACAATGGGAATGTATGACAAAGAAGAGAACAATTGAGAAGGAAAAGTGGAAGCCGGGAAGGGGAACGCGCTTTTATAGATGGGAGGGGGCGAGGGCGAGGGCGAGGGCAAAGGGCGACAATAACAATCAGTCGAAACTTAAATCGCAAAAGTAAACATCAACCAACCTAAGCATAAATAAGGGTTTGTCTGGGCAATCGCAAATAGGAGACAGCTAAACCTACTATCGAACTTTGTCATAAACAAGCCCGAATAAACGTCCATAAACTCTATGCGCGCGTCCACGGGTGTGCGCAGGCTTGCGGGGGACGGAATCGTATCACAGGGGGTGGAGTGAAGCTGCGATAATGCTGCGATCTGGAGATTTTTTGGAGGCTTGACGTTCAGCCTGTCCAGCCCCAGATCTTCCTAAGCGCGTAGCCGCACTTTCTAACCTTACTTAGTTCTTTTAGGGGGAATGTTTCTCTCCACCTAGAACGGGGTGGTGGATACCTAGCCAAGCACCGATCTCCGATCTCACAGTAGGTACCAAGGTTAGCGCAAGAAGGGTCAGATCTACTTATACAAGACGTCGATGATTCCTACCTACGGAGTACTTACATGGTATGGAATAGGTAGAGCAAATCTGATACAATTTTTTTCTTCGAAGGGTAAGAATCGGGGAGTCTGTCCTATATGTAATGTTTCACCTACAATGCGTAAAACAATATGGTTTGCTCAGCTCATTTATGGAACTCTATCGAATTCCCGTTTTAGACCGCGCCTACAGTTTCATTCTGGTTCAATCTCGCATGTTGGATACTAGGTATTCCAAGTATTCCTTAGTCGTCGCGCAAATATAAGGGTTTGGCAGCTGTTAAATCAAACTACATCGAGCCCTGGCGTCATCAAGTTTGTACGTAGCATCATCTAACAATCCTAAAATTGAACAAAACCTACCTAGGTACCTACCTAATCTAGCCATATTAAGCGACCAAGCTCAGGATACTAATTCACCGTCCAACGAGGTTGTAGCGTCACATACAACCCCTCCATCACAGCAAGATGTACTCTAGACTACAATCAACTTGGCTACCTATCTAAATGTTAAATGCTTAGGAATAAGCTCTCAGTATAGTAAAAGAATGGCATAAACGTAACGTAAACCGTGAAAAACAGGTTGGTAGTGTCTTTTACACCTTGATATCGCGATTCGGGTTCCTGGACGAGACCAGCCCGGCCGGCCCGTGGGGGACCCTGCATGTATCGTGCGTGGGATGACTGTCTACTCAATCACCATGCATATCGTTTCATTGAAGCATGTGTTTTTGTTTTGTTGACGTGTCGTCATGGTGACTTAAAACCATCCCAACATTATATGTATCCTAATTTATGATAGATTTATCTGTTTAGTCAATTCCCAAGTGAGTGTATCGAGTCTTAAATAGATAAGACAGGTTGAATGACAAACACTCGCAAAGTTCAACAAATTATCTAAGAGTCTGCGATAAGTCAAGCCAATTCAGGTCAGTTTTTTTAGCAAGGTAGTCAATCCACATTCCTTCCATGCTTGCTGAGGAACCACATAAGTGACACGTGAACCCTATCAGCAGCGAAATATCTCTCATACGAAGAACGCAGCACACAAGGCGAAAAGAGGATGCCTCCATACAACGAAGGCAGCAACAGGAAAGATACCGGTGTGGCAGATGCCACGACGCAACGCGACGAACACTTAGACCCGTTTCCTGCGATGCTGGAGTGGATGATGTACACTACCGAGACACCCAAGACATTCGAACCTGGAAAACTCACTGTGCACCGTGTTCCTCCTCCCGGTTGCTCAGGAGAAGAACCCGAGAAGGCTCGAAAGACGGTACGAGAGCGCCTAACAGGAGCAAAGAGCATGTAGACTACAGAGGAGCCGACTTTGAATAAGATCATAAAGAGAGAAGTTGTTACCCGTGTCAGGGGATACAGTATAGTCAGAGGGGACGGGCTCCGACAACTCTATAATGCCTTACTACCAGATTGTCTTCAACTCATATGTCTTGATTGCATCACCTAGATATGCTCAGAAAAATGGGGGAAAAGCTTGGGTAGGAAGTAGGAAGAAGCTATGCACAAAGGGGAATGAATATGTACGAGGGATTTCCGTATATACAAAAAGATCAATGTTTACTACCCAAAAGTTTGTCCAAAACGAATACCGCTAAGTGAAGCGAAGAGCGCAGTCATGTGTGCGCTTATGTGCTGTGTCGCGGAAGATCCAGCTCTCAAGTAAACGAGGTAACAAGCGGCAAGAGGCCGGTGACAGCGTTGAATATAGTTCAGTCACTCACTTCAACACCGCCACCAGCCCTCATGCATACAAATCATCAATGGGTAGGCCAAGCAACATTATTGGCCTAGTTCCATACGATATGAATAAGGGGCGTGCTATACTTTTGAGTGTTCTGGAAATTATCGTTCTTTGTGTACGATATATATATATCGTTAGTAGAGGTACCGGACTTGCCGAGTCCCGGATGGGCTTGAAGGGAGTATGCTCCCAGGAAATAGCTACCGCTCTGGCCAGAGTAGAATTTGACGGGAGTTGCCCATGGTCCCGTGATGGAATCGGCTGTAGTGATAAAGAAATCGGCGGAGACGCTGATACTGGCCTTTGAAAAAGATTAGAGGTTAGTAAAGTGAATAAGTGTGAGAGTTTTAGGGAGATGAGACTCGGCAGGGGCCAAGGGGCAATTGAATATAGCACTCTGACATCGGTTTCCACGAGAACATAGATTAGGATTGAAAACAGCTTACCTGGCCGATCCACACCCACTTATTCCAGTAAGTCGAGAAGTAGTATGTGCCTTGTCCACCTGCGCTCCCGTTGGAAATTTGAATGTTCGCGTCCCCTATGCGCGGCCTAGTCGATGTCCAGGCGCCGTTAACCCAATATTGGTACGCACCGACATTTTCGATAGATCCTACGGGGACTTTTGCCAAGGAGAGAACTCCATTAGATGGCTGACCGAACAGGTAAGCGATGCCATCTTTAATCACATTGCCGTAATTGCCATAGGGAATAGAGCCGTAGACCCAGAAGTTTTCATTCACGAGAGTGACCGTGGGCAACGCATTCTGATCCGATGTGCCCAAGTTATACGTCAACTTGTAAAGTGACACTGCTGGGTTTGGGTCGTTCGTGCTGAAGCTAGAATTTTATAAGTGTTAATATGCCGCTTATGGCTAAAAAGAAGGGTACCGCTTCCCAGATTTATCTAGGCAGACTTCAAATTTAGATGGCGGGTGTGCTCTACTCACTACTTCAGAGTTAGTACGTAACTAGACTGGTGGCTTTCTTCGGAACAGAAATGTAAGACTCAGACGTGACTTGTTCGTGTACATACCTCTGATTTGATATGCTGTTTGCGAATCCACGTGTATGCGGTAACAACATTATTAACGGTCGATGTTACCAAGGGAGGGCTGTCTGGCCAGAGAGCGTAACGAGTGCCATCGCTGCATGAGCCGGCGCTGTTGCTGTTGCACTCGTCGGACTGGTAAGGGAAGTAAGGGTTCCGACTACCGCCGCCGCCATATTGCTGGAGTGCAGGCGTGCCATCAGCATTGAAGTTGGACCAACTTGCCGATGATGACCAGATTGGCAGGACTGGAACACCAGCACTGTTATAGGGCTGACTATCACGACACGTCCAGAAAGCACGATTGCCAATCCGGGTGGAACCGCAAGAGTCCCGATTGATCGCCGGATCGGCGACGTTTCCTATAACAGTAGCACTCTTGACTGTTGGTGTAAACGCTCTCTTCTGAAGAACAGTAGAGGAGACGCCCTCTAGGAGCAAAGAGCCAAAAATTAGACAAGCTGACCACGCCATATCGACGGTATTATTAGCGAAGAAAAGCAAAGTGGAATCAAGAACATCAAAGGGGACGACTCACCAACTCTGTTCTATGCTCGCCGTTTTGAAGCTCGAGAATATACGATTCAACCAGCCTACCTACCCCTTTAGGGATGGGGAAAGCCATCCCATTACGGAGAGGAAGACAGGGGCATGGTAAGGTCTAGCAGGATCTCATCCAAATTCGGTATAATGCTCTGCAAGCGACTTCAAAGAGAAACCTGGAAGCAAGGATTTGACGGAGATCATTGGGACTGCAGATTCCCACACTTGACTTATTATATGACCATTCGTTGCTCTGTTGAGCTACCAAGTCAAGGTGAATGAATATTGAGAGGTCACTCTGAACAACATGGCGAACCAGTTGCTCAACGCCGGTGATGTTTGACTGATGGCCTGTAGCTACGAAATTCGCGGCGTACTGTTGTAGCGAGAGACGAGGGGGGATGCAATTCGATGTTTCTCAAATCGGACCGTTATATGCCGCTATAGTAGGCAGGTGACTAAAGAATTGAAAGGAGGAGGACCGATTTGTGGCTCGATACTCCTTAACTTTCCCGCGCTTGGGAAACTTTGAGTAGTTCCATTAGGTGAGTAAATACTACTCTGTTCTCGATTAGTGATAGCCGTCAACCCCAGTTCCACGATCTTATATACATCCGGAGCTACTATGTACCAGAGTTCTAATAGAATTGGCCGTCTATACGAACCAACCAATCCGCGTCGTCACAGTATTAGTATATTAACAGACCACTGAGTAAGCCAACATCTTGGACCGTGAATAGCGCATGTTTCGGGAGTTACAGCATGCATTTAGCGGCGCTCCATACTTAAAAGATCGAAGGCTCCATGTTTCAAACTTGTGGGGTACATATGGTAGTGTAGATCAATTCTGCCAAGTATTTGAGAAGCGGAAGATGGAAAAAAGGAAAAAAGAAAAAAAAAGGGGGGGGGGGAAAGGGTTGTATTAAAGACACCAGTCACCCATTGCGCGACCTACACGTAGATTTCCAAATTTTCGATATCTAGGTAGGCACGAGCTGATCGTGTAGCTACCTATGTAGGTAGCTTATTCATCAATACGTTACTACACGCGTACATTAACGGTTAGCGCCGGAAATAAAGAGATGACTGGAGATATGCTACATACCTGGTATGTCCTAACAATTGTTACAAATTCCGCGGCGTAGGTGAATTGAATGTGGGTATACTTTATTTTCGGTGACAGGCTCAGTTATTAATTATTGTTTTGCGATGCTTCACAGGTAAGTCCTCATCGATATCCATATTTAAGCGTTCAAAGCGACTTTACTTGAACTGGTCACATTGCACAATATTGCCTTTCTTTTTTAAAGGCAAACACAGTTCTTATTTTATCACTATCTAGTATACTACGAAATGAGCAGATCAAGCGGAAACTTCGGATGTGCCAGGAACTCTTGTGCAGACTGCTTGTCAGCTGTGGTTGCTGTCGAGGTAATACAGACTGGAGGCTCTGGAGCCCCATTTAATCTTTCCCGATGAATGTAGCCGTGATGAGCCAGCGTATCCACACAAATCTTTCGGCCCCGCTCTGCACTACCGTGATGAGATCCCGTGCAAGACAGCCGAGTCCCAAAACAACCTGACGCCGCAACAACCCATCAGCTTCCCCATCTATGCCTACGCCCTACGCCCAACGCCCAACGCCCAGGCCCCCTCATGTTTGTTATAGAGCGTTACTAATGGTAAGGCTCTTCATGTCGCCGCGAGCGCGCTCCTTTCCACCGTTATGGATTCCGCTTTGTGCTTACCCATTGTCTCTCGGCCATTATGGGCATCATGTTGGATTATCTAATTAGCTTACCTACTTATCTATCTGACATATCAATCATGCCCCTTGTCGCACGCGCTATTCCTCTAGTAGAGACGTTGCATTTCCCGACTCTGTGTGCCGTGTGATTCTCAGCCCTCTACTTTGGCTGCCGATGATTGACGTCCTCGCCTAAAACCTCGGGTCCCGTATCCGCGAACATGTCCAGAGCTTACCAGTATTAAACAACCTCTTCTCCCGGCCTCACTGCGCTCTACTGAACTTCTTTTCAAGCTGATAGACAACCAATGGTCTTTGAGCGAACACGATAGTCCTCGCGTTGCAGAACAGATATTCTTAGAGTGCATCTAATAGCCCCGATCTAGTCCTCTTTTGGTTCTTTGTCGTGTATTTTCTTTTTCCAAAAATAACAATTATTGCGGCTTCACCCACGTACTATAACCAACCCCTCATTTTCGTTTGGTTATACGTCACATATTCTGTATCAAACTTACAATGGAGGACCGGCCTTCATCAAAGTCGAACTCACCATACTATGACATAGGTAGACACAACTCCTAACCTCAATTGCGTCGATACTAATGAGTCTTCAGTAATCGTGGGAGCAGGGCCCGTAGGCCTCATGCTATCAACATGTCTATCAAGACTTGGCTATAGGATTAAGCATATAGACAACCGTGCCGAGCCTACACCTACGGGACGCGCCGATGGCATTCAACCTCGATCTCTGGACCTTTTGAGAAACCTAGGATTAAAGTCAGCTATCATGAGGCATAAACCTGCAAGGGTCTACGAAGTAGCGTTCTGGGATCCGGCCGGGGCAAGCAAAGGGATTATAAGAACAGGCACTTGGGCTAGTTGCCCAGCGTTTATTGATGCAAGGTATCCCTTCACTACACTCTTGCATCAGGGTCTCATCGAGCGCGTTTTCATATCGGATCTAGAGAAGAATGGCATCAAAATTCAGCGGCCGTGGAAAATCACCGCTTTCTCATCTGACGAGAAGCAAAACCCGGAATACCCGGTTGAGGTGAACCTTGAGCACACGGACGGAACAAGTAGAGAAACGGTTCACGCCAAGTATCTGTTTGGTGGCGAGGGTGCCCGGTCTTTCGTTCGCGAGCAACTAGGCATCGGCATCACACACAAAGACCCAATTGCTCACGTGTGGGGGGTCATGGACGGTGTGGTCAAGACGGATTTCCCCGATATTAAGGTCTGTGTAATCACGCCTACATTTGAGATGGATATAGGGCTAACTTCTGATATCAGATGAAATGTACGATACATTCGGAGCACGGGTCTATCATGGTGATTCCTCGGGAGAACAGCATGGTTCGGTTATATATCCAGATCGCATCGTCCACAGACCCGGACTGGAACCCACGCAAGACAGCTACGGCGGATGAAGTACAGGCATCAGCGAAGAAGATACTCCAACCGTATTCCATTGAGTGGGAGAGGGTGGAATGGTACTCGGTGTATCCTATCGGCCAAGGAATTTCTGACAAGTATACTCTTGACCACCGTGTGTTCTTAGGGGGAGACGCATGTCATACACACAGTGTAAGTTTTTTCTCTTTTCTAGCCTCCTCTCCTTTGGAACATTCCGAAATGAGTTTCTTACAGTCATGCAGCCCAAAGCCGGTCAAGGTATGAACACAGCGTTCCTGGATGCTCAAAACCTAGCTTGGAAAATACATGCTGTAGAGGCTGGATTCGCCAGGCGAGAGATCCTGAAAACATATGAACCGGAGCGTAAAGAGGTAGCAGAAAATCTCCTCGCTTTCGACAATAAGTACGCCAAGTTGTTCTCAGAGCGACTGCCAGCTGCTACAGAAGTCAAGGCAGCCTCGTCGCACACCAACGGGAATTCCGACGATAACGAGTTCATTAAAACCTTCAAAGAGGCGTGCGAGTTCACGAGTGGTTATGGAGTCGCATATGGTCCCAATGCTTTAAACTGGTCCTCTATTCATCCGGCTCAGTCGCAACTGATCCATCCCAAGGGCATTAAACTTCGAACTGGGCGTATGATGGCCAATGCCGATGTCACGAGAGTGGTCGATGCCAATATCGTCCATTTGGAACAAGAGATTCCTTGGAACGGGTCATTCCGTATTTTCATATTCGCTGGTAAACCCTCAGTGACTTCCAGGGCCCTGAAGGATCTTGCGTTCCAGCTAGGAGGAAAGCGGTCGTTCTTCAGTTCGTACCTACGCCCGGATATCGATACCGTCTCCCATCACGAGAGGTACAACCCGCACAGTTTATTCTTCACCATCTGCACAATATTTGCCGCTGCGCGCAGTGAGATTGAAATCTCGCGTGACGTTCCGGGACTTCTTGAGAGATATCGAGACCTCGTCTATGCAGATGATAGATGGGACCGCCGCGTTCCGAATGCTACGGCAGCGGCACACGCAAAGATGGGGCTCGACGAGGAGAAGGGCGGTGTAGTTGTGGTACGTCCTGATGGTTATGTGGGCATCGTAACTAGCTTAGTGGAGGGTAGCGGGACTGTCGACGCATTGAACGCGTATTTTAATGCCTTCTGTACGAAGAAGACGGGCGACAATAAAGCGCAGTTGTGAAAACTTCCAGTCCGTGCACTTTTGGTTGTAGTTTATCGGATTCAGTCTTATAATAGGCGACACACGGACCCAAGGGGCTGCAACTGCAATATCATGTATATAATTATATGAACAGAAAGACTTGTATGTATGTATGCCTAACTGAATGAAACAAGATATACAAGAGCGAGCGCGAGCCGCCTGGCCGAGAAGGAGGACTAAACCTTCACAGCACCCCTGAAGTCACAGAATATTGTCGCAATTTGAGCGCTCTTCCAAGCCCCTGATCTCAAGCCACCACTACACTGCCATAGCTACATATGGACAAACTTCACCACATAATCGAGTCCATGAAGGTAGCCAGATCAACTCAAATAAGCTACGACAGAGCACATTCTTTCAAGTTAATGAAATGACATCTTTTTAAACTTACCTCGCGGGGAATCCAGGGATTGATCTTGTCGGTAGGAGATGCCCTGCTCCATCGCCAACAGCTGTTACACGGACCCAAGGGACTGCGACTATATTGCATCCGAGACCCATCATACCAGGGCTTCAACGTCTTGTATATTATCATGAGTGGTAGTTCGTACGAGGCTTCAGCTATACAACTATTCAGCTACCCGTATATGCCTGATTAGATGGAATAGGTAATGTGAAGTGAGATAGACAGGGAGAAGTCAACGAAAGCGAGGGACCGAAAGTGAAGCTTTTGTATATGGACCTTAGGGTCATCGCCTGGCTGAAGAGAGGACCAGACATGGATGGCCTCCTTGAATCCCTAGGTGATTCTTGCAGGTCAACATCCCTTCAAGCTTGTTTCCAAGTCCTTAACTTCGGGTCCTTGTTACAACAGCTGCGATCTGTGTGGCGGAAGTTTAGATGAACTATTCAAGTTCTGTATATGCAGAGAGAGTAAGCAAGACTATTTATATAGTGCTTACTTAAACATCCAGGACTTATGTTGATCCGCTCCGTCCACTAAAAGTAAGCCTCACATGTGCTGAGCTCCGTGACAACTTCTACATTAAACCCGCCTTATATAATTAGCGCAAGAATGCAGTGAACCATCTCCTACCAGTCTGTGGATTGTTTGAAGTATCGTTTGTGCGATGCTGTTTGCTGGATACGTCGCAGGTATGCATTGTCTTGGCGTGGGCCGGTGCACTTCCACTTCGTAACTAAGCCCAATACTAGAATGTCAAGTTGCGCCCCAGGTTTTTATGTACGTTAATTGTTGAAGCTATCATTGATGAATAGCTAATTCTTCTTTCATACATAATGCCATTCTAATCACTTGCTCGGATAGTAGTAGGTTCAGTGGGTCCCCAATGCAGGCACCTTAGTTTTGATCTACTCCTGTTACCAACGTCATTTGAATAACTCGGTTCCGACAAAACTGTGAATATAGTAAGCTCCAAAGTTAATATCTTCGTTTTATTGAATAATTGGATGAAGAGTATTCATACCCGTTGTTGCTTACTGTTTCGTAAGGAATATGCCGTTAGGGTTTACGTGATACGCTACCTTGGACTACTACTTTAGGTAGTCCTGTTATTTTGGTGCGCGAAGGCCATTAGAGCACCTTCGCCAGCTAATTTAGCTTCGTACTCATAGAATACTCTACATTGCGCAGTTTCAAAAGTTTGCCCCGTGACACGAAGGAATACTCATGTGTCTACGGATCCGTAGACAGAAACTGGTTTCTACTTTGGGTAATTCTGGACTATAACAACGTCTACTACATATACCTAACATTGACGACCAAACGGTTCATGACACCAAACTTTGCCTAGTTATAATAGTCAAAATTGTCAATTTGATATCTATATGCATGTAATTCTCTCGAGTGGCTAGCTTTCTCAATTTATAAACATTATCGTCCACTAGATATACCACATGTGAATAACTCAATGGGGTTTGCTGTGGTAAACTGGAACTAGAATCCTGCTGACGCTGTTAGGGAGAATTCAATCCTCATTTTTTTTTCTTCAGGGTCAATATTAACAACTTGGCGGGATAATTCATGTGGATTAGAATACCATACCCTTACACAGTATCTAAGTCACATTCCTCAAAGTAACGAAGCTATATCGTACAGAAATTTGCCAATTCTAATCCCTTTTTTTGTATTGTGTTGTATCAATGCAATTGTCCTATACCACCTGGTGAGGTAGAGGGACGGTAGTATTCGGGCCAATGTAGTTGGTCATTCGTGTTAACCGGCAGGGTCTAAACTTTCAGTGCATCAAAGTACCTATTAGGGAAAGTCTGCGGCAAGTTCCTTCACCAATAGAAGAAGTTTAGGAGTTGCATTCACTTGAGTAAGTCAAAGTTGGCAAGACGCTCCTCGCGCGCATCAACACTATGACGATACTAAACACCAACAAGATTCCCGCAACGAGAACAGTCGTTGTGATATTGCTCTTCGGGAACCACAGTGGCAAACGTTACGGCCGGAGGCCATCCCGACTATTACCACCTATCCCGTCATCCTACACTGCGAGTCGCCATTATCTCTCCTATTACGTCACAAGAAGTGCCACTTTATATGGCTGTGCAGTCCTTCATTTGACGTCGGCACGTGTGACGGCGGGCTCACGGTGCGCTATTACCCCATCCCGGCCCGATCGGATTTGTTGTATCAGGGGCTCTTCACAACACCGCGGTAAGACGGACAATTTGAGTCGTAACTTGTACCTTCGATATACGAATAGGTGCCAACGTATGACGATATTCATGGTCTCGATAATTCTCCAATCCGCCCCGCATGTGTGGGTTTGACTCTAGCGTAATGGTTGGTTCACTAACGTAGAAGGGAGGAAGAATACTAAATACTGGAACTCTAAGAGTTGCATGCACATGCGGCAAATGCCGTCGGGGACAAGGCCATCATATCAAGGCCTTCAGTCTCATTGGTTAGTAAGAATTTGTGGTAGTCCCCAGAGACGGAGATTAGTAAGGATGGAGAGGGGTGAGAAACTAAGGATACTAAGCATGTAAGGTCTATGGTGTCTCGTGCAGTACCGAAACCCGTGGTCTCCAATAGCCGTGTAAGGTAAACCGCCTACTCTGACCGGCGCTACACGGCATCTCCGGCACTGTACTATGCCGCAAACCCACCGAAGCCGGTAGTGAAGTCCAGCTCCACGTGGCGAACGTAGGAGTTCAGGGCCGCATAGGCGAACCTCGGCTCTTCTCAAATCAACAAGCATTTCTTGGTATCAGAACTCCTAGCTGCGTAGTTACGCCAGGAGAAGACTAAAGCCAACGCTCTAGATGCTTTCTTTCCCCAGGTTTGGATCGTGGGGTACTGTCATGAGCATGGTGACAAGCTTCCCCGGTTCCTGGGATCCACGATGGATCTCCAGGTCCCCCGGCCCGCGACTATATAGCCGTAACGGCTGAATCCTTGGTGCGTTGAATATCGGGCCATTATGCATACGTCAGTCTTGAGATATTCGAATCCAGTTAGTCACATCTCACTGTGAAGTCCGGCTGTGTGGTGTTAAGTCCCTGGAGGTAGTAGTATGATGGCCAAGGTCTTGCAAAAGGGACTAGTTGAATGGAAACTAGCGCCAATCTCCGCAATAACCCGTTGCCATTAACGGCAGTTAACAAGCTAGATTGTTGGCATTTGATCTAGTTTGTTCTGTTAGATAGCCTTCATCATGTACGCTAATGTCTGGTAGTCTGGCGGCTTTCCCTGTTAGGAAAAGCTAACGAATGAGATACTCTATTGGGAAGCTTTCATGTCTAGTACAGTTTCACCATACCATGATGACTTGAGCATCTAATTTGGTGATCTTTGTTGAGAAGCATCATGAAGAGTCAAAAGACTGCGGGTTGTAAAAGGCTATAAGAGCATTGAGTTCCAGTAGATTGAGATGATGGGCTTGGAAGTAGGACACAACGTCTTTGCTAAATACACTTCAATAACGGGAACAATTTGAGCTGTAATACATCATGCGCTTCACTCAGCTGCTCGGGCTCCTGCAGGCAGGTTTGGCCGTTGCCGGTCCTCTCGTCCAGGAAAACCAATTGCAGACACGGTCTACAGCTCCTTCTCCTGGACACACATATTTGAACGTCGGTCAGAACTATCTCAATGAGTGGCAAGGCTTTCAGTCCGGCGTCAAGAAGCCGGCTGGAATCAGCGTTTACGGCAACATCTACGATGGTGCCCTAAACTCGGACTCTGTTAACCTTCTAGCATCATATGCTAGCGGTGGCAACCGGTGTGTAATCCAGGGCCAATGTTACAAGCAGACTTTGCTGATATAATTTTACGTAGTGGCTATGTTGAGATTGGTCTGAGCTGGAAAGACGATATGGTCTCGCACGGTTACACTCAGTTTCAGGGCGCTAAACTGTGCTACGACATTGCTGGAGGAAAATACGACTCGTCTCTGAACAAGTTTTCCTCATATCTCAAGGGGTTCCCTAATGTCAAATTCCTCTTGCGAGTCGACTATGAAGTCTCGGGTAACTTTCACGCCAACACCAACCCTAACCAGTTTGATCAGTCAACATGGGACTTGAAGGCCTATCCTGCAGCTTTTGCCCACGTGCGACAAGTGATTGCAAAATCCGTCCCGAATGTAGAATTCGTTTTCCACCCCGTTCGTGGCTCCGCTCAAATGCTATACCCTGGAAACAATGTCGTCGATTGGCAAGGTAAAACTACACGATATCCTGTTTCACAGTCTGATTACGTAGACTCTATTGCTAACATGGCTGCCTCGTCTAGGTTTCTCTATCTTCAACAACGACGTTTGCCTCAACGTCGGCCCTTACAGCAACTGTGTCGGCAGCAGACTAGACCCTAACGTCCTGAAGGATATCCAATTCGCCACTAAGCCCAAGATCGTCGCCGAGTCTGCGGCTCAGCCTCCCGCGGTCAACAACCAGAACGACTTCATTGACTACCTGACCCGCGTCAGAGATATGGTTGAGAAGTACGACTTCGCTGCTTGGACATACATTAACAGCAACTGGAACGCGCATGGATGGGATGCCGCTACCTGGGGTGATAGCCGAGTCGAGACTCACCCGCAAGTGTTGCAGTGGTTCCAGCAGAACATCTCCAATAACCCCCGATATATCTTCGGTTAAGCCTTTATCTTATTGAAATCGAAATACTGCGCTCCTATCTCACAACTAAGGGTCGATTTCACGGTTGATGCCCTAGCTGTACAATTGCCTACAGTTTTATGATTCCCATACATAACATGGTTGATTGTATAGTAGCCTCCAAGACTGGAAGCCTAGAACCCGAAAATGGAATCTATATTGTACCTTGTCCAGCGATCAATCATGTCGGTGAATTGAAGATGCCTTAAGAGTTCACTGGTAACTCAATGATTCATTAGAACGCTGAAGATATATTCCAGTAGTTAGCAGATGTATCTGCTATGTTGATTCTCAACAATTCCAGCCATCTTATTAGTAATTTCTTTTGTTTATCAATATCGAAAAGTTGTATACTATTCCAATGCTTTATGAATTAATCGCGGGACCCAATTTTCATCGCTTTCCTCCGGCGCCAACCAGTCTGTAATTGGTATATAGGTTGGGAATATTTATTGTGATGAAAGCGAATCGCATCACAAACTTGGGCGCGAAAAGACTTCTTTATCAGCATCACGGTATAGAACTCATCCACTTAAGCTCTGAAGATTAAATAGAAATTTCTATCTCTCTGGAATGGTTGTGTTACGGCTCCAACTATATAAGTAACTGCAGATGGTAAAGTCTCCGACTTAACAACATTCTATCTTTTGATAGTGCTGTGGTATAGTGCTGCAGTTCTGTTCCGTGACAGGTTGATTAGTCAATTTTAAGCTTACTATTTCAAATCGTATGAAGTAGTTGGAATCGTTGTAGGAGGGAAACAAACTTCCCGACCGGAATGAGCATCTTGTAGAATACAGCTACGGAAAATTTGTAACACGATCCACCTACTCATCGTAGTTCAAAAGCAATATATAATGGATATTCCTAACGCCGGAATAAACAACACTAACCACATCCAATACTGAAGATGTCTTCTCGAGGCCCCCGTAAGGAATAAAGAATGACATCGTGACTTCTAATGGTAAGAAGAGAAAGGCTAGAAGGGTAAGTCTTTTTTAGATCGCCCCTCTTTCTTACTATATCCCTCGACGTGCTGTGTCGAGCGGTGCAAGATTCATAAATTGTCCTGCTTGATTAATATAGTGTGTTATGAGCTATCGTGACCAGAAAGCCAGATACATAAACTCGGATAATAGAGATTGCGCTACAGCCTCTGCAATCGTGGTCTCTCTAAGATGTGTATTGAAGTATTACAAGTGGACTCTGCTTACATAAAGCACTTACAAGGGGCTTATTTTCACGTGAGAGGGCAGGCAATAAGGGGTTTGGCGGAAGAATAGATATAGCTACCTGCGCCTTCATTCTAGGATACCACCACTTAGTTAATTGTTGAATTTGTTGTTGATTTTCCTTCAAAAATTGCTTGAAAATCCACTGCTTTACGTGGTCACGCAAATAATTACCCGCTTTTACCGCGTTTATGTCCAATGCGGGAAGACAAATCGAAATGTAGTAGTACGATATGCTAACTACGTAAGATAATAACAGTACGTAGTAGTATGAAATGTCATCTCGCGATTACATACATTGCTATTGGCTGCATCCAAAACCTTGGTATAATACCAGGGTCGACAGAAGAACCGAGGTCTAAACCGCGCGGTTATACCCGGATCTTATCGGTACATCTACCGTGTAAAACGTTGAAAAGGGAAATTTAGCGATCCACTTGGATAATTATAACATGGAAGAAGTCAGAATACTACTGGATTGCGGTATAGGTTCGCTTCATCCTGAGCGACTGGGCTGAAGTGGTTATAGTGTCGTCTACATAGGTGCTAAATTTTCATGCTCCTACAGTCTGCAATAGAAGATAGAAACGGAGAGCGGTGAGCTAAGGTTGGGGTTTCAAATTAGCACCTACAATCGGTATGGCATCAGGTATTACAAGGGCCATGATTTGAGATGGGTAGGAAATCATAGTTCGTGCCATGCCGCTATGTATTATATCATAGACAGAGACGCTGATATGTTTATTTTTTGTACACGCCTTCAGCAAGTGCCGGAACTGTTAATCGTCCAGTTGGCTTGCAACCACATGAGTGGCGCCATCGCCATGTTGCCCGTGAAATCCGTAGTGATCCGATTTACCCATACAACTCCTTTTTGTCAAGCAGCTTCCTAGACCTTCCTTGTTGGTCACATTGATCGCTAATAAAAATACTCTGTTCGCTGCCTTCATGCCCTTCCCGTGAATGAGTAAACCTGCTGTCCCTAGTATGTCGTCTTTGACGTTTGGGTATTTCTAGAAAGAAATTATTAACGAGACATGCTGGCCTCGGGTATGGGGTCTTCGTGCTTAGCGGTGCTGCCTTTGCCACGCCAGGTGCTGACAGCAGGAATGTCGGCTTGGTAGCGTTCCTCATCCGTGCCGTACGCGCGGGGGGTCAGCTTGATGAGACAGTGAAGGGGGACGTTCATCCAAGGAGAACGAGACTGATCCTTCTTCATAAAGTACGCATAAATGCAACGCAGAATAGCTTGATGTGTCACGATGAGGATGTCCTCGGACCGTTCCAACTCCATGATGATGGGCTCTAATCGGATTACCACGTCTCGGTATGATTCGCCGCCTCGGTACCGGTAGTTGTACTTGTCCTCATCGCGCGCAACAAAGTCTTCTGGGTATACATCTTTTATCTCTTGATATGTCATACCATCGCACACGCCAGCGTCTAATTCATCTAGTGCTTTCCACTGTAGTTGGTTATAGTTTGCGGGCAGGTAATGCGCCGTCGCTATGGTTCTCTTGAGCGTGGAAGTCCAAACAGTGAGGGGTCGATCATCCTATAATCGAGTTGGTTAGCCTATCGTTTGGCAGCGCTATGGAAGGCGGCCACAGAGTGAGCGCGGTATCTGCAAATGGTACAGACTTACACCGACAGACTGCCGCACAAGCTCTGGTAACCTTCTAGCATATTGCTGTCCCCTTGGAGATAGATCTGTGTCACCGCCAATCCTGCCAGAAAGATTGTACATCGATTCGCCATGCCTCGACAACCAAACCGACCGCGGGCGAATGTGTAGGTTCATGAGGTAGTATACGACCCGACTCTGCAAGTAATCCTGTATGCGATTGATGATTACTTGACTACCCACATCCATCATCTTGAGGTAAGTGTAGTGGCTCTCATCTCCGTCTTCGTCAATGGTCTTGTATACCTTCTCGTAGTGCTTGATACGGTTGCGGAAGTCGAGGGCGGCGGCCTCAGGATCTTGGCCCTGATAGTCGGGGCTGGTAGTCTTCACGTCTCGAATATTGGCCATAATCAACTCCTCATTGTCGCACTTGGACTCGACGAAAAGCACCTCAATTCCCTCCCGTGTGCACAAATCCATGACCCATTTGCGTCTTTCTTTAGTTGAATTTGTGGCATCTAGTATTCCTATAACGCCACCTTGCCGGAACCAGCCCAGCATGTCGGCAAAGGCCGCCTCGGCCGCAGCGCGGCGTCTGCGCTCGCCTTCGGCGTTGCTATTGTCGAAGAAGTCGGCGGAGGGTTGTGGGGCATCGTGTCGGCGATAATTGCCTACATTGAAGGTCTTGGATGGTATTGAAAGCCAGGTCAGGTAGCGCTGGGCTGTAATAATGAATCGTACGTCAGCCACCACACTCTTCTTCGTCATAGAACGACATAGATGGGCAAAGGAACAAGACATATATACCTCTTTGCGCAATATAGCTCTTTCCACGAGCAGGAAGTCCCACCATTACTACACAAATCTTGGTGTCCTCTACCTGGACCCCACGGCCGTTAGTTTTTGGTGCCATGCTTGCCAGAGATGCCGAAAAGGCACACTCATGGACGCAAGGGCAAGGGTTGTGGCGAAGAGAGGCGGAAGAAGGGCCTTTCGATGAGAGCGTGAGAAGGACGATCACAGGATTAGCAGCGGTAGTATGTAATGTGGATTGGTCCAATAGGTATGCTGGCGGAAGCCAAAAGAGGAAGAAGAAAGCAAGGAGCAAGTGGACCCGAAAACCCGAGCGGAAAAAAAGAAGCAGACGAGTGTAAAAGAACCGGGCTGCGTTTGTTCGCGACACAGGAGGGGGGTCAGGAAGAAGGACAATGGCACAATTCGGTAGTTGCTTCGTCCAAACAATTCAGGTACCGTATAATTACCGTGTAATGTGATACGACAAGGTGGGATGGGATAATTGGGATATGGGATGCGGGAGACACGACGGATCGGTCAGTGTCGGGACGGGAAGACGGTTCGGGATGATGGAAAAAGCGAGTGCATGCGATTCCGTCACCACCCGGCGCGATGTTGGCAGGCAGGGCCTGTAGGGGCTAAGGTACCTTAGGCAGGCGGGTTACCCCACTATACCTAGTTTTTCTGGAGGTTGCAACCAGCGATGAAAACCCGGGCTGCTGGATTTGCGGGAACGGAACCCTTGGCCTGTGCCCTGTAGTCTGTAGAATATGCCCTGTATGGGGGTTGCCTTGCCATTGTGCCAAGGTTACGGTGTACTTATAGGCCTAACAACCGGTACCTGCCGTCGCTTTTGGGACAACGACATGACATGGTACTCCCGAGACAAACATCCATAATGGAGCATTCTCCAATTTTCGAAATCTCGGTCAGTTTTGTGGGGTCGGTCTGTTACCCCAGGCTCAACCAGAAACCTCGAACACAGACCCTCACTATCGTGAACGGTTGGAAAACCGAAGATCCCAAGACAAACGAGGACTCGCGAGAAGAGCCAGCTGGCTGCTTCATGGCTTGATCAGATCGAACTAAGTGAGACAAAAACCGGCCATTTCGAAAATTGAGATCTGGCATTGACGGGACCAGTAAAGTACTCTCTGTTTGTTTGCCTGGCAAGCCTAGGCTCCGACATGATGGCGGGTCCGGATCATAGTCCACTTGGTGGCTCGGGTAAGGGGCGGATAATAGATAGGTGAAGGCTCACGCGGAGCATTCGTTTTAATCACCAACACTCGTCGTGAGTAAGCTTCGTGCTTCACCGCCAGACTAGCATTGCAAAGTTAGTCCGATCACTTGACCCTCGACTATAACACATGGGACCACTACCTGATGCCACGATTATACAGCTCCACTGCATAAGGGGTTATGAACTTTGTGGGTGGGCGAAGTAGAGGCAATAAGATTGAGGAGAATGCAGCAATAGACTGCGGAAAGGTTGAACATACCTTTGAGAAGCTCCAGGCGTGACCGCGCTGGCGTTGGCGGCCGCCGGCAAGAATACCCTGCATAGCGAATTGGCTCGAGTAGGTTTAGATGGGATATTTGCGCTTTCCTTTGAGGAGGCGGTGTGTCAGGGAGTGCTCTTGTTATCAAGCTCGACTCGACAAGAAACAACACTATCCGGAGACGTGCGCGATATTTCCGATCGTAGTTATCCTCCCCCGCTCCGAAATAATGCTTGATTTCTCGGCTTTGCCTTCAATGACGATAATTTCAAAGACCGTGGATCCCGCGCGATTCGATATCTGGTTTTCGCTTTGCACAACATGCAGTTAAGTGCATGTGTGAATTACGGTTGCTGGAATGGGCTGAGGCAAAGTCGGAGTGTTCGTGGGGTATGTTCGTGGGGTAGGGTTTGGAGGTATGCGGAGCTGTACTCTTCCCGAGCTAGTAGTCCAAGTGAAATGGCAGTTATTTCAATACTCGGTCGGAAAACGAGACCAAGGTGTTGATTTGAGGAATGACATAGTTGCGTTGTATTGCTATTGTGATGTTGGTAACGTATAATAAATCCGGGAGGCCTGGAACAACGTGTTTGGTCATCTTGGAGGCGATACCGGTAGCCTAGTCAGCATCTATTAGATCTACTACCCGTTTCATGTCTCGCATTATCACTCACTTGATGTCCGGTGTAAGCATTCCTATTCCTACCTCGAAGAGATAACGGAGCCAACCCCCCCCATGTATTCACTGGTCGAGACACACCGACCAATAGCGGGCGGTGCGTTGTCGGCATCAGCCCGATTGGTGAACCAGCTATCTAACGGATTACTGAGCAGAAGGTCGTGGCTCTACGTATATGTATGAAAGCACTGCGGCTCATCTCGGAAGCCTCAATAGACAATGCTTGTTAATGTGAATAAACATCCATTACGAAAGCACAAATGCTAAATAAATATGCATCAGAAGGATGAAGAAGTAAACCATACTAGTCTCGTGGACTATTCGTATGCTCGACTAACTAACCTTCGTTTCCCCTAGTTTACTTAAGTCTCCCTTCTTCCTTCTAGGAAAGCTCGAACTAGTGCTTGAGATCTTCTAGAATAAAGCGCCAACATTGAGCGTAGAACGTGGCTAGCTGTACCGAGCGAGAGAAATGGTACGCTCGAACCCTTAGTTTCCTAGCCGATGGGTCACTTACATTTAAAGGTACTGTACACTAATTTGCTAAACGCTAGCTATAGCATCATATCCTGCCGTCATTATTCTCTATTAGTAGTTCTAGCAACTGAATTGAATTCATACTCTAGATCATTATATTACTTTCTAATGTTCAAAGTTGCGCTTTATCTGATCGCTCAGATATTGTATCACGTGACTGCAAGTATATTTATGTCTATCCTCAATTTCTTGCTTACCTGGATAGCGCAGATCTTTACTTTAACCTACGCAATCAAGGCTTGCTTCTTCACTTTTGACGTTTCTTTCGCTGCACACTCTATATGTGAAAGATATTTGAAAGGTTTTTGGCAAGGTATACACGACTGCAATAGTTCTACCAACAGTTATTCCGCTATGAGATAACATGGTTTTGTATGTTTCCCGGGAATTAGCCGATCCGAATGATCCTTCGATTTTGGTGGTATCCTCTCTTTAACGCTCTTAAAGGCAGGCATCTTGTACTAGTAAGTCTATCCTTTATCATTGTAGATAATATTAAGATGCACTATATACCTGGACAGCCTCACTTGATTCTTCTTATTTTGATCCAAGTAAAGTCGGCATAAGTTTGGCAAAAGAGGTCGAGCGCACACTCCCAAATGCCTGAGCAGTCTTAAGCGCAACAAGATGGCGCCCAGTTCTACATCATTACACATCATGACCAAATTATCGGCCCACGTTTTTACCTATGAGCCTAGCGAAACTCGTGTCTCGTCCGCAGCACCATCGGATCCCAAGCTGATAATCTTGGCGGCGTGGATGGACGCACAAGATGTACACATTGCCAAGTATATCGCTCATCATCAGTCCATGTATCCCAACGCCGTTATTCTCCTCATCAAATTCGTGATGAAGGAAGCAATGCTTGCGCCGGTTGCAGCCAGCGCAGTGCAACCTGCCGTGTGGTACTTGCGGTCTCTGATAAACGCTGGTGACTTGTCGATAACTCCCGACCGTCCCGAGATCCTAGCGCACGTTTTCTCAAACGGAGGTGCTACGTCGATGCAGAACCTGTACGTCAGTTACAACAAATTATTCGGCCAACCATTCCCGTTGCATTGCACTATATTCGACTCTTGTCCGGGGTTGCACGCCTTCTCTACTTCATACAACGCCATGATAGCAGGGTTTCCCCGCGGCCTCCTCCGCTTGATCGTCGCTCCGTTCATCGTGTTGATGATTATCACTTCCTGGATTTGGCATATCCCTTTCGGTTTTATCGCGGGCGAAGATTTCCTCTCGAAGAATGCGAGGGTCTTGAATGATCGCAACCTGGTAAAACAGACAAATCGAACCTATATCTATGGGAAGGCGGATACCATGGTAGACTGGCACCACATCGAAAAACATGCGAAGAAGGCCATTTCCAAAGGCTTCAACGTGCGAAAGGAAGCATTTGAGAACAGCCCCCATGTAGCGCATATGCGAACAGACAGTGAACGGTACCGGCATATCGTCGAAGAGACGTGGAATCAGGCCATCGCGACCACCCATTGACCAGCATTAGACATCTCCGACCCGCATTATGATCATGTATTCGAAGACTGTCCTTTCAACTATAGACAATCTAACTCACCGCTATAGACGAATTTCTACTCCGCGTTCAGCAATACGTGTCGCAGCCATGTGATACATCGCCACCATGCAACAACGTCGTAATGATAATACACTGTCTAAGTAACTGATATTGAAGCTCGGTCAGAATGCTTAATCCAAGCAAGCTAGCCAACCGTCTTTTTAGACAAGCAAAAAATGACTGGGATATGGTTTACCCCAACCCTTGCCAGTTTAGTCTACTAATCCGTTAGCCTAGGAATTGTTAAGCGTTAAGTCTCTTTACTTACTAACATGTGCCAGAAATCAATATATCGGATTTTCAGCTACGACTTCTCAATTGGGAATGCAATCGCAGTATAATGAGATAGTTGTCAAATTTTCGGAGTTATTTTTACTTAAAAACGTGCCAATATGCTAATCTTGCTGAATATTACAATCGTCTCACTAAAACGCACCTACTTTTGAAAACTACAAGCCGACAGAGCCGGTGCGATGTGCATATAATAACACCAAGTGAGGGGTCATCAATTTCACTCTCGCTTCTCTTCTCTCTTCACATTTTCTAGCAAGGGAGAAGATATCATAAGTTATGATGCTCTCATATTTTATTCTGCCTGCTACCATACTCGCTCTGGTCGGCGTCCGCCTAGTCCTCAACTGGAGCAAGCTGCGCGAGGCACCGGGCCCGATTCTCGCGGGCTTCACGAACATATGGCGCGCTTATCACCAATACAACGGGACACTGAGGGAAAAGCTCATAGAGCTGCACGCTAAACACGGAACTGTAGTACGATATGGTGTTAAGTGCATAAGCATCAGTGACCCGGAGGTCATAAATGTTGTGTATGGAAGCCGAGCGGGATTCATTACGGTATGACTATTTGCTTGTCCTATGAAGTCTGAGACGGTTCCAATCTGATAGAGACACAGGCAGAATCTTATAAGGTGTTAATGGGTTACCAAAATGGGAAAGATGTTCCAAGTCTCGTGAGCACACGGAACGAGAAACAGCACGGTGCTCTCAGGCGCTCCGTCGCTAACGCCTTCACTCCAACGGCTGCATTAGACTATGAGAAATGGATTGATCTGACTATCGAAGAACTCCTAGAGAGCGTAGCTAGGAGGCCTGAGTTTGACCTAGCATCTACGGCTTTGTGGTATACTATGGATGCTTCTGCCCGCTTCTCATTCGGAGAACCACTTGGATGCTTGGCTGCTGAAGGCGACGTAGGTGGTTCTATCCAGTTAATTAGAGATCGCCTCAGTCATTGGGCTCGGTGGGCGTCGTATCCACGAATTGAGCGGCTTGTGCACCGAAACCCGATCTTTAAGCCTCCCACGCGGGGTCCATCAAGCATGGTAGCAGCCGCAACCGCAAAGTTGAACGCAAGGAAAAACGATAAAGGAGTTTCCAAAGAAGACAAAGAGGCCGATGTCACCCCAGATCTGTTAGACCGCTTCCTTGAGGCTAGTAAGGATTTCCCTCAAGCACTGGACGGACAGGGGATTGTTGGCATGCTGATGAGCACAATCTCTGGCGCTGGAGATACGACGGCCTCTACAATTGCGGCCATGTTATTCTACCTCATGAAGAACCCAGAAATTCTGAAAAAACTAGAAGATGAACTTACGGACGCAGGCATTCAAGAGGTCCCTGCCTTTGCCGAGGTGAGCAAGTTACCGTACCTTAATGCAGTTCTCAAAGAAAGCATGCGCGTATTCACACCCCTCTCCTTTCCCATGGAACGCCTCGTCCCCGCAGGCGGTGCCGTGATCGCCGGCATGTATTTTCCAAAGGGGACGAGCGTCGGATGTATGCCAGCGGCCATTCACCTTAACAGGGGAGTCTTCGGCGACGACGTCGATGTGTTTCGTCCCGAGCGGTGGCTTATAGAGGACCGTGAACAGCGGCGGCTGATGGAAGCCGCCCATATGGGGTTCAGTCGTGGACGGCGGAACTGTCTGGGCCAGAACATTGCTGTGCTATCAATAAAGAAGGTCGTCCCTGCACTTATCATGAAGTTCAAGGTTAGTGTTATACACAATGGGTGAAACATGGCCAGGATTTACTAACGCTCTGAAAAGTTTAATCTTGTTGATTCCAATGCCTCGCTCAAGGCAGACTACGCCACCGCTGCGGCTGTAGTAGAACCCATTTATGTCACCTCGAAGATCAAGACTGACGTGTCAATCTCGAGCACAGGAGGCAAGGGAAATTGTTGAATACTATCTATATTGAGGAAGAGGGATGGGGCTACTATAACGTCATATGATAGCGTTTGAGAGTACTGTACAACGACAAAGAAGTAACGAAGGTGGGAAGAAGAGGCTGGTAATTAGGACACCCTTACACTTGCACGACGAAATATGAAACTTATGGTTGCAGGCACGGGGAATGCCTACCCTCTGCTCGTAAGACTACAGAGAAAATACACCTTGTAGATACATTTGTGAGCTGATCGCCAGAATAACACCGTCAGTCTCTGTCGCTCCGTACGAACAAGTGTATGTTCCCCACTTTGGCATCTCATTGCGTAGTCAACTTCAAGTTTAGACTATGCTTTCTATCGCGTGAGTTGACGGAACCTTTAGTAAGTCTTTATCTAGGTATACATTTGTCTACCACTAACCCAACTGTAAATAATAGACCTAATCGGATAGAGTTCTAATCCTGCTAATAGGTAGTTTGTCCTCATAGTGCTACATTTCTATCCCGTGACGTATTTTTCCTCCCCCAGGCGCGGCGTCACAGCAGTCTCACTATAGACGTACAGAATACAAACATTATCTCTTCAGGGTCAGCAGATGTAGCAAAGGGAGCTACAATCATGGTGAATCCTACGCATTGCATTTGCCCTGCCAACTCATTAGTGTCGCTTCTGTATTGTCTGTTCAGTTTCCGTTGGGAACACAGAAGATACAGGTGCTGCCAACACCCTAGGCTGGGGATAATTCTCTCCTAAGGTGGCACTGAAGAATCTATCTATAAATACTCGTGATAGTTCCCGGCTAAGCAACTTTCCAGAGTCTCCCGGCGACGGAAAAATCACGCTTTCAATATCTGGCCCACCTATCTTCCTTCAACTATCCAGTTCATCGACTGTCAGTCAATCTCAGTGTCCAAAGTAAGTAAGTAGCATAAAAAATGGTAGAGATAAAGAAGTTAATCAAGATATTCAGGCGTCAACGGATATTCTATCCCAACCATCGCGATGTGTGTATTTTACAGCATGACCTGGAGTTGTGGTGGCAACATCCAGTATTACATACGCTGCGAGGATTGGGATGGGCCATACCCCAGAAATGTACTGGTCAACCATACAGGAAGTGCCGATTGCTACAATTACAATCCTGCTGAAGACAGAATACGTACATCCAACGGTATCTGTCGGCTCAGACGATGTTGTATATGCTTCCCTAATAGGGCCAACCGCATTGGGAACCGCAGAAGCAACCGCTAAGATACCGAGGATCATCTGTGATAATAATTACCAATGTTGTAAACCTCGGTTGTGGTTTAGTTGGATTACAGGTCGAGTGTGGTTACCCAGGTAGATTGACATCTTATGAGCTCCACCAGGCTGTGGGTTTCAAAATTCTTACACTCAATCACCACTGTTCAATTTTGCGTTTCTTGTTCTTGCATCAAGTGATTGAACACTTAATCCGCGATTCAACGATATGCTATGGTGTAGTCAAAGTCTAAGACGTATGCTGCTGAACGTGCTTTGAGACTACCTACTGACTAACCCTTAGCTTGAAGCATCCGCCTATATCTTTATTCTCAGTTGTGAGGTGATTCACTGATGGCATTAACACATGTGGATGTTATGCACCTAGAGACTTTCTAGGAATACAAAGCAATACAACTAGAGACTATTATGGAAACACCAATATATCAGTTCCTGTCATCACCAAGTTCACCATTAGTGATGATTGTGAGCAATATATTGCAGTTTCTGGAGCTGAACGCCTATTACGCACATTCGTTGGATTGAACGATATAGTCGTACGATTTTTGGGACAGTTCAAACTTTATACGACGTTCAGCCCGTCAACGTAGGTTAACATAATCTACAACGTGGCTTTCGTGGTCAACATCTTGCTATGAGACCGGTCTCTTTGGGCAGAGATGGTTTAACATGCTCGCAGACATGGCGAAGGCACTAGAGGCAATGCCAGGCATTGTGAGATCAATGAGATTTCATGTCGAACACTACCCTCCCGCAGACCAACGCTTTAATGATGAAGGGTTATGCGAAGACAATGACGAGTTCAGTCCGCTAAGTATAGCTTATCGAAATGCCACCCAGAAGATAACTATTGTGTGTTAGGGGCTCCAGAATCTGGCCTAAAGTAGTGAACACTGCTAATCGAGCGCCATTCTGGACAAATTTGAAGTAGATAGAGCTATATTACCATAGTATGGGTCCTACCGGCGAATGGCTTTTTGAACCAAGCACCCAAGCATCTCGCCAACAAGCCGAATTGCCATTCCACAACGCCTGCCAGATACACCCCAAAAGAAGACCTTTGCCCAATGAAAAATCGATACACGGGGAACCAGGATAAGATGGATGAGCTCTACTCTGCTATAGCCAAAGCCGTAGCCAAAATGCCGAAGTTGCAGCCGTTGCAGGTTTGGTGTAAGTGGGTGTATGAACATAGTATGTTCCTACGTCTTCAGTCAAAACACGCTAACTGATTTAGCGAAAGAGGGCTATTGGTTCGTACACTTTAGGGCTTCTTGCTACATCAGCTTCGCACTTACTCCCTTTGCTACTCAAAACTTAGTGGTCGGCATACTGCCATCTGATGGCTTCACGTATAGTTCCGCAAATTCGGATGATTTGCGGCTCTTCATGTCGGAAATTTTGTTTTGCAGAAATCTCAGAGCTTCAGATGAATCATGTAGTGCCGTAGTTACCAGAGCTGATATCATTTGGATGGCCATAACAGCTTTTGGTCGGATAGTCTCGGTCAGATATAGAATATTGTTTGTTTGTGCATCTCATGTTCGCTATAATGTGGCCAATGTAGTTTGCCAATAAAAATTCGGAAATGCAGGCTCGATTCGATTGCAGCAATGTTTCTCGTTACAGTCCAAAATAGCGAGGCTAACTCACAAAGGAGCACTTTCAATAGACTCTCTGCGTTGTGTAAGTAAGCCATTTTGCATACAAATGTTGAAGTATTGGTATGGAAGCCTCCAAGAGGTATTGGGATTGCAATTATCCGAAAACAGGGGTTTGGACCGCCAATGTCATGTAAATATCCTACGAAGCGGTAGTTTGCATATTCAGCTACCCGTGTTCCTTTTCGTGTTCCCCAGATCACGATAATAGCAATACACCTGCATAAGCAGGGTCAAGCGAGTGAAAACAAAAGCTCGCATGTATTTAAACCTGTATCGTCGCAGGGTACATCCCACTTGCGTTCATAGACCTTATCTCAAGGGCGCACGGGCCATACAGCATAGAGGCGCCACAGCACGTAACTTCTCCTAATCCTAGTCACTCATCATCCCCCCTCTTGGATACTCAACCCAAAACGCTCTAGGAAACCTCATGAGTCGCTAGCATAATGGTTTATACCATGGTATTCTTCGTTGATGGGGGCTGTCGTTACAATGGTAAAACTTGGGCGATTGGGGCCGCCGCATGCGTTCTGAAAACACGAACCAGCTTATACTTCTACCAAACGAAAGAATTATCACGACATTCGGGTACTCCCACCAACCAACGAGCTGAGATCACGGCTATTATCATGGCTCTCGAATGGGCTTTGGAGAAATACCAAGAATTGAATTCGTCTCCCCAACTCAATGTCCGGATTCATTCCGACTCCAGATATGCTATCGGATGTATGAACGAGTGGATCTACAAGTGGGTGCGCAACGGATGGACAAACGCAGCTGGCTACGAGGTAGCAAATCGTGACTTGATCGAGGAAGCTTCCAACCTTGATGATGAAGTCAAGAAACTGGGCTCAGTGGAGTACATATGGGTTCCTCGGTCGCAAAATGAGGAGGCCGATGAAGCATGCAATGAAAAGTTAGATGAACTGGACAATTAACGGCCTGTGGCTAACGAGCTCCGTTCTACCGTGGATAATCTCAATGGCCCATCTAGACGAAGGTAAGTGCGTCACATAATAGTCAAGTGATTACCTTGACAAGATATGAATTCACAGATTCGCAACGGAGTTGTCTTCGTAGAGACCCGTCGTCGCCTCTTTCAAAGACACCATGACAAACCTCAAAGTACGGGTTCTAATCGCAGCTTGTCTTCAGGATTTCTCCGAACATGAGAAACAGGATGATGACACTAACGCCCTGTCCGTAATATCATCACGCTTGGTCTAGCTATTCTTAGGCCAATTTCTCTTTTGTCGACTTTCTTCGTTCAATCGACTATCGTTTTCTGTTTCTTTTTTTCGACAAGGAGCACCTGGCCTGAATTATAGACTATTAGTCTTTTCACTTTGAACAGCATCGATAACGGACAACTTGAAAATGAGCTGCCACAGCACCTTCGAACTATCATGATGTTTAACATCAACTCGACTCGTGGAACGGATCATGTAAACCCTGCGCTACTTGAAAAGGAGGGGAACGGTGACGCCTGCATCCTGGATTTTTGTCTAAGGGTTGGGGTAAAATCCGCGGATAATCAACTTTTGATGCAGTGTGAAACTATAGGCTTAGACCTACGTACCTGTACTTAATTCATTGGATTGGTTAATTGATGGTGTTTAACGTCACAATAGTATCTCGCTATAATATGATCCTAGATATATGCTGCAGTTATATAACCTAATGAAGCTTGAGATCTATAGATAGCCGTTCAAGCGGCCTGTTCAAGGATGGATGGATGCATGGAACCCCACCAAGCTGCCCGTAACCTGGTGTCGGGCCTGTTCTATATTAACTACCTGCCTAATTCGCTCGTTCATACCGAATGCATTGCTACCTATACAGAGCCGGCTTCCATATCATCTAAGATGTTGTGAAATCATGCTCTCCGTTTCCTAATATCTAATACGTTATCTATATTACCGTAGGCGCAGGTCTTGGAGATCAATACAATGAGAGGCATAACCTTGGGTGTGTTGTGGTCGCTGAATTTTCTATGGGCATATGGTGTCGCAGGGGCCCCTTCACCTGAGTCCCTGAACTCGTCTATCACGACCCTCATTGTTAATGACCTACAAGGTGAAGTTTCTACAAAACCACGGTAAATTTTTCCATTAACGAGATCCTCAGGTACGAGTAGCCTCTATGCCAACTCCGGGCTGATTGTCCTCGATGCGCGCTCGCACGCTAGTGCTTCTAAGTCATGCCAGGAGCTTGGCGAACAACTCTGGTCTCCCAGGCTGGGAATATCTAACATTCAAATGAACCTGGTGTACTTGGATTACACGAGAGAACATGGAAAACTGCAAAGATTTTGGATTAAACCGGAAAACTCGACTGCAAAGGCCATAGATACAACTGGCCGTGTGTTGAGCATATCCGAAGCCCTTGAACTACCCATACTATGTACGCATTCCGCCCCCTTTTCAAATGGAACCTTCCAAGACAAAAGCGAAAAGTGGCAGGTGGAAGTTCGCTCCAATAACGACTATATTACTGGGTAAGGCTCCATCACGTTTCCACTAGGCAACTAAACCTAATTTTTGATTCTTTAGGTTTCGAGATCGTTTGAGCTTTCGGTTCCTTGGGATTAGGTATGCTACCCAGCCAAAGCGGTTCGCATACCCAACACTCTACGCCGGCAATAACAGTCATGTGTCTGCGACGCAATATGGATCTGCGTGTATTCAAGGAAGTTCAGGCAGTGAGGATTGCCATTTCCTCAACATTTGGACACCTTATCTTCCAGGCCGGAGATCCGCTGAACGATCTTTGAAGCCTGTTATGGTATGCTAATATTTACCGCCAACGGTATCTAGGCAGGGAGTCATTGAAAATATGCTAACGACGTTCGTTTTCTTGGTAGTTCTGGATTCAGTAAGTTAGGTCTATTTCTTGAGGCTAATCTCAATCATTTACAACCAATGTATGATATAAATTGAAGGGTTTGTTGCGGTTGGCACTAAAATGTCCCTGATTGGTCAAAATTCGCCTGACAGTTTTATCATAAATATCACTGTTATCTCCTCTCTAGATCACTTCTAACTCGAGCTTGAACAAAGTGGCGGCGCATTCACAAGCGGTACTGCGAATGACAATGACTTCGACGGTGGCAATTTGGCCTCTAGAAGCGATGTCGTTGTTGTAGCTGTCAACTATCGGTTAGGGACCTTTGGCTTTCTTGCCCTCGATGACGGAGTGACGAATGGAAATTTTGGTCTTGCGGATCGTAAGTGGCCCCGAATTTCTCGTTGCTCTTCTCCCTGAACCCTCCTCCTAATACAGGTCCTTGATTCTGGTATAGTAGCCACTGGGAAAAGCGGTTTGCGATATCTTAACCTCTTCTTAATATATCCCCTATATTAGTTATAACATAAATGACTAATTGTGAACTGTCAAAGAGATCACGGCACTCGATTGGGTGAAAAATAACATTCACAAATTTGGCGGCGATCCGGCGAGAATCACTGTTTTTGGCCAATCTGCCGGAGCTGCCAGCGTACGAGCTATGATGGCATCGCCCAAGGCCCTCAGCAAATTCGCGGCGGCTATTCCCCTCAGCAACCTAGGAGGTATCAACTATGGAACTAGGTACTCAAAGTACTTGACCATAGAGGAAGAAGTGAATGGCGTTGGTAATGCAATCCTCGCATCAACCAACTGTACAGATGCGGCTTCCCGGGTCGATTGCCTCCGTTCCATTCCGGCATTCGAACTCAGCAGTCTTGTAACTATTGCATCGTCTCTAGTCGTGGACGGTACTTATCTAGTCTCGGACGAACTTGACCTATCCAAGGGATCAAGGTTTCCCTTCCATCTCATGATGGGCACAACCCGAGACGATGGTGCCGCCTTCATCGGGTATCCGACAACCACAGATCAATCAGCTTATCTAGCGTCTCTGGGATTTGATGCGCCTCCTACGAAACTCTTTCCGGTTCCTAACATAGCAAACAAAACGCTGGGCTTATTTAACATGACCGCTCGACTCGCTACAGACGGCATATTCCGATGTATAGATCAGGCGACCACCTACGCGGCTCTATCCAATGACAGGCTTGGTTCTGTCTATTACTACGAATTCAACCGCACGTACCAGCTCACGGGCTATCCCCAACTGGACGTCTGTGAGCCGCCAAAATCAACGGCTTATCCACTCGGGGACCCCAACGGAGAGTATTTCAAGTGCCATTCTGGCGAATTGTACTATCTTTTTGGCAACCTCGCGCGCGAGGGCCTGCCTATGCGAGATGAACATGACTTGCCTTTCCAGCAATTCGTCGTGGACTCGTTCAGCTCTTTTGCGCGAACATACAATCCGAATCCGGACCTGGCATACCTCCGGGCAAGGGGCTATGTCAATACGCTCAGCGAGATTGGACGGGTCGGAACATGGAAACCTGCTACAAAGCAACGCATCACGAAACGCGTACTGCAATGGCCTAATACCGAAAGCCTGTTCACTGAACTCAATCAATGTCGGGAACTCGGACTATCTCTCGATTATTATAACGGTGAGTAGAGGTAAGAGAGAAGGGCTTCGGTTGTATGTACATAAGTAAGATATTTTTTGCCTGCTAGGTTGTCCATCACGATACCTACCCAGGAAAGGAATATGCGTGTATATAGCTGGGAACTAGTCCACGAATAATTAGACTCCGTTGTGCAATAACAAAAGTCTGCTATAATTACTAGAGTTCCTGAACACAACCCTTTAATACTATTCAAGTGAAGTGGATACGTTTTGTTCGACGCAATCTTATCTGTTATGTTATCAGTACAGAGTGTTGAAGCCCAGTTACAAAAACGGCAAGCAAGAGACTACATCCCTAGAGCAGACTGCTATTACGCAGTGGTAGGAAGGTGGTGTGTTGTGACGTATTTGTTAGTCAGGCCCGCAGTGGAGATCTTTGAAGCCGGGTCATTTGCCTTAGCTACCTCTCATAGCTTGAATTATTATGGGTTTACTCTTTGGTGTTGGAGATGACGGACGGATAGACGAGCCTTTGTTAATGCCACCGTTTCATATTAGCACTCTTTGCTGACTGTATTGATATGTAGTAGATTGCTGCCCTGTCGTATGTTAGCACTTTTGAAAAGAGTCTGTAGGTGAGCTGATAGTTAAGATTGAAGCGTACTTCGGGTTATCTATCCGACGTATAATATTTAGCTATTGTTTTGTTGACTGACTAAATCCAAATATATTTTCGGGAAACAAACCCGCCTATTTGAGTAGCAATTTTACAGTAGAATCGATATCAAGGAAGCAGTTGCTGTAAGAGTCGTGGATGTTTGTGTAGTAATGATAACAATACGAGATATTGCTAAACTTTATTTCACCCGACGTTACATGCCAAGAAGCGGATACTACCTATAACACGTGTACTAATGAAGCTCCATGGCGCTTGGTTGTCAAGCGTTTAATCCACCACTTACGTTTGAGAATTGATTGTGAATCGCAACATCGACTCGCACGACATCCCGAAATTTTTCTCTACATATGGTACCGAATGCCCACCTAATACGGAGCAACGACCGGATTCGGTACGGACAGACGATAGAAAACATATGATAGTAAAGTAATTTACGATTACACTAACATTACGAAGCCAGTACATACCTGACAGGTTGTAATAGAGAGATGTCTACGCCTAGGGACTATGTAAAAGGTAGCTAATCCCCAGACGCTTACTCAAAAGCTATGTTCCCTTCCCTCGTCCACCTTTAGTACAGCTACCGTTTATCATATTCGGGAAAGTCGCAACCTTAAGCATTTCAAGATGAAGGCCGCCACCGCTATCCTCTCCATCCTCTCCCTCCTCCCCGCCGCCTTAGCAGCCGACACTTGCGTAGCAGAATGTGGCTGCGCGGGCTGCGGCCAAGTCGCCTCCGCTGGCTTCGTCCAGAGCGGCGATGCGCAGGTCGCCACTGCTGAAGGCTGGGCAACTATGTCCGTGGAGAACAACGTTATATCTCTCGAAAACGAGTCGGGCAGTACCCTGACGGCGGTTATCTACGGTGTGGTCTGCTACTACATCAGCCCTCACAGCTCCTGCACCGTGACGGCCCCCAGTGGTTTCCGCACCACCTTGGGCATGCAGGTCTGGCAGCACCCGTAAATATAGAGACACGCAAATTGCAAGCCAGGATTCACAGCGGCATTGTTTAGTTCCAAGTTTTCTGAAATCACGGTCGACAGATTGGAAACTTTCAGTTTGAAGTCTTCAGGACTGGCACAAAGAATTGGTCACCTGCGCAAGAGGGGATACACGTAGACAGCCGGCCGTTTGGTGGAAATTGCGTAAAGTACTCATATATCGCGGAATATGAAGTACCATGCTCAGTATGAATCAAAAGAAGTTGATGTTATAGTTGAGAAACTCATTGTGGGGTTTGTGACATAGTCAATGTTAATAGAAGAAACCCTCTGACGGAAAGAGATGCCAATACATTCTTTACAAAGCCAGGTGATAAATTATAACATTAGTATGGGTTGACTTCCACGATTCCGACTGCCTTCCGCCTAAACATTTTAGCATAATATATGCGTATGTGTTCGTCGACAACCGGCTCTGTTCGATTGAAGGATATCTTTCAATGCTTTGTCACCCGGAGGGTGATGAAATGTCAATACTCTAAGCCTTGAGGCAGAAAAGGTCGATGATAACACATAAGTGACTAGACTTGATAGGATTAAAGCGCATTGCTAGTAAGTACATGTAGTTTAGAGGATCTTGCTGGAGTATTATATTTCTAAAAGGCTAAGGTAGTAGGTAACATTGGTCGCAACTGTTTTCGTGTAACATGTAACTTGAAACTCCCTCACAACACTGATAGCTAAGCCATAACTGTTCAGAGCGTTTCTTCGGCTCATCGGGGTTTACGAGGACCTGCGATCTCCTCTCGAGAACCCCAACGGCTCTCGGGGCTCTGACAGCTGCTCACGGCCGGATTTGTTTAGACTATTACCAGGCCCCTTGAATAGAGGAAGGGATCACCCACGGGAAAGCCGTGGTAGTCATAGACTAGAGTTGACCAATATACGGTACACAGGTCGATCTAGGTATGTAGATAGGTATCAACGCGCAGCTGGGCACGCCCACATTTCATGGCCTCTCCCTGGCGGCAAAGCAGATTTTTTTTTTTTTAAAAAAAAGGTTTTCGCACCCTTCACCGTAAAGCCCACCACGAACGGCCAACTGGATTGGAGCACAGCCTATTTGACGCTCTATATTATCAAAGCCGAAGTGATAGCTTTCGAATGACTTACGGGCGGGCATCCGGGGGTCGATGAACCACTCCTAGTGGCGTGTGCCTACTGGAGTGCCAACATGGCTTGCGAATGGAACTACTAGCATCCAAAAACTGGTTCCCTATACCACATTCGCTCGTAGCAGTCACCACATCATTGAGATAATAGAAAGCACGATTCTAGATTATATGTTCAACTGAACTTAATTGATGCTAGTATCAATGTGGAGAATTCAATGAGCAGGACGTGGCTTCCTTCTTCACGTCGCGAGGTGATCAAGCGCGCCGAGGCAGATGGCCTTCCGCTAACTTAGATGGCTTGAAGTTTCGATTTTATGCCGACGCAGGCAATACAATAGTTGGCATGAAGTGGATCATAAAAGGCGCCGCAAAGGAGCCTTCAACGCTCACCAGGACTTCTATTAGCTTGCCGTCACCAGGCTCGCAGTCTACCTCGTAAGAACACATCTCATCGCGCTCGGAAAAATGTTGTCTATCCGTGCTAACCATGGTGGATAGCTCTCACAGGCCACGCGTCCTGCCATGATTGAGTTCGTCGTATTATCTACCATAGCGCTTGTTGTCTTCGCTTTTTTCAGCTCCAGGACGACGAAGGGAAAGAAGAAACGCGATACATGGTGGCCTATGGACAACGTTGGGTGATCAAGAAGTTTCACCCAGATGAGGATCGCATTTTTATAGAGAGATGTAGTTTAAAATAAGGTATTAGGGTAAAAGTTGAACAGTTAAGGGCTTGAGGCATATCTTTCACTTATAGCTTTGGAATCAAGATCGACCAAATACAAGTCTTGCAACCTGCTTAGAAAATTAAACTGCCCTACCTCAGCGGTGGATCTCGCAACCCTAACGACAACATCGATGACAACCATAATAAGTACCAGCGCCGCGACTCGCCGCCTGGCATCTATACCGCGCTTCTTTAGGGTAATGTTGCTGCCTTGGGCAGGTAGGTCTGCTCGGAGTCATGGGTACGATCTAACGGGAAGTCCTTTCGCCGCCACACCTCGCGCTCTGGCTCTGTGTCATCTCCTTCTATCAATACTAGGGAGTAACTGTTCTACGATCTGGAGACTGTACGGAACGCCTTCGAAACCTTGGAAGCAGGCACGGAGGCCACCATCTTCCAACAAGAAGCATGAACCTAGAGATTTTACAAGTTAGAGCGAGGATCATACAACAGCACATATCTCGATATCCTATAGTCTGTAATACAACGAACCCTACAGCATCAAGCAGCACTTGACATAGTTATAGGATTTCACATTGACTAAGTCTCTACACGCATCTAGGACCGTGTTACGGCTCCAACTATATATGTAACTGCAGACGGTCAATATTCTAACTTGACAACGTTCTATCTTTTGATAGTGTTGTGGTATAGTGCTGCAGTTCTGTTCCGTGACAGACCGCCACCTCCTAGAAATTATCTGCTGTAGGACGCGATCTTGCTCGGCTGTTATGGGGCTGTCGCTCGGCTCGTTTAGCCTGGCACCCTAGAGAATAAATCCTGCTCGAGGTGTAGGTTAAAACTTGAAGGATCTGGTGACAAGTCATTTCATGTTCAATCCATTTTAAAGCGAGAGTTGAGATAGTGAATCTGAATCCCCTATGTACTTTAAGCTACTACCTAAAGCCTTAAGAGCAGTGGCATTGTGCCGAACCGAAGTAAGAGTATGGCTTCCGCATTGTTGGATCTCGTCGTCATCGTGACCCTTTGGCTTCGATATGTGCTCGTCAAACGCGATTGGGCCTTCCTCGCTCCGCTCCGCGATATTAGATTCGAGTCGAAAATGATATGTAGGCCGAGAAAAGCTTTAATAAGATCTTGTAGGAGGATATTACGCTGACATAAACACAATCGGTGAAACTGTCTGATACGTGTATACACAGACGGTATTATATGATGGCAATCGGGGAAATTACTTTTCGTCGTTCATGATTTCATCTCTTTTTTTAGTTCTATGATCATCTTCATGCATTTTCTCTACTCTAGCGACAGTAGATTAGAAAATCTACTGGCCTTTCGACACCGGACATTTTCCCAACCCTGAACACATTAATTTTTGAATAAACACTCATCTCTTTTTCGTGTTATCATTTGCACGCTCGTATTGACTGGTACGACACCATACGACGCGGAGAGTCAGGCACGCTATATAGATGACAGTATCATGCCACTCATTATGCTTCACTACCAGTACTCAACAGTACGAGGAGCTTCTCAAGAGTTGGTGTTCTACCCACAAATGTCAACACCAAACGACTCAAAAAACTTGAATCACTGCCCATAGATTCATCACTTCTGGTCAATCCAGGGAGCTTTGTATATATGAATACAAGTTTCCAACAGTATCTGTGCCACTCCTCGTCAATTAATTGGATTTCACGGGTGACTGCAAACCCCGTGAACCCCAGTCAAGGAAGAAATGCAGATTGGCTAGAACCAACAAAGTCATTGACTAGTTGCGTGATCACGCAAGGTTACATATATTGAAATATTTTAAAAAGACGTAATTGATGAATTCGATAAAAACTTAGTGACCACTTACACTACTTCAACACCCATTTTTATACCCACGATACCAGTATTTAGGTATCCAGCTCATACCACCATTTATCGATTTATCACAATTTTTTCTCAGGAGTATCTCAACTATTCAGTCATTAGTGACGCTTACTTGGATCGAAGCATGGACGATATTTTGAAAGTAAATTTCAGATTTATTTGCAGCTCATGCTATGAGAGAAATCTCCGCCTTGTCAGATATCATACAGGTCAGTTCACCCAACAGAGTTTTAGCTCTTCTAAGTTCTGATTATAGAGGGCTGAAGTCCAAATACACATGGATTCAGATTTTGAATTCCCTTGTTAATAGGTAGATATTTTATAATCATCACCTCATTTTTTCCCGTGTTCTAGGCCGCAGGTCTGCAGTGCCATTCGACACTGACAAACCAAATTCAAATTTATTCCTAAAGGGGCCCGCAATAACATGGACGTCACATCCATATCGTTTGTCACTTCTTGCAGGGTCGCCAAAGACATAATGACAGTGGGATCACACAAGACTAGCAATAGGACACATGGTGCGTAAGTGGTGCTATGTTGTAGCATTTATATCTGATAGTTTCTCAGCTACTCCCGTCGCTATCGCTCATGGCCCCTCTACACCATCATCAGGACGACCAAGATCCCGCAGACTAGGTCAATCTAATTGAGTAATTCTACGTAGAAGCCGTCGACGAAATTAGGCTCCGCTGTGCGACACACTTACATCTCCTTTCTTGTGCGGCTTTAGCAGTCCATGTTTTCAAACGCATCCAGTCACGGAGTTAAAAGTTCTAACGGCGGACTCCTTTAAACTGCTTTATTCTAGCACATTCACATTACTCGCATGTCAGGGGCGCAAGAGGAAAAAAATGGGAAGGCCATCATGTCGATTTGTTCAGTGTGTCGCTAGCACTACAGTGTTGTCCCGCATCAGACAAGTCTGTCCTCCACCAATTTTCTGTCACCGATTTTCTACCACTTAGAACTACCCATTGACACCTTAACAAGTTGAGCTTGCAGCTCTAGTCTTGACGAGACGACGCGTGTGGATCATGTCCCTCGCCCTGCCATAATGAATTGGAAGACAGCCAGAGCTTCCAGAGTTGTAACATTGCCGCTTGTTGGAAAGGCCAGTTGGCATCAGATTTAGCAGGCGCAAGCTAGTTTCAGAATTAGCGACAAGTCTTGTAGGAGCTCATAACATGTCCGAGTTACTCACCGCAAGCGCAGGCGCAGGCACAGGCGCAGGCATCCATGTCGACGGGGCACATTTTGAAGAGTTGGGGGAAGAGTGAGTTGGTTTTTTGGTTGTTGAGAATAGAGTGTTGAATGTTGTTGAGCTGATGAGAAGAAAGAGAAAACGGTCCTGAAGATGGGTGAAAAGGGAGGTTTATATATCCGTTCGGCTTCCCAAAAGGACTGTCTTGCCCATGTCAATGATTTCGTGTCGTACACTCAAACTACAGCTTCCAAGAATTACAAAGCAGACGGTCCATACGGGGCACCTACTACCTAGCTCACCGCTTTTACCGTGGCCATTCAGAGCGGCATGACTTATCTCATTTTCGAAGGGGTTAAGATTTACTGGGGAAATAGCGACAGGGCGTTGAAGGGGGCAACATACTCCAGAGAGCGGAGGATCAGTAGTATGCGTTGTATTCCTATGGAGATCTACCCACTTGGTATGTATGTACAAATGACTATACATATATGCTCGACAAGGGTTCCTAGTAGCGTACTTCATACGTAGAAAGCATTAAGTGTACGCGCGACCCTTGCCTACCAACCGGTGAGAACAACATCTACTGTATGGTCCCACAGTACGCTACCCTGACTAAGATGGTTTTTCAAGGACGCGGGGCAGGACGGCAATGGAAGATTCGTTTAAGTCACGATCACGCGGAATAGGTAGCGGTCTGTGTGAAAATGACCACTGATCACGCTTATTCTTGTCTTACCTCGGGTAGAGCATCTAGCTTTGTCCACTTCCTTGTTTTTATGTCAAAATCCAGCTCTTCTTGTTCTTCTATCCCTGAACTCTAGCTTATCACTCAAAAGAGCAATATTCGATGTTCTACTGTGTCTGACCAAAAATGCTCGGGCCGTGGTAGGCTGCGTTATCTACAGTCTACAACTACCTGGATATGTGTACTTTTCATAGGGTTGGGAAAAGAATTTCGCCAATATGAGGAATCAGCCGTTTCTCATCGTGTCCTTTTCATCCTAACAGCGTTCGCTAACTTTCAGAATTTAATATTGACTTGTTTCCAACTTCTGATATCTATTTCTTCAGAGCATGTAACTACCCTGTACATGAGCCAGACTTGAATCACCGAACACCCACATCATCTGGACCTATCATTTAGGATATGATTGGTGAAGAGCGATCGTATTATCTGCGAATTCTAGAAAATTTCAACATGACCCTGCCCCAAGATGTCTTTAACCTGATTGACATCGCGAGGACGAAAGTAGATACCAGTGTTCTTCGGAGCCATGGCCTGATGAGCGGCATCCGCACAGCCAGTGATATTATCGGCGTCAGTGTCAGGACTTGGGCCAATCACAAAAAGGGCAATAATGCGCGCAATGAGGATATACATCTCACGGTTTGCGAGCGTGTAGCCAGCACACATGCGGTACCCTAACCCATAACTGAAAATAGACAAATCTGGATCTTCAAGCCATCTCTCTGGACGAAAGGTCCCGGGATCTTTAAATAAAGCAGAATCTAATTGAGGAGTCACAAGAAGATCAAGAGTTAGAATGGATTAGACTTGGCTGGGGTCATTTGGTGCAGCTCGCAGTACTTACCCATATTACACGCATATGTGTTTAATATGACCGTGGTCCCCTCGGCTATTGTTTTGCCTTCATACTGAACATCATGGACTGTTAGTCGGGGAAGAGCTAACCTAGATGGCGTATAGTATCTGTTGAGGTAGTTAATAAATCACTGTAATTAGTGACTAATATTTCAGGCAGAGGAAAATACTTACCTTAAAGCTTCGCGGACCAGAGCAGATATGTAAGGAACTTCTTCAGAATCCTGCTCACATGACGCGAAAAGCTGTTTGTCATTGGGATACACACTCCGTATTGCCTTGTATGCAGTATCTTGAATATCCGGTCGTGTTGCAAGGAGCGTCAAGGTCCAATGTATCGTGCTGCTTGCCGTCGCCAATCCACCGGATAGGAAAGTCAGTAGCACCGTAGAAAGCTCCTTGACTGGGAGTGGGTGAGTGCTCGTCATATTCTTTGCGTATAGGCAGTCCTGATGAGCTCCGGCCTGGATTTTGGCCTCAATCTCTTCGTTGAGCCTGAGAACGTATGCATCGCGGCGCTTGCGCAATTCCAAAGCTTTACCATAATACGAATTGAAGGGCCAATAGCGAAACAATGGAATAAAGTCCTGAAGGTTGTCCGTCATACTCCGCAACCGAAGAATCTCGTCTTCGACGTCGATGATGTCGTGGGTGAGGGGATCGCCCAGATATACACGCCGACCATAGCATATAGACAGTGAGAGACTTAGTGTTAGTCTCTTGATGGGCTTGGAGACCTGTACCGCACGTTGGCCCTCGCTGCCATAAACCATGAGTTCTTGGAGGAGATGCCGGGTCTCAAGGTCAATCTTCCCGAGATTTGCCTTGACGGCAGGTTTGCTGAGCTCAGCCGCCGTGGCCTTCCGGCCCTTCTTGAGAGCATCACCAAAGCTGGCAGTACCAATAGTTGTCCCTAGTGTGCCTGCAATGACCTGATCATGCTTTTGATTAGACTTTTTTTGGACAGAGGATATGGTAGGCGAGGTGGATGGGTCACGTACGTGATGAAATGTATGGAAAACAGGTCTCGATGACAAAGCTGTGGCACTCGCAGCAAAAATATCCTTTGCTGCCGCTGCCGAATTGACGACGATGACTTTCATAGGCCCAAACTTCACTTCAATGACATCTCCATACACCTTTGCCCACTCGTAAAACTGCCTCTCGGCGTGACAATGGTATATCGAGGCTAGATTTCCGATGATCGGCCAACCAGCAGGTCCAGGAAACCGTGGGGCCTGCTTGCGTGCTGAAAAGAAAGAAGCACAACATATTATAGCTAAGCATGCCAACAGTAGCTGTCGCGCAATACTGGAAGCTACAAGCTCTGAAAAGTTGATTTGCTGCCAGTAAGGCATGGGCTGGGCTGTCGCCCTGGTGCTGTTGAGCACTTCCGAGATATTCATGTTTACCATAGACTCTCGTCTTGAGAAAGCTAAGACACAGGCAAGATTACCTATTCTCCAAACTGCCCATGTATCTTTTATAACACAGATTAACTATTATTCACATAACAGTGAAAAGATTCCCTCTTAATTACATAAAGCTACAAATCTAGAACAAAAGAAAAGGGAAAAAACTGAAGTTGCTTTCCACTTGTCAACATAACGGAGTACAGCGCAAGTGTGAAGTATGTACGGAGTATCTCTGCCCAAGTAAGCTCGAAGACTAGCTGGGCACGCCTGACAGTGGATCTTTCGGTAAGTTATCACCGCTGTCGTATGATATTGCCGTACGTTATTACTGAGTAATCGGCAAAACGGACTCTGTTTCTAGATTCTAGGAAGGGTTAGGCCTCTGGCGAGCTTCATCTTGCTTGATCGGCCAGATGAGTCGCTGGTCCAAGATTTTTGGACTAATCACGTTAATTCTGGAACCACGGTATCATCATTCTTCAACCCCACAGCATCGTATACTATTTGTAAGTCTATTAGAAAAAATTTTCTGTTTGTACGACATCTATAAACTTGTCTGTCTGCCATGGGGGATGCTGTAGATCCCCGTTTTATGATTCCTTCGCACAAATTGACTGAGTCTAACTCCCCCTGTCCCACCTATTACATACTTCTTGCGTTGCAAAACGTAGGACTAGCAAGGTTTAAAGTAATCACGGTAATAGAAGGCTCATAGTAATTAACAGTTGAACCTACAACGTCGTCGAATCTATAGAAGTTCCAGGGGGCAGGAATACGCGAACTAGCCCTGCTAGCGTTTCCCAAGTATCTTTTTTGTACTGAAAACTCCCCAGTCAAAACCCCCTGTCTAAGCCCTGTCTTGCTACCCACATGGACTTTGTGGATCACGCAGGGGATGATGCAAATTCGATAACAGAACTAGGTACCCTTGGCACGCTAATATCAGACCCACCGTGTTATAAGTATTTTGTCTCGCAGTACTTACGCGAAACGCTTCCGTACAAGAGGCTACCTACATGTGTAATCTCTAGTTCGCGCATCCAGAGCCTTGCCTAGCGGGGGTACTTTGCCAAAACATCCTGTATAGGTGGAGGTGAATACGTGCAATTTCCTCTGGGCCACTACGTGCATTATGGACTATGTAATCGATAGCTCTCGTAGGTATACTCTATACACGCCAGTTTCCTACCATGTTAGAGAAATAAGCATAAGAAATTACTTGTAAAGTATTGATGCGGTCTGCTTCTTACTATCTTTGTAGTCCATAGGAAACAGACATTCAAGCCCAAGATGAACCTCCGTTTGCCCAATGACCCGCTTCTCGTCAAGCTGCTTGGGTCCGCGAATCGCGTTTCAAGCTCACATGTCATAATCAAAGACTTCCTCGGTTTCGAGAAGACGTATCCAGAACTTCTGGCGGACGTCTTGGAGACTCGCGACCAACTCAAGTCGTTGCTGCCGGCTTCTCATTTCGACGAAAAAGGTCTACTTCGCGATGACCATGTGTTCATCACAGCTTTCACTCGAACCGGTTACGAGTATGTTGTCGCCTTTTTTGCCGTTAGGGCTCTAGGAGGAGCTTATGTGCCATTAGGTAGGTAGCCTGCATTTTCAGTAATCAAAAGTGAGAAACGAAAAGGAAAGCTAATGCAGGGATAGATCCCAGAGCAGGCGTTGAGAGACAGGCTATCATTGTCTCCAGAGCGAACGCAGTATGTGTATTGTTTGATCATAAGTGCACTGCTGAGCTTGGACAACTACTTGAATACGCGGATAAGACCGAGGGAAAGTCTCTGCTTAAACTACCTATTACTTTCAACTCAGCTGCCATACCGGTGAGCGATGTCGTCATTGACGAGAGTCTCTATTTGGATCCAGATGGCCCCGGGTTCGTGTGCATGACGTCAGGAACGACTGGGTATTCGAAAGGAGTAGTAATACGCCGAACATGTCTTACATATCATCCGGTAAATTTGACATCTGGACCGCTGGAAGAAGAAGGCGGCATCGCAGTCAATTACAATGAGAGCCACTGGCTCGGCGGTGCTAAGAATACCGTCGAGACAATAGCTCTCGGGAAAATGGTGTTCGCTCTCGAATGTCCTGCTAGCTCCCAAGACGTGCTCGACATCTTTCTGAAAAATCAGATCACATACTTTATTTTTAATCCGGCCCTCCTCCGTGGCATGAAGGATATCCTGCTGGGTCATGAGAAGCTCACAGAGGAAAAGCGAGTGTCATTTTCAACCCATTTTAAGTCGCTTAGCTTCTTCTTCTGCATCGGGGGCCTAGTCGACCAGCCCACTGTGGACTTTTGGGAAGCAGTCATCGGGCTTCCGCTACAAAACCGATACGGCGCCAGCGAGCTGGCAGGAGTCGTAACGACAGGGTTGACCAAAACCTATGTGAGTAACTAAATAAATGAGCATGAACATCGGTCCTGCACCCTAATTTTTTACTTTGCTAACCCCTCTATCACAAGGGCTCCGTTGGAAAAGCCGACTCAGACATCGAGATAAAGCTGTCTGAGGGAGCGTACGGGAGATTGCTTGTCAAGTCTCCTCACAGATTCTTAGGGTGAGAGGCTTCAACATCTATTTGATTCATGAAAAAAGTCAGCTCCTTCGAATTAACACTAGTGATACCAGATATCTCGGAATGGAGGAGGCAACGCGTGCAGTCTTCGACGAAGAGGGTTTCTACAAGACCGGAGACATTGCTGAGCTGAGAGATGGTGAGGTGCTCCTGTACGGTCGCGAACGAGATGACTGTAAGTGTTATTCGCATCCTATATGTCGCCTGCATTTCTTAAAATAAAACTCACACCTTCACTTCTTTGTAGATATTGTTTGGGGCGACTCCCGAGTTTCAACTCAGAAGGTAGAGCACAGCCTGTTGAGGCTCCCCTACATTGCCGCAGCGTGCGTTGTTGCCGTACCGGTGGAGGAAAAGAAGCAGTTGTGCGGCGCCGTCGTCAGACTTAAAGATGTCAATGAAAATATCAACTTGGCGCGGATCAGGGCTGATCTCGAGGGCGACTTGGATATTTCGATGAGACCTACTGTTCTCCGAGTACTGGACGCTGAAGAGGAACTACCGGATACAGCGACGGGAAAACCCATCAAAAGACAGGTTATTGAGGACTTCTTTTACGCTGGCGATTGTGGCAGAGACTTCTTCTCCGTGCACAATCCGCCATCTAACGTTGAATTCTTGGGCACGTCTGCTCTACCAGTATCGGCTACTGCATGATGAACTTTCTCTGTTAGCAACCAGATAGCCTACAAATACTTCACCTGAATATAGCCTCACGTAAATTTCATTGATATTATCTGCTAACCGCTCGATTCAATGTCAGCTTAGGACAATCCTATGTGCGGTTACTCAGGTCTAACTCTCTTCTGCATGTCAAAATTAGATACAAGGGTTCGCCCAAGCGCCACACCCATGCAACTCCAATGATTATTCGAGAAACATACTTTCTTATGTCATAATAATGCATCAATGCATTCAAGTATGTTGTCTAATTAAATCTCAATCACGGCTAAGTTTATTGAGACTCGCAAGAATGAACGCCCGATCATGGAGCAGGAGGAATATCTACAATACCCTTATCGTTCTATATAAACAGCTATGCAGCTTGAAACTTATATTTACAGTTTTTAAATAGTCTCTTCCAGCCTTTTGATCAAGATCCCGTTGATGGAATCATAAGATTCCACCGGTAATTTATCTTCTCCCTGACTGGTAGGTAAGACAGACAGTGCCGCTGTCATGGGGACTCGCTCCGGGGCGGGCGCGGAAAGATAACGAACTGCTCGAACCTTATGAACAGCTCTGAAAGAACGCAGCTGATTGGCCATTTGTTTGAGCACATTTCTAATGGCGACGTCATCCTCGGACTTCTCTGAGAGCAAATTTCGAAAGGAATGTCTGCGGAATGCCGCAGCTACATCTCTCATGTTTCCCGAGACGTGCATCTTTAGCTCGCTATCTGAATGGTACTGATTAATTCCCAGAAATGCATCAACCGCCATGAACAGTAGAGCCTGACTACCAGATAGGCCACCGTACTCGACCGGGGGATCGTCGGTCTCAAGTGTCAACCCCCAGCTGTGGATTCCGGAAACGTGTCTTACCCATATTGACCGCGCTATGTAAGGGTCATTCATCCTTTCATACACAAACCGCATTACTCTGCGTAGGTTGACGAAGGCTGTTTCCGAATGAGCGAGACATGACTGCTTGTCACCCCGTTCGGAGGCTACAATAGCTTGAATCATGGCGCCGTAAATTGGAATAGACTTAAATTATCAGTAAGGATGAGGGAACTGAGCAAATGGGGTTGTGTGGGCGGATTGAAGTACTTACCATGGTTTCCATCTTGTGAAACAAAAGAGACCATTCGAGCTCTGTGCTTCGGACCACATCAGGCATTCCTTCGTTTATCGAATAAACGACCTGTCCATGTGGACTGAGGTTGCAAATAGCATTTGCCATTACATTTCCGCTGGGAGATGTGATCTTGAACCTGCGCTGTAGATACTGCCATGGCATATCCAACTCCATAGGGAAAGCAAGTTGCCGTTCATCCTGTGCCGCCTTGACAACTGGGTTTGTCGCCCATCTGCAAATCACACGGGACGTTAACTTGAATGAGTCCAACGAATGGGCGAGCGCGTGTGATTCAAGGTGTTCACTGACCGGTATGCGTGGCGTAAACAAGCAATGCACGAGTAGAAACCGTTGTAGGCATCTCGCGGGAAGGCATCCCAGTAGCCAGACTGAACCCTTTCCAGAGCCTCTCGGGCAGCCTTTATGTCGATCTTCTCAGAGAGCAGAGCTTGCATGCGTGAGCGAAACTGTAGGCAACGCAGCTTGTTGAGCTCATCGTCGAGTGATGGCTTGACAGTCGGGAGCGATGGTGCCATGATGGCATAGATTTCCGCATAGGCCTGGAGGGCCGGCGGAAACCGGTCATGCGTCGCTCTTGGAGGCCATGACCCAGCACCTTCGTCGTTGACCAACCTTACGAATGCCGAGTGAACATCATGCCGTACGTCCAGGCTTATCAAGTCTTTTAACTCAAGATCTGGTGAGCGATGGACTTTTGAATCGTGGTGAAAGTAATAGCGTACAATGGCCACTACAGCCAAAACCACGACGACAGCAAACAATATGATATTCATCCTTTCCCGTGCACATAAGAAGAGGGTGTAGGACGCTCGCTTATCCTCTGCTGTGATGCTATCCACGCAAAGTTCTCAGATAGTAGACTGACAAAGTCGACTCCTCCCTCATCACGGATATGCACCTGATGCACTATAGCCTGTACCGTGTCCTGATGCACTATGTAGGTACCCTTTGTGAACTTCGTTGTGTCCTTAGCCTGCGTGGATCACTCGCACTGAGCCCCGTCACGCCTCACAAAGTATCGTATAATCACTAATCCAGGTCATCATCCATAGCAAAGTACATTCCCGCTTCTACATTGTGGGCCCTAAAGAAAAGACAGTTTAGCACTCCGTATGAAGACTCGGCGAGGATGTCGATGCTTTCCTTGACCCTAGTCCCCAGTCACTCGCACTTGTTACCGTGCCATGGAAAAACATGGGCAATTTTCTCGTTGATGTGCTGACCTCATCCTCTACTTACGAACCAATCCTTTTGGCAAGTACCTGCGCTAAGTAAGGCTTTGGGGCGCTTGGGACAAGGTGGCGTCGAGCTAGATGACGGCTCTCGCATTAAGTATCTTCGAGGCGAGGTACTTTTATGAAGTGGGTCATATGTTGGTGTATCGAAAGTATCTGACAGGGTTTTGCTGTACAGGGGTCAGGTCTGGGAAGTCCCCCCGCCGTAACAGGGGTCCGTGAGATCAGATGGATTCAAGGTCCATGTGAGGTCCACGTGTTTCACTTGACCAGGATGACGGGCAACCTTGTCAAAGAAGTTATCCTTTTCCCGCCAACTCGTAACGACCCTGTCTAGCGCGAAACTTACCCTCACCCTTGCACTACTTATATACTCACAGTGTAACCTCCGGTTGAGTACAACTGTGCTGGGTTTGGTTCGGCTCGGGCTCCGGGCCCTCGGACCACGGTTACCGGGACCCCGGAGTGCCAGGAATTAGGATTTGCGCAGATCATTACTTAAACATATCGCTGCCTGCAGCATCGCTTATTAGTAATAAGCGAAGATAGGCGATGCCGAACATATTCCAGACGAAGTCCATTGCACATGCACTGATGGCCTCAATCTTGCTTCTGCTCGAAGATGTTTGGCTTTACTGATTCTGGTTTTTGCCTGCGTATGTAACCTGAGTGTGTGAGAATTTAGCGGATGCACTTGTTTAGTGATCCTCCTATGCATATCTGGCGGTGTACATTTGATCGTCCATAGATCTCACAAATTACGCCGTATAGATTTTATCGATGATCTCACTCTCTATCATCCTATAGAATAGAAATGAAGCCCCTTTTCAACGTGCTCTAGTCTTCTTTGAGATCTTAGAATATGAGAACCATTCTACTTCTCCTCTTCGAGAAGCCTACCAAAGGCTGAGTGATATGACGAACTCGGGATGTGAAGCTTTCCTCCTGTTCTGTCATCAAAAATGTAGCAGCCCTTTAGCGCTACGTGAGGGGGGGTATATACTGAATTTCTGATTAGTTATGTAATGTAGTAGGCTGATAATAGTGGATACGCATAATTTTCTGCCGGGCTTACAATGAAGTGACACAGCAAAGTCTTTGCCTTTATTAAACATTCGATGTACGCCAAGCTCATCGGACATGTATATGACTTCGTTTTTGCTATGAGTCTTTTCCGATATTATATCCAGCGGATGACTAGATCCCTGTGGCGGAAGGGCATATCGAGTCTCTGTCAAGCTGCCCTTGAGAATCTTCATGACACAGTGGGCGTTCCCGTGATCATGAATTGGGCTTCCCCTACCCGGAGTCCACACGAGCACAAGCCATACGTGATTCGTCAGTTATAGAGAACTGGGATTGGCTAGTCTTGGGATGTAGTCTACTTACCAAATTGCCCTTGCCGTTTCCTTCGTCGACCAGGTTCCTGGTGTAGTCTGTATCGCTATCACCGAAGGCGTATCTTGCCCAGTCACGCTCCTGACTATCGTACAGCTTCATCAGTCGCATTATCAAAGCTACATTGATGTCGTCAGACATGAGGTCGGATGAGAGATTCAATGTCTCTGCCAACGAGGTAACGAGCTTATCAAAAATGTTCGAATACGATGGTGTGTCTGCACGCTTGATGCCCGGAATACCGGAGTGAACCTCCATGGCCACAAGGTACTGAGACTTGGTCTTCTTCAACCGTAACAATGTAGCGGTTTTTGTTCATATGCTTGAGGACAGGGGGTGACTTGTCGTAAGAAGGTGCAACGACGAAGTTTGGCCAAAGTTACGGCAATCTTTTAATTTCAAGTTTATGCACTCAACATAGCCAAGAGTGGAGGTAACATAGAATGAATTAAATTTAGAACCCAATGACAAAAGACGGATGTCATTCCTCACGAAAAATGCGTATTCTACTATCTCCTGATCAGACGGCGTAACTTTTAGCGAGACTATAGCTTGTTTGTTGACCAACGCCCTTATCGGTGCATGAACCTCAAATGCCGTGATGGAATAGAGGTTGGGGCTTGCCGCCGAAGAGGCCGTAGGTATCACATCTGTACATTAGTTGTTCCGTAGAGCAATAAGACAACCACAACCATGTTGTGGGGCGGGATTTCGAAACATTGGCGATATGTTCGGCTATTCAGCTACCAGTTCTTTGTCAGCAATGCTTACGTCGTCCCATGTCTGCTTTGTGGGTAGGGTGGTAAGATGTATCGAATGTAGGTAGGAATCGGGCATGCACAGGCCCGGTAAATAGCTATAGTCTCTGAAGACTTGGCCTCGACCCGGGCGGATCCATCTTCTATCCGTAGAGCGGTGAAGAAACAAATCCCCATACGATATCGGTCCAGATTGTCAGACGTCTGTTCCTGAAGTACAGAGTACGGACGTACGTTATAGTGGTATAAAAGGTATCCTAATAAGTAGCGCGCTAAGCAAGGCTCATGACAGGGCTTTGGCATGGAATATTTGGTGTAAGTAAAGATACTTATTCGACCCTAGCAGGACTTCGCTCGCCCAATTTCCCCTAGTTCGTAACCTGTGTTACTTGGTCTTCTGTGGAACCCATGGTCCATATTGCCAGTCGCTTTGTTTTGAAACCCTGCATGTAAGGAAAGTACTTGATGCTATGGAAAGAAAGAAAAGTTCCACGAGTAACGGTGGATATACTGAGAACTTCTTACAAGTAAGCCGTTTTGGAATAGACAGACGATACGCTAAGCGGCGTAAAAGAGCAGAGAAGAGGATTTATCTCAAGATAAGCTCTGCTCATCTCGACCTACCGGGAAAAGAACATTAACTCATCTACCTTGTTTGATCATTCACTACGACAGGCTGCCCTTCATGTGTCCCGTTGACTTTTACGACAGCTCTACTAGAGCCGGTGCTACGGGAACATCTATCCCAGCTCAATGCGAGGTATTGGTGATTGGTGGCGGGCCTGCCGGCTCGTATACCGCCTCGGTTTTGGCCCGAGAGGGGATTGATACCGTCTTGCTAGAAGCCGACTCGTTTCCAAGGTAATTTGAAGCCCCCAAGAAATAAGATGCGATGAACTGGTATCATCTTAGTTCATGCCAACTTATCAAGCGAACTATAGGTATCACATTGGCGAAAGTTTGTTGCCGTCGATGAAGTATTTTCTCGAATTCATAGACTTGTATGAAAAGTTCGACGCCCACGGATTCGTTCATAAGAATGGATCCACGTTCAAGTTTAACTCGAAGAAGCCGGGATGTAAGAATAGATGAAATGTCTCATCGGTAACTGACCTGTACTATGATGGCTGACCTAAATGTTTAAGTCACGGATTTTCTCGCTGCTGGCGGGGCCGGAAATCACTCATGGAACGTGGTTCGCTCCGAGGCAGACCATCTCATTTTCAAGCACGCAAGAGAGTGTGGCGCCAAGGTCTTTGACAAGACCAAAGTGAACGAGATAGAGTTTGAGAGGAGCGAAACAGTGACCAACGGGAACAGCAACGGCGTCAAGAAGGACACGCCCGCGACCCCCCTGGGCAAGCCGGTCGCCGCGACCTGGTCACAAAAGGAGAGCGGCCGCTCCGGAACGATCAAGTTCAAGTACCTCGTCGACGCTTCCGGGCGGAACGGGATTGTAAGTCAGAAGTACATGAAGAACCGAAGATATAACCAAGGCCTCAAAAGCATTGCGATTTGGGGCTACTTCATGAACGCAGAGCACCACGGCCCTGGCGTGGGTGATCCCTTCTTTGAGGCGCTTTCTGGTAGGTGACTATTTAAGACAGCTACATAAGCTCTGAGGAGACAATGTGCTAACTAGAAGATAATGAGCACAGATGGAAGCGGCTGGGCATGGCTTATCCCTTTGCACAACGGGACGGTCTCGGTAGGCCTGACCATTAAGCAACACCTTGTTGCGCCTAAGAAGAAGGCGTTGGGCGGGTTGGGTACGAAGGATTTCTACCTGCACGTTCTCAAAAATGAGACGCCGGTTATTGCCGGTCACCTTGAGAAAGCTGAGCTGGTGTCGGACGAGCTTCGAACGGCGTCGGACTGGTCATACAGCGCGTCGGAGTACGCGAGCCAAAACATTCGCATAGCCGGGGACGCCGGCTGCTTCATTGATCCGCTTTACTCGTCCGGCGTGCACCTCGCAGTCAACAGCGGCCTCTCAGCAGCGGTCACCATCTGCGCTGCTATGAAAGGCCAATGCACGGAAGAAGAGGCGATGCTCTGGCACACGCTCAAGGTCGCCGAGGGATATACTCGTTTCCTATTAGTAGTGACCGGCTCTCTAGACCAGATATACGGTCGCGAGGAACACATTCTGAGCCCGATGGAGGACCCCGGGTTCGACGACGCGTTCGAACACTTCAAACCAAGTACGTGGTATCTTTTCACTCATATCTATCCATACCTTCCTGATCTAACGAGGGTGATCACTAGTTATCCAAGGTATCATCGAAGCAGGCGGAAATCTCACGAGGCATGAGATTTCTAAGTCCGTCGGCTTCTGCACTAGCGTCATCTCCAAGGTCGACGGCGGGTGTCTCTCTGACCTGGACGTGGACAAGGAGGGCCAAAGAGGTGCGGCGGTGACGGTGCACGGAAAAGGAAACGGAAAGGTTGTAGATGAGAGGGTAGACGCAACAATCATGAAAATCGTGCGCATCCATCGGGTCCAGAATTTGGACCTTTTCGCACAGGATGTCATTAACGGCATGGCTCCGAATATGAGGAGGGGGGAGCTCGGTCTGAAGCTGGTTTCTTCGTGATGGCTGGTAGTCGGCGAGGATGAGTAATTAAAATTAGGACATAGACTAACTAGATGCGAGAACGGGAGGGATCTTATGATGTAATTTCTAGACGCCCCACTTGATCCTGGCCCAAACTTCAATAAGCTACCTCGGCTGTTAACCGTTTTTTTTTTACGCTAACATAACCTACCTCTAATGTGCTTGCCAACAACGTTCGGCAGTTGGGTTGCAATTACCACGTAAGATACCGAAGTACTCGATCACCAGTGACTGAAGGACAAACACGGTTGCTTCATTCTCTGCACACCGCACAACTATGTAAAAATCACAAAAGCCAAGGATATGGTCCGTACTCAAAGCACTAAACTGACATTGCCTCAATTTTGTACTCAAACAAACAAATTTATACTGGAAACGGAATAGCATCCCAGCGCAGGCGACGGAGATGACGCTTTGGATCTTTGATATCGTTGCGAGCATGCAACCAACGGCGGTTATCCATCATGATAATAGTCCCCGAGGGGAAGTCAGCTGAAGTGAGGTGCACTGTCGACATGGCGAACTTCGACTCAGCCGCAGACTCTGAGGCCCGTAAGCAAGCATCAAGCTCTTCGAGCGCGTCCGAGGCGCTCTGCGTGAGCGGTGCCAAGATATCTCTTCTGAAGCGCATCAAGCACGACTGGCTTTCGGGATCAATAGCCATCAGATTCCCGACTATCTGTCCCTTCGCCGAGTTCTTGACGAATTCTTTAGGAATATTAATACCGTATTCCTGTCGCATCAACGACGCTTGGGTAGACGGAGAGAGTAAGTGGTTCAGTCGCTGGATATTCATGGCTGACAGGGTTCCCCCGCCATACCTATCGTGCTGGATGACCTGGAGGGCAAAGTATCGTGGAACTAGCTCTTCGTAGCTACAGTCCGTGTGCCAGGGGAACTCTTCCATGGTCTCGGATCTGGCTTGGTGGTTGGCCGTCTGGAACGAGTTAGTTTCAGGCCTAACGTCCCAGAACCATCCTCGCGTGGCGCTGTGCGAGATAGGAGCCTGATGACCGCAGTATTTGTTGAGACTCAAAACAAGTTGCTCGAGATACCGGCTGTCTGGGTCGGTAAACTTCAGACTGATCTTGAGGATGCCATGTTTCCGGAGCTGGGCGTCGACTTGATGGACATGATCCTGCTCCTTCGAATGTCCGATAGTTGGGGCAGTCAGGTGAGGCACCGTTAAGGGCTGTAAAGTAGCATTTGGGCCGGTAGAGGAATTAATGGCAACAGCTGAGCTGGCAACAACAGTATATGCTCTACGCTGGTGATTTCTACTATGAAGCATTGGTGCAAGAGGCAAAGCGCAGGCTCGACGGACTAAAGGACGCATTGTAGGAAAATTGCTTAAGCCTAGCGCTTGGCTGGCACGCAAGAGACGAGCCGGTAAAGGGACAGTTACTTGATAGAAAGGTTCGACCTTGAGTCCACCCAGGATCTATTGAGACAGATGGATTAGATATTTGACGTTGATAGTATCAGCCGGGGCTTAGCCGTACAAATTAAGCTCAGGCTTGATTTGGTACTACTGCTCACGGAGAATGTCTAGCTGGAGTTATTGTAAAGATCCCCAGGATGGAAGGGGGAGACCTCATTGCTATGCACGCAGCACGGAGCACATGATTACGGACAAGGTAGGTCCACACCCATGCCATTGTACGTATTGAGATGGATTAATAAGTCAGACTATCAGCTAGGTATTACGAAAGAGTCTAGGACTAGTCTGCCGAAGCCTTGAAGGTGGTACTCCACATCAGCAAAATGAATCTCAAGCCAGGGTCAGAGATTTCGCACTGGAGAGATGCCCGCACAGCAAGGAACGCAACCAATTACGGCCTTTTGCACTCATCTCACAAACGTAAGAGAACGTCTGAGGATTCTGGCACGAACTCTTTAAGGGATCGCCGCATCTCCCACCATTATCTAGAATACACCACATAGCACGTACACACATACACATACATACACACGGCGTTTACACTAAAGAAGAGAGAAAATGGCACAGCTCAAAGGCGCCAATAGCTCTTTGAGTAGTCCGCAATCAAACGCGGACCTCGAGAGAAACAGAGCAGCAAATGAACGCACACCACTTATCCAGCCCAATGGGCACGAGAACGGATCTACTGCGGGCTCTGGTACCCAGGAAGACGAGACGACGGTGATAAACCAAAAGCTGCCATTCAGAAAGCTCGTCATCATCTCTTTGACCGTCTGCATGGGCGTCTTTCTTGGGGCCATCGACTCTACCATCATCGCGACACTCACAGCACCCATCTCCAACGACTTTCACTCTCTCCGCCTGTTGTCGTGGCTAGCCTCGGCGTATCTGATATCCAATGCGGTATGCCAGCCCATATCTGGTCGCCTGACCGACATTTTCGGTCGCGGACCTGGCTTGATCTTTAGTCACGTCTTCTTTTCTGCCGGCAATCTCATATGTGGATTCGCCGCCAATGAGTACCAAATGATTGTTGGTAGAGTCGTGGCCGGCATAGGTGGTGGAGGACTTATGAGCATCGCCACGTTCGTGGCTTCTGACCTCGCCCCATTGAGAAAAAGAGGTGTCGCGCAAGGCATTTTGAACTTGTTCTTCGGGTCCGGCGCCATATTGGGCGGCGTCATTGGCGGTCTTTTCAATGATCACACTCAATTAGGGTGGCGCCTCGCTTTCCTCATCCAAGCTCCCCCATCTCTTCTAGCGGCCGTCGCCGTGTATTTCTTCGTGAGAATTCCGCCGAAACAGTCTTCAAAATCTTATCTCGCACGCATAGATTTCCTTGGGGCACTCCTGATCGCATCCTTCCTTGTCCTGCTTCTCATGGGTCTAAATACGGGGGGAAACATTCTTCCTTGGACTCACCCGCTGCCGCTCGCGGCCATCGCCTCCTCTATCGTCGCGTTTGCCTTGTTTTCCTGGTGGGAATCGAAGGCCGTGCAGCCGATTATCCCAGTTAGACTTTTAGTGGATCGAACGGTGCTGTCTGCTTGTCTATCTAATTTCTTTTGTACCATGGTTCAATTCTCTATCATGTTCTACGTCCCGCTTTATTTGCAGGTTCGCGGATTTACTGCGACGAGAGTTGGTCTTATCATTCTTTTTGCCCCTCTGGGCAGTGCCATCAGCTCATTTGGAGCGGGTATCATCATGAACAAGACGGGACGATATGTAGCCCTGGGCATAGCCAGCGGCTTCGTGATGTTGGCTGGTGTCATAATCCTCCAACTGCATAACCAGACAACTCCGTCATGGCTGACGGCCCTTTTGTTCTTTCTCTCCGGATTGGGATACGCATCTATGTTGACAACTACGTTATTGGCTTGCATAGCTGCGGTAGAGCATGGTCAACAAGCTGTCATTACATCTGCCACCTGTTCGTTAACCCGTCCCCTCTTCCTCTTTTGCCATCGTTATTTTACTTCACGTATAACTGTGTCTAACATTACGCTACTGCAGACTTGGCCCGAAGTGTCGGAAGTGCTCTAGGAGTGACGATCAGCTCGGCCGTGTACCAAAATGTACTTAACGCCAAGCTATGGGAAAAATTCATTAACTATCCTGGCGCAGCCGAGGAGATTGCTCGGATTCGCAATGACATGTCGGAGCTCCAACACCTTCCAGAGGGCTGGTATGAAGGAGCCATTCAATCCTTCATGGAAGCATTCCACGCTGTCTTCATGACAATGTTGGCCATGTCGATTATTGCGCTGGTGTACATCTCACTCATGAAGCAGCACACCCTTCACTCAACCATGGAACGAGATAGGCGATAGGTAAGAATTATTCGGGCTACAAAGTATTTGTTCCTATCTGCATTCTACTTTAGGTCATGTAATGTGTACGGGGGGTTTCTGGTCATAATTCGAGTGTAGTAAAATGGGGTCTTGAGTAATAGTTCGTTTTCACTATAATCAATCTTGCAAGATCACGGACGCCCGAGCATGACGCATGACGCGTACTTTCATTGATAATAAGATAAGTTACTTAGCTGATACATCAAATCTCTACGTATTCTGTCATCGACACCTGTGAGCTTGGAAATGGCCATAATATCGAAGCAAGTTAGCGGTGAATAGTGCACCGTTCAATGGTCGGTCGTCTGAACTCTTAGTAAGCGGTGGGTTCTATGTCTGCATGTAAGTACGTAGCTCAATTATGCACGTAGGGTAGAATGTGTGGGCCAGGGGCTTGGCTGCATCGAACCATCCAAGTGGATCGGTGTCCCAGTTCGTACAACAGTGCTATCTCTTAATGTTGGTATAGATCGTGCCTAGTAAAAAGGTCATTGGTCTCGGCAGCTTACATACCTCGTAACTATAGGTACAGAAAACGTATAGGTATCACCCATACTCACACGAAACCCCTGTAACAAGTCTCTTACAGCGGGGGAATGCCAACGGCTGCCTTGTACTCTGTATTGAACCTTGCGTGCAACCACTTCGCAGGAGACTTCGCGCCAAGAATTTACTGTAGGTACAAACCCTGGCTTGGCGCTAAAGTATAATATGAAGCAAGCCATGGCTTGTAAGTAAAGAACAGGGATAATTACCAAAGTATATCCTTTGTATTCCGCATGTATTACAGTGCGTAGCGAAATCCGGCAAGTGCGGCTCAAGAGCGGGACATGTGGGGCGTAAGATGCGGAGGTGGTACCAGATAAGAAGCCATTTAACTATTGGGTTTCTGGGGTTAGTTTCTGGGCACAACCGTCGACGTGGGACGCGATGAACTAGCAAGCTTCCTCCTGCCTTAGCTTGGCAAGGTACTTGCTTCTTTTCTCTCATACTGTATCTAATCGCTTAGTAACCAATCAAAGACCACACGATTTTCTCACCTTTTTAACCATTCAGTATCCCTCAAGGGTTTAAATTAACATCGGCTCCCTACCAATCAGAATCTCACTCACGGGCCTAGGTCCACAATTCTTTTATACTGAAGTTATATTGACTCTATATTGCCGCATAACCATCGTGAAAATTGTTTCTAACCCTTTAAGAACAGGCCTGCACTGGACGGTCGGTAGATCCTAGAGAATATAGGATAGCTTGGATAGACGGGAATAATTAGGTATCCAATTGCTAGGTAAGAGCCCTGTTATAGCTTAGCAACTAGAAATGAACACTACTGCCTTGCTAGAATTCGCATACGGTACACCTTTCACCGCTTTTTGATATGACAGTACCGTCTACATTTCAATGAATGCGGAGTCTTTGTACACTAGATATCACGCGCCAGAAAACTTGCCCTGCAGTATGCAAGACGCTAAGTTTCGACATCCTACATAACTAGTAGGTATCATGATAAAGGCGTCAGATTGTATGAAATCCCAGTCGAATGCCTGAAACATTAGTCTCCATCCGTCCATTTGAGTTTTTGAACGCTTTTTAATCGTCAGCAGTGGCTTACGCGATGACGACAGCATGATACAGAAGGTCCATAAGCTTGCGCGACAGTCTTATGCCGTATATACCACGCTCGAACTGGGGTAGCTACCCGCGGAGCAATGTTGCCGAAAAGACCTCCTGGAATACGAGCAATAGAGGGAAATGAGGTGGGGCGGTGATAGAGAACCGGAAGATACATTCATTCACGAATTTCAGTGGCTGGTAAGCACGGTTTTACTCTTCCTGTGAGGATCCAAAGGACCGTTCGTTGTGTGGCGAGTAGCAGGGGCACGTGTTTCGTAGAAAGTACCGTAGTTGCATGGTGATTCTGGTTATTCTGTTTTGAGTTCGTGTTCCCATATGACATCTCACACCAAGGGAAGAAGACAAGGAGAATCTTCGTCAACGAGCTACTACAACTGCCACTTCTCTAGATATAGTAGGACATCAGGATAGCCTACCTAATTCATTTTCCATGCCTCCAAAGAAGCACAGTGGCTTAGACCCGGTACCTGGGAGCGCGTCCGAGGTTGATGAATATGGACCATATGATCGAGAGGTCGATGAGCGCACGTCTCTCATACAGAGATCAGATGAGATCCGTGATGAGAGCGATGTCTGCCGCCAATCCTCTAATGCGCGAAGCGCCTACACGGTCACCATTGCTGTTAGCGCGGTGCTTATGCTGGCCAACTTTTCCAGCGTCATAACCATGGCGCCGCGGCTGGCCATTTTTGAGGATGTAATCTGTAAACAATTCTACGCCGACAGGACAGACATCGCGGGGGCACCCGACTGTAAGATCGAACCGGTCCAGAGTGAAGTGGCATTCATCAATGGATGGGAAAAGACACTCAGCCTGCTTCCTGGTAAGCATGAAAATTTTCTTGGCTCTTTCATATCATCCCTTATAGGCTCGCCGCTGGACCTTACTGATACAATCACTCCACAGGTTTGGCACTTTCCATTCCATATGGCGCTCTAGCAGATCGTTTTGGACGTAGTAAAGTGTTGACTCTGGCCTTCTGCGGAGTTATCATGAACGAGTCTTGGGTCGCTATAGTCTGTGCATGGCCACAAGTCCTCCCCATCCGAGCCGTCTTGTTCTCTGGTGTATTCACCCTCGTTGGTGGAGGTCCCACGACAGTCGTATCTATGGCATTTGCGATTATCAGTGATGCATGTCGTGCCGACCAGCGGTGAGATCACAGGTCTTTTCATCAATGTAATAAAATCCTCCCCTTTGACTTACAAGCTGACGTAGCTCGCGCGTAGAACCACGGCCTTTTCAATGTTGCAAGTAGGCTTTCTTCTTTCAGAAATCATCTCTACGCCTCTAGGCGCTGCATTCATAGCCGTGAACCCGTGGATTCCCATTGTGATTGCCATCGCAACACGAATCATATTCACGCTGGTTCTTTTTGCTGCCTCGGTCAGGTATGGGAACGCAGAACGGCTTACGAAGAAATCACATATAAATGATGTTGATGAATCCTCATCGCCCGCGTCTCCTCTCTCAGCCGAGACCGGTTCTCAACGTCGGTATGGTGCAGTTGCCTGGATTACCAAAGACGTCGCATTGGTACTCTTCGCCTTCTTCTGCGTTTTGGTCAATCGAGAGGCGTCCGATTTACTGCTCCAATACAGTTCTGTCAAGATTCATTGGAACTATGCCAAGGTAATCAGAAATCCACGGCTGCTGTGCTCACTGCTCACCCATTGACCTATATATAGGCATCCTATCTCGTTTCCGTACGAGCCGCAATCAACCTGGCCGTGCTCTTTGCTCTCATCCCGGTTGTTTCACGATACTTTAGGAAAAGGGGGGTATCTTCACCACTAATTGATCAGTACATCACCGTGGCCAGTGGAGTCCTACTCGCACTTGGCTCCGTGCTGATCTTTGCAGCGGAGACGCCGGTGGCCCTCATATTCGGACAGGTGGTGACCGCTTTCGGGTTCTCGTTTACCGTCACGGCACGTAGCTTCGTAACAACGCTAGTGGATGCCCGTTACATGGGTGTTCTATCCACGGCCGTGACTATTGCATCACACGGTGCCCTTGCTGTCGGGGGACCATTTCTGGCTTGGACTTTCAAGGTCGGTCTACGTCTAGGTTATGCTTGGTTTGGCATGCCATTCCTGGTTGAAGGGATTTTGTTCGCGTTAGGTACCGTCTTGGTGCTGCTCGCGGCCGCACCAGCGATTGTTTCATAATTACTGGTTATAAGATTTCTACTTAAAGCGTGTTTAGTAGATAATGTTCTTCAATTGAACTGCAATTGAATTCGTAGCGCCGGAGGATAGAGAGTCAATTTGTACTTTAACTTATGACATCAAACCGATTCAATAAGCACATATAAACCATGGGCATCTCACATTGCAGTGGCTAATGCAGTGGTGATAAATATGTAGATAAATAGAATGTGAAAAAGGCGCGTCTTCGCCTTTTCTTGTTCAAAGGGAATTCAAAGTAAACGCGGTCCTTTTTAGGCGGCTAAGTTACTAAGTAACATTCTAGGGACCAATTCACTAACTTTTAGGGGCTACCCCGCTAATTTTTCAGTCGTTCGGCAACTAACGATACACAATTATAAGCTAAATTTAACGACTTATTAAGTCCTGTCGCTGCCATGAAAAATACGCCTTGTGGAGGTCATAAGACCGAAAGCGTGTTTAATCTTCCGCGAGCCGCAGATTCTCTTCTAATGTTGCCACAGCATTGTTGATCTTATCCGTTATGATGTCTCTCCATCTCTGTTGTTAAGGTTAGCATCGCACGAATTTATGAAAGGTCAGCACAGGCAAAAAAAAAAAAAAAAAAAAAAGGAAAAAAGGAAAAAAAAAAAAAAAAAAACCTCACCATGGCATTCTTCCAGTCTCCTCTCTGTATACTCTTGTTCAGGCCAGGCATAGCCGGCGGGGTATTGTGCCAAGCAGATGGCGTGAATAGGACATGATGATGGTCCTCGTGTCCATCCAATCCCTGTTCGTGGTAGAACTGGCGCTCTAGTGCCATGTAAGCCTTGTTAACACTACGAATGGACGGGTTCTGCTCGCATCTGGACCAGAGCTGCCATCCCGTAGTGCACCGGTATGTTGTTAAGGAACGGGCGAAGGCGTCGAAACGCTGAGCAGCCTTATAAAGCCGCTCGACCGCATCAGTCATAATCCTCAGATCGACCTCGGAAGAAGACGAGTCAAGGTGTTCTAGTTCGTCTAGCCACTGCCGGAAAGCCAGGGCATAATCTGTGGCCCTCATATTCAGCACGGCGGGTTGGACGAGGTGAGCGGTCATGAGGGACCATAGCTTAGTAGTGGTGACGTGGTACTCCCAATCAGGGTCACCGAACGTGTCCATCCACTCGAAACTATCGAACCCCGTGTGGTAAGGAAAGGCGGGTTCTCCCACGGCCGGCGTGAACCCAAAATCGACCGTGGAGATGCAAGGAATGGACATGAAACGGTTTGCATCGCCGCTTCCAGCCGCAGTGATGGTACCACCCCAGACGTCTCGCACCGACTGGCCGGGCAAAGTTTGATTTGGTGACGGGATTTGTGCAGTCGCGGACATAATTGCCGAGTAGAGCAGCGGACTGGCCTTGGCATGGAATTTGCTGCCGGACGCCGCGACGACGACATTAAGGTATGCGACACCGGATGCTCGCAGCCAGTCAACGTGTTTATTGACCCAGAGTAGAGAGCCGATCTGGGCGAATTCCTCACCTTCGAAGCTACCAAAGACAATGGTACGTTCTGGCCGCCAGCCCTGCTGAAGGGCCACACCAAAGCTACGAACGACCTCGTTCAATGCGGCGGAGCCACTGCCAGGATCTCCGGCACCGGGGCCCCAGGCATCACGATGATTACCTACAATGACAAGTTCGTCGGATATTCTGCCAGGAATGGTGCCGATCACGTTGTGGACTTGAGTATCTCGGATGTCGGCATGGTTTACGACGTGTAAAGTGAGATCAGGAGGTGACGGTCCGACATTATACTGAACGCCGTAATAGCTCAAGCCACCCACTTGCCAGCGGTAGCCAAGCTCCTTCGCCGACGGGCCATTATCATTCAGCTTGCTCAGGAGCTGAATTGCATCGAGGGATGACATTGGCATGCAGGGAATTGTAGGCAACTGTCCCCTTTTTATATCCGCTATAAGATGATAGGGGTGAGCAAACGAAGCTGATATACCAGAGAATGAGGAAAGAAAACGGCGATATACTAACCCATGTTGCCGAAGCCTCCTCTCTCGATCGCCTCGAGCGGTCGGGCTGGCCCGGCAGGAAAAGGTTCATACCCATTCCCTTCGGTCATAGGGCCGTCATTTCCAGGATCGGTGTACTGAACCACGCCAATCATTCCCGCTTTCTCGGCGTTGAGCACCGAGAGGACGCGAAATACGGACAAGCCCTTCTCAAGCAGAAATGGGGATGCATTGGACAACTTGATAATGGCGATCTTTCCCTTGAGACTAACATTATGCCTAGCAAGATCCTCAAAGTCCTCCTGACTTCCGAAATTGCAGAACACATAAGAGCCAGAGATGTTTCCGTTAACCGAGAATCCGAAGTAGGCCGGTACGAAGCCTGCAGAGGCGTTTGCGTCGGTCAGGGGCGCCTCGTAGATGACTTGTTCATTTTTCAGAAGGGCAAGCCGCTGCTGGTTGGTTGTTATGGGTAGTTTGGTATCATGTGAGGAAATGGTCGTGTTTTCAATGCCAAATTCCTTCCACTTAGCCTGAGTCCATTGCGCTTGCTCCCAGCCTTGACCAGCAAGATGTGTCTCAGACGTATAGTAAGCACTCCAATTGCGTACATGTTCATGAGAGGGGGTAGAGAGAAGTGTCTGGTGAAGATCAAAAGTAGAAGAAGGATCGGCCCATTTCGGCGTCTGTCCCCAACTGTAAAATTGATAAGAGAAGAAAAAAAGAATAGAGAGGGTAAACGCAAGCCATGCTGGTATACGTAAACCCTTCTGCCGAGGCGATTTTACATGACGAGGAAGCGCGTCGAGCTTCATGCTTGCTCTCAAGACGCGACGACTATTATTCCTACTGAACAGTGAATCGTCGAGGAAAGAATGAGATGCCCTAAAGATGTAACAACGCGATTCACACCTTGTTAACAATGATACCTAGGAACAAGTGGTGATTATCAAATAATATTGCCTGGGATCCATGTTAACGCTTTTTCCACATCCAGTTAGCTAGATGTATAGATATCGTCATATGTACCTTGCCACTAAAGATTGGTTTAATAAGCTAAGCCTATCGAACAGACCCTTATAAAAGGTTCCTTTGCAGCGATTATGCCGCGGAAATAAAACAACTCCGTTAATACTTAGTATACTACCGTGCAGCTAGATCCACGTTTACGTAAGATTATGCGAGTGGTACTTCGTACTAGACCATAGGTCTTTATAGCACGATCTAATACTCAGTATGCTGACATAACTTCTTACTTACGCCGTATGAACGTAGCGCTGTGCTTAGTCGGCAACGCCCTTAATACTGCCGTGTAGTATTAACGGTCATAAAAATCCGTATATACATAACAGATTAGCAGGGGGAGTATCTTTTGGTTGGATTTTCACGATGATGTAACGAAAATACTTACTCAATGCAGGTTTCTATCACTTATCCTCATCTGAGTTGTTTACAATCCGTTTGTTTACTTGTTTCGTTGCATCTGTAGATCGCGACTATGGACGAGACAACTCCCTTTCTCCAAAATCAGTCACACTCGCTGCCTCGAAAACGGCTTTTGGTCATATTTCCTGCTCTTGCCCTAATACAATTTACCTCCTTCCTTGACCAAACATCTATATCGACCAGTCTGCCCGCTATTGCGGCTGCGCTCAACACCGGTGCCTCTATATCCTTAGTCGGCGCCTGTTTTCTTATTACCAGCACCAGCATCCAGCTTATTAATGGCAGGCTCTCTGACATATTCGGTCGTAAGACCTCGCTGGTCGCCGCTCTTGCCATTATGGGCGTGGGCAATCTGTTATCGGGTTACTCTGTAACGCCCTCACAGCTATTCGCTGCCAGAGCTTTTACCGGCTTTGGCGCCGGCGCCATTAACGCGCTGGTACAAATTGCCATTGCCGACATTACTACGTTGGAGCAGCGCGGCTACTACTTCGGCATGGTCGGGGTTGCGACTGCGCTAGGGAACGGGCTCGGTCCCGTCATCGGAGGCGCTCTATCGCAGACGGCCGGATGGCGCTGGGCATTCTGGTTTGTCTGTCCCTTATGCATCGTGGCCATCGGTTATCTTGCGTCCGTGTGGCCCGTGTCTTCGTTCTTGGATTCTGGTACCAATGGCCGAGTGTGGAGCAAGTTGAAGTTGGTCGACTGGGCTGGGGCCCTTGCGAGTCTGTTTGGGATTTCACTGATCTTGGTGTGTACATCCGTCGTGTTGCCGCTGCCAGCGGCTGCTTGGACCAGGAGGTCGGTCCATACGCGGCACTAACGTTTTGTTGAGCCAGATTCCCATCTCGCAAGGAGGCGTCACTATGTCTTGGTCTTCGCCGGTGACCCTCGAAATGTTCGTCGTAGGCGCAACCTTGCTTGGCGTCTTTTTAGCGGTCGAATGGAGGTTTGCGAAGCTTCCCCTATTGCCAGCGCGGCTATTTACCTACGGTCGGTCCACAAACATCTTGATATTCATCAACGTTCTGATCGGTTGGATTTACTGGGGTAATTTATTCATTCTTCCTCTGTACTTGCAGAACGTTCGAGGGGCGAGTCCGTCCCGAGCCGGAGTTCTTATTCTCTCTATGACTGTTGCCCACGGCATGACCTCAGCACTAACTGGCATTCTTATATCTCTCTTCGGACACTACAAACCTATTATCGTGACAGGTGCTGTTTGCTGGGTTCTAGCTGCTGTTGCGAAGTTGTATTACGACCAAGATACACCGATCTGGAGCATTATCGCCGTCGGTATCCTCGATGGCGTGGGCGTCGGATGTTCCTTACAGCCTGGTAGGCAGTACCACCTCTCCCCCGCAGTCGTTCTCCACGCAGTGGCTCACCAATACCGTTCTTCTGGCAGTCCTCGTCGGCCTTTTTGCAGGATCCGATACCGAAGATCGGGCCGTCCTGACTGGATTGCGGAACTTCATCCGAGATATAGGAGGAGCAAGCAGTACTACGGGTAGGTGTCGGATAATAATTGCGCTTCTTCCCATCTTTGTCTTCACCGGAGCTGACTTTGTATACTTAATCCTAGTTTCCGGAGCTATCTTGAGCAACGTGCTATACAGTCAGCTAAAATCGAGGTTCAGCCAGGAAATTATCGCCAAATTGATTTCATCAGCCTTCGCGCTAGAACATATGCATCTCACAGAAGAAGAAAGGGGTTTGGTGTCCCGAGGATATATGGAAGGCATCCATGCGGTATTCGCCTCCTTTGCCGTGCTTATTGTCATTCATCTCTGCGCGTGCTTATGCATCCACGATTATGGGTTGAAGCATACTGCTTCACTACAGAAGTCTGGGCAAGGGGCTGAAGAGTAGACTTAAGCCACACATATATCTTAGCTGATCTAGCTAGTAGAAAATTATACAGACTTAAGGTGTGAGACACCATATATAAAAATTCAGTATCTTGGCCTATGCCTACGCATTATAACAGTCTTACATTCGGGTTTCCAATAGTGATCTGCTACGCGCATTCACCGAGTAACCTGTATGTGTATGTTTATATTTTTATCAATGAGGACGGCTTCGACTCTATAGTCTTCTTGCCTTTCGCCGTTTTCTATTCTCTAAGCTTCAACTACTTGATAATTATCCCGCTTGTAGCTACTACACTTTAAATAACTTAAATAGCTTGGTAATTATACCTATATCCTTATCTGAACGTTGAATAAAAAAGCGGTCTAGTCTTCTTTAGCTGACTTGTCTCTTGCCCCGTTGTCCTCGCCTCCATGGCCCCGACCTTTTCATCAGTTGACCAAGGCTTGGAGATAAGGAGCACAACTTCTGTTACTACACCGCTATTTCGCAATGACTTTCCTAACATTATGTCTGTGCCGCGAGCGACTTGTTATCGGTCTCTCCGGATAAGTAATCAGAATATCTGCCAGGTTATGGACCTCGGTATGACAAAACTACACTAGAAAAAGTCGACTTGCAACTTAATGTTGTAATCTTACGACTTTGATATAGTGCCGATGCTCGCATCGGCAACCACAGTACTCGCATATCATACGTAGACTCTCGTACGACACTGGCGGTTACTTACAGGGGGTTGTAAGTGGTCGCTTTTACGGATGGCTGACTAAAGTATCTTCGTGCTGCAATAAAGTCCTTATCAAGGCACAACCCTGTCTAGCGCACGAATCCCTTTTATTAGGCTACCTAGGTAGGTACCCGTAGGATGTAGCATAGTTCCGGCATTTGACAGGGCTAGTTGTGCAGGGCAAATTCTACCCTGGCTGGCCTATACAGTAGTGTCAATTTCATCAAATGCACTAGTGTTCCGGCAATGCGGGGTTAGAGCTGCCCCACAGCATCTTCTAAAATATGTGCCAATACTTCCCGAAACCATGTTCCCGGATTGTGGAGTAGAACATCCTCCGGGTTGTTAACCGCCGTCGTTTTTGCCGTTAGCAAGTATCCACCTGGCAAGGATAGCATAAGTGCTGACCTACAGGTCTACAGGATGATAATTGTGTAGCGCCGCGCTAGTAGATTAATTGCCCAAAATGGTTAATATGTACCTACCCACCCAATTTGTATGGTAGGATACATAGGGGTTATTTGCCACAACACCAAAGGCAACACTCTTGATTTTGAAGCTGTATATTAAGGTATTAAAGGCCATTATAGCGTGTAGTTTTAAGGCGCTGAAGAGGCACCCAATTTACTGCGTCTTCAACATCTATGGTAAGAAAAACACCAAATTTAAGGCTCTAGAACTGTACGAATAGCTTCAAAATAGCTTCAAAAATCACAGGTGTAGGTGGTAAACAGCAGAACAGCCGAGTTTTCAAAATAGCTTCAATTTAGCGGTGGCAAATAACCCTTATGTATCCTACCATACAAATTGAGTGGGTAGGTACATATTAACCATTTTGGGCAATTAATCTACTAGCGCGGCGCTACACAATTATCATCCTGTAGACCTGTACGAGCAGCCCCTGATAACCCGGTCAGATACTCTCGACGCGCTAATCTGTGGCCCACTACTTCAAAAGTATTTCTTTTCGAGATACCTAGGTACGTACCTATCTTGTCCCAAAGCCTTGCCTAGCGCGGGTATTTGCCAAGGGTATGATTCGCAGGGGAATAGGTCAATAAGAAGTACTCCGTGCTTGATAATACTGTATACAATTACCCCAGGCTCTAGACTAAGTCCGTCGTTTCCTGTAATCTCTCGTCTATACCTACTCTCCCCCCTGTCCAAAGGATGCGTATACACTTTGCTTATTTACTATGTCTTTTTTGATCCCGTATTGGGTAAAGATGGCAGTCGAGGCCTTTCGTACGCTGGCGATGACGAGAAAGTCACCTGCTCAAACGTGTGGCCACTTCTTACTCGCTCTCCTCAAGAATTAGTCTTTTGTACGCGAGCTCCAAGGAGAAAGCAGTAGTTTCCACACTCGACACCAGCCGTGACCTACCGCCATCATGATGAATACGAAGCTATCAACGGTAATCGTCGTCGGTACACCTACCGAGAAGCCACGCCGTCAACCCTGGGGATTTTCCCAAGCCCTCCGCTTAACGGCGTTTCTCGCACTCATCCTCGTTGTTGTGTACAATGTCTTCCAATTTTCGCCAGTCAGGCAGCGTCTCACTTGGCCGTCTCCTAGCACAGAAAAGAAGACACCAGCGCTTGAATTACACATAATTTCCAAATGTCCCAACGCAATGGTAAGCCATTCGAATGAATACCCCTCCGCTGCAGTCGAGGAACTTTTCTAATCGGCAGAGCGTTCGTATATACAGCATGCCTTGACAGAGTTGGTGCTCCCTACTATCGAGCGTGTGCATGACAAGGTCGACTTCAAGCTAAGTATTATTGCTCGAGAGTTAGTCATCCCGTCGTAGTAGTTTCTTGTTAGCATGACATGACGCCGTGCCCGAGCTAAGGAGTCCGTTCTAACCACGTCTTTCTCAGGATATCCGAAGATGGTTCCGTCCAGTGTTTGCATGGCCCAAGTGAATGCGAAGGAAGTACTTTCGAGCTTTGCACCCAGGAGCAGCTGTATCCAGACTCTGAGACTCTCGTCGGCTTCGTCGAGTGTCTGACAGCCGACTACCACCAGATCCCGGCACGCGAGCACTACGAGGCCTGCGCTTCGAATCACACGGTAGATCTTGCGCCGATCGACCGCTGCATGGCCCGAGATGGTGGTGCGTACGGTCATAACCTCCTCGTGGAAAGTGTACAACACTCCAAAGATGTCAGTGAAACGCTTCTTCTCTGTTTTTTCACCGATAATATATATATTAGCATCATGCGCTATCGAGGATTCTATCCCTTATTTTGATGTACTCGGCTGACGTCTCTGAGCAGGTGAGCGTACGTATCAGCGGCACCATTCGATTAAACGAGCAAATCTATTGCATCAGGGATGGGCCCAACTGGACAAATTGTCCCAATGGCCCCGGTGTTGACGAACTCGTTGACGCGATCGAGAAATTGCACGATGCAGCATCATGGTTCGTAGATGGTTTCATTTGCCTTCAGGCTTCTGTATTCTGGCTAACGTAACAATACTAGGGAGCTATGATGGGCAAGTCAATTTGGCGGCTGGTTATGTGGCAGATGTGTCGTCTAAGCTAGGTCTTGGGCAGTGAATTGATTGTAGTAGCATGAGGGCAAATGTCGTTCCAGGGAAACATGTCTATATTGAAACTTTGAACACTCGTTCAAATCTGTATACGTAAATCACAGTCCTCAATATGGTGTAGATGTCATAACAAACGGAGAGACTTAGCATGCTCATTGTCCCGAACTACCTCCAACCAGAGTGAAATTAAGCCTTCTTGATGAGAACGCCCTGAATTCTGGGCAGGACACTGTATGGATCTTCGGGCGCTTCGATCTCTTCCGGATTTTCCCATTCCCCCCCGCTGAGAATGTCGGCCAACACATTCCGAGTCATATGACAGCCTACAAATGTGCTCCAGGCGGGGTTCAGCAATGCTTGCTCTACCATAGTCAGAGGATTATTGCTCCATCCGTGCTCCCAGAATATGAATTTGCCGCCCGGTTTGAGTAGCTTCCAAACCTGCTTCATCACCTTTTTGGGGTCCTGTACCGAACAGAGGACCTGAATACATAATACCGTGTCTAGGCTCCCGTCGGTTATTCCGGCCTCTTCCAGAACATCGCTATCTTCGAGGCGGGCCGCGATAAATCTGTACTTGTTATGTAGGCCATGCTCTTTCACTTTAGCTTCTATAACGTCCTTGTAGTATAGGTTAGGCTCAACACCGTAGACATGAGTGACAGAGCTGTTGAAACGATGAATCTGATTGCCCGGCCCAGGTCCCAGCTCGAGAACAACACCAGAAGCGGCCTGTACGAGCGAGGGAACGACGGTAGTGTCTTCGAAAGCGATGAAATTTTTAGCTGTGGAATGATGGTCAGCTTTCAGGCGAGTGAAGGAGCGCCGAGTGAGTTTACATGTTTTAGAGAACATGCTCGCTAAGGCGGCATCTCGAATCTGCGGTAGACGCCCGAGTGCCCCCAACCCATATTCACGAACGGTTTCCTTGAAACCGTCCCAACAAACTATCATGAGCGATTAGTAAGGTACGCAAGCGACAGGCAATAGCGGACATACGGCGCATTGAGGCCCAAATCATGCCGCATGGACGGAGAAAGGCGGCTAGGCGGCGATTTGGAGGCATGGTCTAAGATATTGGGATAACCGTATGACGTGATCAAAGATAAGAGTATGTGTACTCGGATTGAAAAGAGAAAAGATAGTGAGGCGACTGGTATGCGAGAATGACTTTGAAGAAGTCAAGTTTTTTGACGATTTGCCGATCGCGAGGGGACAAATGAAAGCTCAAATGTGGGAAGTGCCCGATTACGACATACATAAGCTGGGAATTACGATAAGGGTCCCTGCCGGGGTAATAAGAGATGGGGGCATTTGTGTCGAGTCGGGACGGAGTAGGTAGTTAGCTTCTGACTTATAAAAAAGGAGACAGGGTATCCGATATGGGCAATGTGGGTACAACCTTTTTTACTTATAAAATGGCTTGACTTACATCTCAAGTACCACGTTTAACACAATAAGCCCTCTCTTCTTTTCGACTCGAAGTTGGATTTGTCCTTCTTTTCCAGCCCTCGTGCTTGGGTGACTTCGCTATGTCAGATAGCGAAACGCAGAAACCATGGTACAAGACACCAAATCCGCTCCGATGGGGTGGCATCCCACCAATCCCTAAGGAGCCAGTCGAATCGCCCGAGTACAAGGCCGGATTTCTCAGCCAATTGACCTTTGGTTGGTTAACCCCCTTGATGGTTGTGAGTCTCGAGCCTCTAACTCGTTCGTTTAGAATAGATTGATACTGATCATCTGTCAAGACTGGCTACAAACGTCAACTTGATGAACGCGATATTTGGAATGTGAATCCTGACAGAGGCGCTGAGCCATTGACCCAAAAGCTAAAGGAAGCCTTTCAGCGACGAAGAAATACCAGGAGCAAAAGGCCACTCTTAGATGCTTTACATGATACTTTCAAATTCGAGATTTGGGCTGGCGGAGTCTTCTGCTTTATATATTCCACCCTGCAGGTCCTTACTCCTTTCGTCCTTCGATTTCTCATTCAATTCGCCGTCGACGCTTATAATGCTAAGCTGCTACATCAAGCCGCGCCACCAATAGCGCATGGAATCGGTCTGGTTATTGGAGTCACCGCCATGGTATCCATTCAAAGTCTGGCCAATAACCACTTCCACTATCAAAGCTTGATTCTGGGTGGTCAAACCCGTGGTGTGCTGAATGGTATGATCTATGAAAAGGCCATGGTCATCTCGAGCCGCGCAAAGGCCGGTGAGATCTCGGATGATTCCACGGCTAATTCGACTGAAAAGAAATCGAAAGGGGGAAATGACCAAATTGGATGGACCAATGGCCGTATCGCGACTCTCATGAGCATCGATACCGGTCGGATTGATTCAGCTTGTGACTTTGCGCACCTGGCATGGGCCTCGCCACTTGCTTGTGTTATCGTCCTAATTCTGCTCTCAATCAACCTAACGTACAGCGCTCTTCCAGGCTTTGCGCTTCTCGTCATCGGCACCCCCGTTCTGACGATGGCTATCAAGAAAGTAGCTCGTCGACGGAGGATCATCAACAAGACTACCGATGAGCGTGTATCACTCACACAAGAGGTCATCCAATCTGTGCGTTTCGTTAAATTCTTCGGCTGGGAGCCGGCCTTTTTAGATCGCCTAGAGAAGCTTCGCACCAAAGAGATCAGAGCCCTCCAGGCTCTACTGAGTATTCGAATTGGAATTAACTCCTTCAGCTTTTCACTTCCCGTTTTCGCTTCCAGTCTTGCTTTTGTCACCTATTCGCTTACCCAAAACAATCTGGAACCCGCAAGAGTTTTCTCGTCGCTAGCTTTGTTCAACTCCCTGCGTATTCCGTTGAACCTTTTGCACATCACTCTTAGTGAGACCATTGACGCGTGGTCCTCTATCAAGAGAATCGAACAGTTTCTCCTAGAGGAAGAGAGGGATGAAAAGGTTATCTGGAATCCCGAGGACGAGAATGCGATTGAGCTACGAAGCGCGACTTTCACTTGGGAAAAGACTCGCAAGCAAGAGAACAACGCTGAAAGTAAAGGCGTCGCTGCTGCACAGCGGAAAGACAAGCAGCCAAAGATGGACTCCGAAAAGGTCGAAGTTGTTGAGAACAACAAGGCCCTGTCCGAGAATAGTGCTACTGTGTCTTTCGATGAGCCAGAGCCCTTTAAGTTGCCGGATGTGAGCTTCAAAGCTGGTCGTAACGAGTTGATTGCGGTTATCGGGACGGTCGGTAGTGGGAAGAGCTCCTTGCTATCTGCCTTGGCAGGTCATATGCGCCGAACCGATGGAGATACGATCTTGGGCGCCTCTAGAGCCTATTGCCCCCAGTCTGCGTGGATCCAGAATACTTCGCTACAAAACAATATCACTTTTGGCAAGACGCTAGATCAAGACCGTTACAAGGAAGTCATCGAAGCGTAAGTTTGTCCGCACACCTATGTCTCCACGTGCTATAAGAGATCGATAGCTAATGGCCCTCATAGCTGTGCGCTTAAACCCGATCTGGAAGTTCTTCCTCATGGTGACCAAACCGAGATTGGTGAGCGAGGTATCACAATTTCCGGCGGTCAGAAACAGCGCTTGAACATTGCAAGAGCTATTTACTCTGACGCCGACATTGTACTGATGGACGATCCCCTCAGTGCCGTTGATGCTTACGTCGGACGTCACATATTCGACCATGCTATTCTCGGCTTGCTTAAAGGAAGAGGTAAGTGCATCATCTTGGCCACGCATCAGCTCTGGGTATTAGATCGTTGTGATCGTATAGTCTGGATGGACAATGGCCGGATTCAGACCAGCGGCACTTTTGAGGACTTGATGAGCCATCACCAAGGCTTCAGGTCCCTTGTCGAAACAACTGTCACAAAGGCGGAAGAGGGAGACGAAGCAGAGAACGGTGTGGCCGAAGATACCATAGAAGATATCAAAGATTCCCCCATCTCCCTCGACGACACTACAGGTCAGAAGAAAGGCGATCCGCAACCAAAAGCCGCGCCGCTCATACGAGAAGAGGAGCGGGCTCAGTATTCGGTACCTTGGTCAACCTATGGCGCCTACGTGCGCGCTTCAGGGACGATACTGAATGCGCCTCTGGGTCTTGTGCTCTTGATATTGTATCAAGGGTCTGGCATTGTCACGAACCTCTGGCTCTCTTTCTGGGTCTCAAATAAGTTTCACTACTCAATCGGGCTCAATATCGGTGTCTATATTGCGCTTGGTGTCGCACAGACACTGCTCATGTTCGCTTTTTCGACAATGGTGTCGGTTCTGGGGACGCGGGCCAGCAAATCTATGTTTCGGCAAGCTATGACTCGAGTGTTGCACGCCCCAATATCTTTCTTTGATACGACACCTCTCGGTCGAATCGTCAATCGCTTTTCAAGCGATGTCGATCTCTTAGACAACAGGCTAGCCGAGGCTATTAAGGCGTTTCTCATCACCACAAGCACAGCCATCGCTATCTTCATCCTCACCATAGCCTACTTCTACTATTTTGTCATCGCATTGGTCCCCTTCTACGCCCTCTATGTCGGAGCTGCATCTTACTATCGCGCGTCGGCACGTGAGGTCAAGAGGTACCACTCCACGCTACAATCCAAGGTTGTCGCCAAGTTCACTGAGGGGCTTGGCGGTGTTGCTTCTGGTACTATTCAGGCCTATGGTCGGGAAACCCAATTCATCAACGATTTGCGTTCGTCGATCGACTCGATGAATGCAGCGTACTACCTAACATTCGCCAATCAACGGTGGCTTACCGTACGACTTGACGTCCTAGGCAACGCTCTCATATTCATCGTCGGTATTCTCGTGGTCACCTCGCGATTCAATACGAATCCTTCGATCAGCGGTCTGGTGCTTAGCTACTTTCTCTCTGTCGTTCAACAACTTCAACTTGCCATCCGGCAGTTGGCAGATTCCGATAAAGGGATGAACTCGGTCGAACGCTTACACTACTTCAGCGTTGAACTCGAAGAAGAGGCTCCGTGGCACATTAACAACGGTAACGTCGGTGTAAATTGGCCGGAAAGTGGTGAGATCGTCTTCAGTGACGTCGAAATGCGATATCGCGAAAACTTACCCCTTATCTTGCGAGGTTTATCCATGCACATTAAAGCTGGCGAACGCATTGGCATCGTTGGTCGTACTGGTGCGGGCAAATCGTCTATTACGAACGTGTTATTTAGACTTGTTGAACTATCTTCAGGTTCTATCACGATTGATGGTGTCGATATATCTCGCGTTGGGCTTCTTGACCTTCGATCGCGTCTGACTATCATTCCACAGGAGCCAACCTTGTTCCGCGGCACTATCCGCAGCAATCTTGACCCCTTTAACCAACATACAGACATGGAACTTTGGTCTGCTTTACGGCAGACGGGTTTGATACAGACAGACACAAAGTCTGAAGATGAGATCAAAGATCGCGGTGGTCGAATTCACCTCGACGGTATCGTTGAAGAAGATGGAGCGAACTTTTCACTTGGTCAGCGGCAACTCATAGCCCTGGCTAGAGCCCTGGTCCGTGATTCTCGAATCATCGTCTGTGATGAAGCCACTTCAAGCATAGATGTAGAGACAGACGATAAAATCCAGCTCACGATGGCCGCCTGTTTTCGCGGAAAAACTGTATTGTGTATCGCACATCGACTACGGACTATCATAGGGTACGATCGAATCTGTGTTCTGGATGCCGGGCAGATTGCACAGTTGGATACGCCTGCAAACCTCTTTCGCCAAGAAGGCGGCATTTTTCAAGGTATGTGCGAACGCAGCGGCATCCGACTGGAAGACATCGAGTCGGCTAGAAATACCATGGCGGCCTTCGGATAATGCGGACCAGCGCTAATGTGCCTAAACCAAAATTGGATGAGCTTCAGTTAGAACATATATATACATCAGATGAGAAAGGAATTGGGAATAACGGGAAATCTCGCAGAAATATCTAGATGGGTGGTTATAGTCCTGTCTGGGCCACAGCTACTTGGGTGGTTCACTGCAAGGTACGGGGTATTGATATTCGGAGTTAATCGTATAGGTACACATCACGTATCAAATAAATTAATAATATGACGGACATCATATTGGTTATTCCCAGCGTTTCTACGTGCACTCGATGAATAATAATCGCCCCATGCTACACCGCTCTCTGATGGTTATCAAGAACATCTTGACGATCCACTCACACATGCAATTTTACCCCGCACAAATTCATAAGTCTCAAGCCGAAATATTTAGTATAAGTAAGTAGGCAGATTAAGTGCATAGCTACTTAGGGTGGAACTGAAAATACATGTCAAAGCTGTCTCCAAGTTAGAGAATACACATGATGACCCAGGACGCCAACGGTTCGAACGGCGTACACCGTCCTACCACATTAGACAGGGCATCCGAGGTTGACGACGTCCGTAATGATTTCTCCCAGAGCATTATACGCACTCAGCTGATATGTCTTACAGCTCTTAAGTGCCGTCAAATCCTTATTGTTACCCTTCATCAAATCTGCAGACGATGCGGCACCAGAGAGGGCCGCTGGCTGTAACTTGGCGTTACAATCGAGCGTACTCGCTGACCCGTATCCGCCAAACGTCTTGGCCCAAAAATTGGCCCTTGTTCTGCCAGAACGAGAAGGCCTAGGACGACAAGGATTGCTTGATACCGTTCAGAGCCTGCTTAAGTACAGCGTGAATACCTGGGATCAGGGCTTTCTCGACAAGCTCTATGCGAGCACAAATGCTGTAAGTACGACCAATAATTTGCCTTGCATTATGATAGACTAATTTATGGACTTCCCAAGGTCGGAGTCGTGTCCGAGCTAATACTTTCCGTTTTGAACACAAATGTGGGTTGGATCACCTTTCCGACCACTTCCATCCCAACTAACTCGTCAGGGCAGCTTCACGTGTACAATGTTTCGCCAGCCTTGACAGTTATCGAGAGACGCACCGCCAAGTCGCTCGCTTCTCTGTTCGGGTTCAGCGGTCAGCGTGCCGGAGGAGTAACATGTCAAGGGGGCTCATCCTCGAATCTCACATCCATAGTCGTCGCCCGTAACGAGCTTTATCCAGATACCAAGCAGAACGGCAATGGAAACCACAACTTTGTCCTGTTGACAAGCGAGCACGGCCACTACTCGGTGGAGAAAGCGGCGACAACTCTCGGCCTAGGAAAGGCGGCGGTCATCGCCGTACCTGTGGACGCAGCCGGCAGGATGATCCCGGGTAAGCTGAAGGAGGCGGTCGTGAGAGCAAAACACGACGGAAAGACCCCATTCTACGTGAACGCCACAGCCGGCACTACCGTTTTCGGCTCGTACGACCCGATCCGAGAGATCTCGGCTATCTGCAAGGAATTTGGCCTCTGGCTACACGTGGATGGGTCATGGGGTGGAAGTGCCGTGTTCTCGTCGACGCAACGACACAAGCTTGACGGTACCGAGCTAGCCAACTCGCTGACTGTCAACCCCCACAAGATGATGAATGTGCCTGTGACATGCTCCTTCTTGCTAACAAACGACCTGAGCGTTTTCAAAAGAGCCAACACTCTGACCGCCGGATATCTGTTTCATAACGTCGAGGAAGATGAAGACAAGGCGGAATACTGGGATCTCGCCGATCTGACGCTCCAGTGCGGGCGCCGTGGAGATGCGCTGAAGCTGGCGCTCGCCTGGGTGTACTACGGAGTCAGCGGGTTCGAAAAGCAGATCGACCACGCGTTCGCAATAGCTTCGCTGCTCTCGGCATCAGTCCAGCGGCATCCGGACTTGATCCTTGTCAGCAGCAACCCGCCGCCCTGTTTGCAGGTGTGTTTCTATTACGCGCCCGGCGGCGTCTTGGCCGATGACGATAACGAAAACACGAGGCGGACGAGAGAGGTCGTCGAAAACTTGGTGCCGAGGGGTTTCATGATCGATTACTCGCCGGGTCCTCGTGGTAGTTTTTTCCGAGTCGTGGTGAACTGTCAGACGCTGGAGGGGACGGTGTTAGGGCTACTAAAAGCGATAGAAGAGGTTGGCCGAGGCGTGACGTCTTGAGAGCAAAGTGCATAGAGACACTTCAACCTGAGTATCTAGAGTAGATAAGATTTTGCTTCAAGCAATGTAACACTGATAGACATAGAACAAAGCCTGAGAATCACGAGTTATTCAATGATTTTAGATTACGCCATTTATAGAAATTAACATTATGTGGTTACCTTAGGTTGTTTGGTAGTTACTATTTTGCTACAGACATCGTGTCTATCATTGTCACATAAAAACATCCTAGGTGACAAGATCCAGTCCTCCGAAACTTCAAAAAACATCTCGCCGATGGCGCCTTATACATCGGGGCTCTATCAAATAATCCAGAGTCTATTCGCTGGTTAGGGTGTATAACGGGAAACAGACATCGCTACGCCCATATTGGTCTTACCATCGTGATACCTGATGCAGTGACAGGTTGACCAAGAAAAGTACTCCTTGTGATTCTCGCTGCACATCGCTTGAAATCTTCTCGTCTGAGAGCCGCAATACCATCCTCCTGAGGCAACAACGCAAGTATAAGAATAGACATTACCCTGAACTATAAGTCTGCATGTGAATGCTGCTTTTCTATCTGAGCTATACAACTTATGGTATCATCAGCGACTTCGCTGTCTATTCTGGACACTAAGTGTTACCTATCTGATATATTTCTTTATCCATTATCTCTCCACAGCACAACGAACGTACGTACTTTGACTTAAACTGTTGTAAAATATATACTACGACTAGATGAGATGTTTACAGCCATGGTCTCAGTCTAGTATCCGTAATCATTTCTTGTGAGAAATGTCCATCTCTCAAGTGTTAGATCGAGTCTTGGATCAATGATATTGGAATTGAAATCGAGACATTTGTATTATCACATGATCAAGTGTACAGGCGGGGTCTATCTATTTAGCCCCGCTCTTTAGCTTCCTGAAGGTCTCTGCTTATCTCAGCCAGTTTTCGAGCTTAAATTCTTTTATTTGTTTGCTTTTCTACCTAACTGCATCTTACTACCTGCTCTACTATCTTTTTAGTCCGTGCCACTTTAGTCTATCTTACCTTATTTTATATGTTGTATATTATAAGGGCCTTTTAAGCTTTAGTATATTTTTTTGTATATTTTAGCATTTTAGCTTTTTTATATTTTTTTTGCAGTTTTTTTAAATAAATTAATTAATAAGTAACCTTTTTAAAAAAAGTGCTTATATATTAAGTTAAAAAAAAAAAAGTTAAACCTTTAAAGCGTACTTATTATATTTTATTAAATTATTATTTATTATAAAATTAAAAAAAAGCTATAATATATATATTTTTTAAAATAAGTTATTAAAATAAAGTATTTTATTTAATTGTTTATTAATATTATTTAACTGTTTATTTTTTTTATTAAGTTTTATATTTTTTAAATAAAATTTTATAAGTTTTAGTTTATTAAAGTAATTATTAAACCTTTTTTTATTTAAAAATACGAATTTTTTTATAATTAAAATGTTTTTTAATATTATTTTTTATATTATTTAAAAAGTTTTTTTATTTTTTTTTTAGTTTTAATATTTTTTGTTTAATAAAATAGCTTTATTTATTATTATTTTATTTTAAATTATTTTTTAATAATAACTTATTATTTTATTTAAGTTTTAAAATAAATAAGCTTTTTAAAAAAAATAGCTTAAATATATTAGCTAAAATATTTATATTATTATTTAATAATATATTAACTACTTTTTTAAAGTAATATTAACTATATTTAATAATATAACTATTAAATTTATTAATTTTTTTTTAAATTTAAATATAAAAAGCTTTATATTATTTAATATTTTTTAAATTATTAAAAACTTTTTTTAAACTTTTTATATTATAATATAGTTTATTTAAATATATTTAATTATATAGTTTTTATTATTTATTAAATAATATTAAACTTTAAAGATTTTTAAAAAATATTTATGTTTATAATTATAATATTATATAAAAATTTTTATAGTAAATTATTTGCTTTAAAAACGTAAAATTTAGTTTTTATAGCTTTTTAAATTTTTAATTTAATAATATAAAAGCTAAAACGTTTTTTAATAATATTAATAATATATATTATATTATTATTATTATTTGTTTTTTTTTTATTTTATTTTTTAATAAAGCTTTATAAGCTTATATAAAATTATATAATTATATAAATAAGTT
>VFLP01000054.1:305875-329803 GCA_007182795.1 Xylaria flabelliformis | reverse complement strand
ATATATAATTTTATTTATTAATAATAAAATATATATTTATTTTTTTATTATATTATATAATATAATATAAATAAAGTTTTTTATTTTTAATAACGTTATTTTTTTATTAATATAAGCTTTAAAAATGTTTTAGTTTTTTATTTTTATAATAAATATATTAAACTTTTTTTAATTAAATAATTTAAAGTTAAAAGCTTATATTTTATAACTTTATATTATTATATTTTTAATTTTTTAAATAATAATAATTTTATTTTTTATTTAATTTTTTTTTTGTTTTATATATTTAAAAAACTTTTTTTTAAGATTTTAATTTTTTAGTATATTTTTATTTTTTTTATATTATTTTTAAAAACTTTAATATATAATTATATATTATTTAAAAGTTTTTTTTTAATATTAATTATTATTATATTTAAATTATTGTTTAAAATTATATTAAATTTAGTTTTTTTATTTATAGTTTTATTAATAATAATAATTAAAACTTTATTTTTTTTTTATTTTATAAAAGCTGCTTTTAAGTTTTTTTTTTAATTTTTTTTTAAAGTTTATTTTTATTTTTAATTTTTTTTTTTTAATTATAAAAGCTATTATTAACGTTAACAAATTTTTTAATAATTTTTTATAATAAAAAGTTTTTTTAATAAAGTTTATTATTATATTTTAATTAATAAAAAAGTTAATTTTTTTAATTAATATAATTAAAAGCTTTTTTTTTTTATGTTTTAAAAAATTATTAATATTTTTTTTTATTTTTTTTTTAAACTTTTTTATGTTTTTTTTTGCTTTATTAAAAGTTAAGCTAATATTAATAATATTTTTTATTTTTAGTTCTTTTTTAGCAAAGTTTTTAATATTTACTTTTTTTTTAATTTTTATATTTTTATTTATATTTTTTATTTTAAAGTTTATAAAAGTTATTATAAATGTTTTTTTTTTATAATAAATATTTTTATATAATTTTTAATATTTAATTTTACTATATTTTTAATAATTATATATATTATTTTTTATTTTTATTTTAAAAATATAAAAAAACATATTTAAATTATAAGCTTATTATTAAACTAAGTTTTTTTATTAATATTTTTTTTATTTATAATTAATAAATTTTATATTTTATTATTATTTTTGTTTAATTATTAAGTTATTATTTTTTACTTTTTTTTTAAGTTTATAAAATTTAAGTTTAGCTTAATATAAATAAAAAGTTTTAATTATAAAAAAAAAGTTAAAAACTTAAATTGCTTTTTAATTATTTTTGCTTTTTTTTTTTTTTTTTTTTTTTTTTTTTTTTTTTTTTTTTTTTTTTTTTTTTTTTATTTTTTTTTTTTTTTTTTTTTTTTTTTTTGCTTTTATTTTTTTTTAGCTTATTTTTTTATATATTTAATATTTTTTTTTTATAAACTTTTTAAAAAGCTAAAAACAATATTTAAAGCTTTTTTAATATTTATAATTTTATATATTTTATATAATGCTTTATTATTTTATAAATATATATTTAAGTTTTTTATTTATATATTTTTATTTTAATTAAAATATATATATAAACTAAATATTAATAATTAATGTTTAAATATATTATTTTATAATATTATTAATTATAGTTAATATTAAAAATATATTAAAGTTATAATTTTAGTTTTATTTTTTATTTTTAATTTTAAATTTTTTTTATTTTTAATTTTTATATTAAATAAAAAAGGTTAAATTTTTAGTTAATTTTTAATTAAAAAAATAATTAAAAAATATTTATTAATTAAAAACTAATAGTTAATTTTATAAAAAATGCCCTTTTTATTTTAAATTTATTAAAACTTATTTAGTTTATATTATAAAATATTAAATAACGTTAATAAAAACATAATTATTTAATTTATTATTTTTATAAGTTTTAATTAAAAAATTTATTTTATAAAATTATAATATTAATGCTTATATAATTTTATACTTAAAAGTTAAAAATATTACGCTTAGTTAGCTTTATTAACTAGTGCTAGTATAACGTATTTTTAATAAGCAAAAAAGTTGTAATTAATCTATTATTTATAGGAAAAAATAAAACTGCAGCTGTTTGCATTCCTGCAATCGACTCGGTAAGGCATCGCAAGGCGTTAATTTATCGTACCTCCCCCAGGCATGCAATGCGCGTTTCTGCAACTATTACTGTAAATATACAATCCGCATATCGAACAAATGCCCTTTTACGTCAGACCTTGAGCCCATGACCACTATTAGCTTAGCGGGGGACTCTTATCGGACCCTTAAACCAGTCGATAAGCAATCCGCCCCTCCAATCACCCCAGAAAATCCACAGCGACCTGAACCCAGGTTCGGGTTTAAGGGTTTATTGGGAGACGATCAATGGGGCTGACCTTGGAGTTGCTACTGCCAAACGACGACATATTGCAGGAGAATACGACCTAAGAAGTCTGGGGTTTTCTGTTGTTCATCGGACGCTTGTTCACATCCGCCTAGGCTTTCTGAGAGTCCAAAACACATAAGTAGGTGCACTTTCTTACTACTCCCGCTTCCTATCTCTATGCACAATTGGCCTCAAGACTGCACCACGGCCTATAAATAGTGTTTTCAAGAGGTCAAGTATCTCCGCAACTACAAGTATAGTCACATGTAGCTCAGTAATATCTGATATTACTTGTTCCATTCTCGAATTCTCACTATGTCTCTCCTGACTTTTATCCCCTTCTCTCCCAGTCCAACCTTTTCGGCCGGAGGATTGACAAGCCCGCAGATGGCAGACCCGAAAGAGAGGTTCTTTCGCCATTTTCAAGCTGAAATAACCCGTAAGTATGCTAACAACTCATTGGATGCGGTGGAGAAAACAACGCGATGGCTAAATGTCTTATAAAATAGTTATACAAGATGAGATTGATAGTATAGCAACATTGTCGAGCGTTGGCGGCGAGCGCCAAACCGGTATAGACAAGGTGTTGACAGGCATATCCCGGTTGTCTAACGAGGTCATGGATGCGACAGATTTCATCCCCAGTTATGACCAGAGAGCTTATTCGCAGGTGGGTATAGTAACGCTACTAGCGAACTCTCTAACACCACCTCGTTCATCGCTCGCTCACAATAATGTAGGCCATCAAAGCCCTGACAGAGAAGCTCAATACGACAACCGGGAAACTTGGACCGAAATCGCGCTTTCAGTTCAAGTCACGAAGCAGTGCGACAACGGCGTCATCACGAACCGCTCCTGACCCTAGACAACACAGACCGTGGGGTCGTGATGGCAGCCAGGATACCGATGGCTCAGATAAGCCGGCTGCTCCTGATGCTGAGATCCGAGATGACGTCGGAACTCTCCCGTCAATCGCTGGCCAGAAGAACTACAACGAGGAGCTCGCACGTTCCGAGAACGTACAAGGCGTACGGAAGCCGAGTTTCTCGACGGCCAAGAATATCGCCATCTCCAGCCATACCGGTCTGCACATCATGCTTCCCTCGACGGCTTCCAGAGCTACGTCTTCGGGTAGCCTAACGAACCTAGAACGCTGTATTGTAGACATGACGATTCCAACAAGTTCGGGCGCCCCGTTCGCCGGACTGACGCTGAAGAATATCAAGCATAGTCTCATCGTCGCGGGACACGTCGCTGGGCCGGCGCATATCACGGGTATCGAGGACAGCATTATTGTCGTGGCGGCGCGTCAGGTGCGCATACATGACTGCAAGAATGTGCATGTGTACCTGCACTGCACCAGCCACCCCATCATTGAGGATTGTTCCAAGATGGCGTTTGCTCCTCTTCCTACATTTTATGTAAGACCGTCCCCAATCATTGATCTTCTCTAGGTCTAAGGCCTAAAATTGACATTATGGGCAGGTTAACGACTCTACCACCCCCGAGACGAACCAGTGGGATCAAGTAGATGACTTCAAATGGTTAAAAGATACTCACTCGCCTCATTGGGGCGTGCTCGCAGAGAGCGAGCGGATTTTGGATGACGTGTGGAAGAACACGGTATGTGGAAAGGCTAGCATGAGCACCGATGATATCCTCCGCGAGCTTAAGATCCTGACCAAGACACGTCGGGGCTCTGGGGAGGAAACTACGTGAAACTTCAACTTAATTGAATTGAGTGTATAAGGTAAAGAGCGAGCATGTCGTCATATCTACTCATCGAGAACGTTGGGAGCAGGCGGGGCGTTCGGAAACAGTCGATTGCGGTGTATACATAGTATATCGTTACTAATAGCATAATTGTATCGTTCTGATGACATTTTGGAATAGCTGTGCTCCCTGAGGAACATCGTATCTTGTATTGTGGTATCGTAATCAACGCCAAACGCCAAAACGCTCTCATATCCAGCTCATAAGTAATTAAACTGACGAACAGCAATCCAACATCCCGCCGGTGTTACCTTCGTCGTCGGCTGTTCTTCCCTAAAAGGAACACCCTCTCTCCGACATATCGACATCTCAATCTAACTCTCGAGCCCTAAAATTTCCATCCCCCCCCTCTATCTCCACAATACAGATTGTTTACTCTTCCATCTTATCCCCCTCACCATGCACAACAGCAAGCTGAACCCCAACCTCCCTTAACTTGGCAAGCGTATCTCGCTGACGCGCAATGCGAGCCTCGAGGGCCGCGATCTCAACCTCCTGCTCAGCAAGGCTACGATCGAGGTCCGGCAGCATCGTCTTAGCGAGGTTCCTTGCGCGCTGAAACCTGTGCTTCAGCGCGTCCGTCGCTACGGGGATCTCCTTCAGCGTTAGCTCGCCTGTCTTCTTCGAGGCCTGGGACGAGAGTAGCGCCGTGGGCGTCGGCGTTGCGTGCGCTCCGGCGTTCTGTGTCTGGGATTGCGATTGTGAGGGCGTCGCGCCCGTGCTGACGCTTGGATTCGTTGGGAGGGTGCGCAGGCGTGTGAGTAGGTTTGCGAGCTCGGAGAGGACGTCTAGGGCGTCGGGGTTGAGGGCTTCGGGGAGAGGGAGGGGAGTTGTGCTGGGTTGTGTTGTTGACATTTTGGGAGTGGTTGGCTTGAGTTGGTTGTTGTTGCGCTCGTGGCAATTGGAATTTGTAGTATTGGTCAGGTCTAATGAAATATTCTCGCTTCTTATGTAGAGCGAACGGCGATATAGATGGGTTGGTTAAGGTCTTGAAGCAACCAGTCAAGCGGTAAGCTTCTTTCCAAGTCAAAAGTGTATTAGCGTCAACAATCGTACATGAAACTCCACATGTAGCACTCAATTGCTTTGGCCTGGCAATGAGTCCAGCGAAATCCGGTCGCTCTGCTATGAGACTAGATACCTATTTCCGTTTCTTTGAACACTCAGGTTCTAGTCTCAACGGCTCGTACGCGCTTAACAAACGGAGTCGCGACTAAGAACCCCTGTCCGCAGTTCGAGGCCCCGCTGAATTGACGTCAACCAGTTAAACCCCCGGTCGCGTATCTCGGATTTGGAGGGGTAGATACATGGGCAATGGCGGAACAATACCTTGATGGGATGTATGATCACAGTCTCAGTGGCAGAAAGCAGGCAATATCACTCAGCTATTCACATTTTCTGCAGCAGTATCGGTTTATTAACTAATACCAGTACTTAATTTAGATTTTCGAAAAAGCGGATTAAGACGAGTATGTGATGTTAGGACTACACGGATAGCATGGTACGGCGGGGCGATGTATCGAGGTACCAGTATCGCTATCAGAAAATTCGTGAGATCCCCCACCATCTCATCCCACCTTGCATGATCCTCGAAACCTCAACCATGTCGGACGGTCTTTTTACTTAACCTAACCAATCCTAAAATCACGCACTACCTCAGCAGTGAATTTTATCTTCGTCTTTCACCAATTGTCTTGCTATTAGAATATAATTAGAGTCTGGGATGCCTACCCCGTCCCACAAAGCGTGCCTCATTGTCATTGACGGTTGGGGAATCCCCACCGCTGACAGTCATGGCGACGCTATCACCAACGCAAACACCCCCGTCATGGACGAGCTATCCAAGAGCGCTACGGGTTTCGCCGAGCTGGAGGCCTCGTCGCTTGCCGTAGGTCTGCCCGAGGGACTGATGGGTAACTCGGAAGTCGGTCATTTGAATATTGGTGCCGGTCGTGTCGTCTGGCAAGATGTCGTCCGCATCGATCAGACTATCAAGAAAGGCGAGTTGGGTAAGAACGAGGTCATTAGTAAAGTTGTCCAGAACGCCAAGAATGGTAACGGCCGCCTACATCTCTGCGGACTCGTCTCACACGGCGGTGTGGTAAGTTCACCCTCTGCCTGCTACTGAGAACACCACTCATATAAATCAGCATGCGAAACAAACCCACCTATATGCCCTCCTCGAAGCCGCCAAGGCCGCTGGCGTCCCCAAGGTCTTCATCCACTTTTTTGGCGATGGCCGCGATACCGATCCAAAGTCTGGTGCTGGCTACATGGAAGAACTACTCCAGAAGGCCAAAGAAATTGGCGTTGGGCAGATCGCGACTGTCGTCGGGCGCTACTATGCCATGGACCGAGATAAGCGATGGGAGCGAGTCGAGATTGCTCTGAAGGGCATGATTCTCGGTGAAGGCGAAGAGAGCTCAGACCCCGTCAAGACCGTCAAGGAGCGTTATGAAAAGGGGGAGAATGACGAGTTCCTCAAACCTATTATCGTGGGTGGTGACGAGGCTCGCATAAAGGACGGCGACGAGGTCTTCTTCTTCAACTATCGATCCGACCGTGCCCGTCAGATCACTCAATTGCTAGGAGACGTCGACCGCTCTCCCCGGCCCGACTTCCCCTATCCCAAAATCCATCTGGTCACTATGACACAGTACAAGGTTGACTACCCCTTTGAAATCGCATTTGAGCCTCAGCGCATGGGCAACGTGCTTGCCGAGTGGCTTGGCAAGCAAGAGGTCAAGCAGGTCCACATTGCCGAGACGGAGAAGTACGCCCACGTTACGTTCTTCTTCAATGGAGGTGTTGAGAAAGTGTTCGCCCTAGAGACACGAGACGAGTCTCAGGATCTTGTGCCATCTAACAGAAGTGTCCCGACTTACGACAAGGCACCCGAGATGTCCGCTGATGGCGTCGCCAAGCAGGTAGCCAAGCGCCTTGCCGAACAAGAATTCCCCTTTGTCATGAACAACTTTGCCCCTCCGGACATGGTTGGCCATACGGGTGTGTACGAAGCTGCCATCATCGGCTGCGAGGCTACCGACAAAGCCATTGGTGTGATTCGTGACGCCTGCAAGAAGGAGGGCTACATCCTATTTATTACGGCAGACCACGGTAATGCTGAGGAGATGAAGTTCCCCGACGGCAAACCGAAGACCTCGCATACGACCAATAAAGTCCCTTTCATCATGGACAACGCTCCTGAAGGGTGGTCATTGAAGAAGACAGATGAAGGAGTCCTTGGCGATGTAGCACCTACAATCCTTACGGCCATGGGTCTACCGGTGCCAGAGGATATGACGGGTCAATCTCTCTTGGTGAAGGCATAGATTAGATCAGTAGAAGCATAATAAACAGCTGTCGGATCAGAGCTTGGGATAGAGAGACTACTACACGGGAGAGATAGAGATACCAAAATGAATTAAAGAACAATGCGAACCAAGTCACAAAGGCTATGAGATAGTAAAGTACCTTGTTGGATGGGCCGGTCTTGTGCTCCGCCGGCCGTAGGGATATTGGTTGGAGGAATGCCCCATAAAATGCATCTATGCAGTATATTGAACGGGAAGTGGCCATGCTGGATAGATACACACTCTAGACCCCTTGTGGCTTAGTGCGCACAAGCAATTCGAAAACCCCACCACACTACCAGGTCTACATACCACCGCCGCACTGCGAATTTTGATTCCTTCCGACCATCGTCCAGCAAACCTCGCGATCGCATACGTCAAGATGGATTCCGAAGACCCCCAAGAGCGCCCCGATGTGATAAATAGTATCATTAACGGCCTCGAGAGATATAATCCCGAGGCCGTCGGTAACCTCGAGGATTACGTCCGCCACCAGTGCGAGAACCGATATACTGACTCCAATGCGAACCGAACGCTGTTGAAGTTGTGAGTCTTTCTGTTCCTCTGTCGCTCCTTTTCGCAGACTTGTGATAGATTTCTCTCGAAGGATATATGTATTACCTCGAAGAATGCTCACTACTTGTTGGAATGACGATTATATGTAAACGTTTCCTATTACCTGAATGGTTCTGGGCGTTATCGACTCAGCATCTTGAAGTCTTCATTATTCTATCTGACCCAACTGGCGACGCCTTCGTTCTGATATCGCACGCCTCCACTCCGTATCAGGTGTCAGACCATTATACTAACGTCGCTTTGTGCGTGTAAATAGATACCAACTCAATCCTGACCGAGTCAAAGACGAGGTCATAACCAACGTCCTCGTCAAGGCCCTGACATGCTTCCCCTCACCACAATTCTCTCTCGCTCTCCACCTTATCTCGCCTTCCATCCTTGCCCCCGCCAACACCCGGAACGAAGAGCTACCCGAGGCCGTCGGTAAGCTGCGCCTACTCAATGATCAGCTACAAGGTGCCCAGTATGCGCGCTTCTGGGCCACTCTCGACTCGGACGACCTGTATGCCGATCTCACCACCGACATCGAGGGTTTCGAGGAGCTGGTCCGTGTGCGCATCGCCACCCTCGTCAGCCATGCCTACCGTGAGATAGACCTTCCCATACTGGAGCAGTGGCTTGGTATGGACGGTGATGCTGCGCAGAAGTTCATCACTGAGACCGCTGGCTGGACCGTCGACGGCAACCTAGTCAAGATCCCCAAGAACCCCGAGAACGAGGCGAAGAAGTCAGAGGTTCGCGAGGATGTGAACGTCGACATGTTCTCGAGAGTAATTCGCCGGGCCTGGGAGGAAACGGCGTAGATCACGTCATTTTTTCCTGTGATGAAAGATCAAGGGTTGGGCTTACACAATTGAGGATATGAAAAAATCCGGTTCATGGCGTTGGGGGCATATCATTTTTACAGCTCGATCGAGATATTTTACGTGGATTAGACGCAGCTGAAGAGACATGGGCAAGCTTGCATGAATAAACAGAATCAACAAATCTTTGATACAGGAAGGTTCGCAGAGATGGTTCCTGTGAAGCAACTCAAATAGCCTATATGAGGCGAGTAGTGTCTTCGAGCTCAGTCAGTTAGCAAAGTTGCTTTTATCGATTCATTATAAATCAGCTCTTTCTTTAACTGCTTGGACAATCGCCATATTCGACTCTCCTTGACCCTTTCTTATTCCATCCAACTTCCGCACTGGAATCCCTTACCATTTAGTATAGACCTCGTCGCTGACTGTTCAACATCGCCTTGTCCTTAATTGGCCTCGCATTCTTTGTTGAGTATGGTGCTACCAACGTTGGTTAATACGTTGCGAGGTTTTTTATGTCCATGCTGCGTATACCAGTCGTCTTCTTGTCAACACCGTGGAGGCTGGATCGTTGGGGGTAACACTACCTGAATTCAAGGCCTCCTGGTATCTACTTCTTTTTCAAGTTATAGCACGCCATTTATGTAGGTTCTTTTAGGCAACATGACACAGCTTTCCATGATGTCTAGAGCTACAATTCATAGATCGATTGGAATCGACTTGGGGATCATGAAATTCTAAAATGATATCAACTACTCATAACTCCCTTCCTCCCGCGTTCAGCTTCCTGAAGATGAACTGAAGAAGACTCAGGAAAGAAAATGTAATATGCCAGGAAACACTATACAAGGAATCTGCATATCAGAGTACTTGGGGTGTTTCCCTGTCCTAGTTATCAGTATTTTTTTAATTCACTTGATTACGAAAACCCTGTTTCGCCGCGCTGAGTTTTCCACCGCGCGATTTACCAACGATTCTCCAATCAAGCAGCACCGCTGGATACAATAGCCGGTGCATAGATCTTTATCCCCGCCCCTGCTGCCGTGAGAGAGGTGGGAAGACCTCTATATATACACGAACGGGATGTCTGTGCCTCTATTGCCCCCTGGATCCGTACGGTATATCCAGTAGCTACTTGATATTTCAGCAGCTTTTCTCTCGAGATACCTAGTTCCATGCTGATAGCCCAATATTGGAGCCGGTTTGGCCCCGAAGATAAATCACAGTCTCCATAGCAGAGGAATATATATTGAAGCGGTCACGGGTGACTGTAGTACCCGCAAACCCCAATCTAGGAGGAAATCTGAATATTACGCATCCTAGACTGGTAAAATCAAACAAAATCGATGAGGACTCATGTGATCACGCAAAGTAGTAAATAATCAAGCAATCGTAAGGGAAATCAACGAAAAATCAATTGAAAAACTAAGTGCTGAAGCCCAAAAAAACTAAGAAGTGTGTAGCTAAGTAAGTACAATATTGATCACAAAGATCCCCTTATTCACTAGCCTATCACGTGAAATCTTGAGCCCTTGGCAGTGATTTACGTAAGCAAACCACTTACACTGCTTCAATATGTCGCATTTGCTGCACCTGGCGGTTCCTCTTCGTCACATCATGCTGTTTCATACATATGGCATCTACCCAAAGCCTTATTGGGCGATCCCGTCGACGGAGATGCCGAAGAGCCGAATCTAGATTTCGTCTGATGCGCAAATGGTGTTTTCCTGAGACGATCTCATGCGTATCATGCTGGGAACCCCACACGTACGATAGTGCAACATAGCCTTGTTCTTCACCGCTACCAGAGATTCTGTACTCATCTATTTCGCCGTGGATCGGCCCACCTGCGTCTGCCACCCTTTTTGGCTGGGGATGCCACCAATTTCCCATCTATATAGTTAACTTACGCCACCTCAGCCGTTTACAGTTAGATTCACGGCAAGGGCTACACTTCTGCGTGACTTAGGTGCTTGGGCATCTTGCTGGTTGCTTGTATGTAACAACTAATAAATCAACAGTATTGTTTCTTTATTATATAATCAGGTTGTTGGCATATTGTAGTATGCTACTTTAAGGTTAGTAGTTCAAAGGCTACCTAGGTATATAAGCACTAAATTACGCAGTTGGATTTTTAAACGCACACGTTTCTACGTTATATAACTTGATGCCACAGAATATAGGACTCAGGAAGGCACTTGGGCTGGCTGCTTCGACTGCTTAATTGTATGTATGTATATCATCTGTACAGGCGGGAAATTGGTGGCATCCCCAGCCAAAAAGGGTGGCAGACGCAGGTGGGCTGGTGGATAGGGGCTATTGCATCATACGACGACGCGAGCACAAAAACGCGAATAGAGTTCCACGATGATAAAATTAAGTACTTGTAAACTTTTGTTTCAGAGCTCATGGTAGAGACCAATCCGTTATTTTTTTTTAATGTCCTTGTTAGAAGTGTCGGGGTAAGCCATACATACTGCCAATCTCGCTAAAGGTAGCAGAGATTAAAGGGACAGGATGGCGTTAGCTTTGCAGACAATACCTAAGGCGTACATAAGCATACTGCAGAGGCATAAGAGGCGGCTGGACGCCTAACCAGGTTGCCTAACCAGGTCGCCTAGCCAAGTGCATCAGCCACCAGGGCGCGGAAGCTGAATGTAAGAGACATGTCATAATGGAACGAAGAGCGAGTTCTTGGTACGCGATTCATTCATCTAGGATAATTTCTTTAAAAGTGACCACATCAATATACCGCATATATAGTCGAAGAGTTAGTAAAAACTCTCGAAACTATTAGTCCTAAGATCCAAAAATGAAATCCGGTATATCACCTACACCCTATATAGGATTGATTTTTCACCGAAACTTTGCAGCTATAGTACCAGATACTGCTGATCACCCAAAGCAAACCTAACACCCAGGCCTTTGGGCGGCCTCGCCATGCAGCCTACAGCCTGCAGCTTACCCAACGGAGACACATTTCACGGGTGCTCTCCTTGCTTGTTTACATTTCTTTCATTCAATCGTAACGCTGATCTTCTCTTTTACGCTGAGTTATAATCGCGAGCTTCTCCAGATCCACATGCACGCGAATAAGTTCAGTCAATGATCAGATTATCTCCTGATTTACGGCGTTGAGCATTGAGGCCAGCATCCCGCACCGATCGTGTAACGTCGTCTTTCCCCCTCGTTCGTGATTAAAGTGTCGAATGAGTAACAATACATCAACAATTTCAATCTTGGCAACATCACGAAATATCCCAACATGCATCTTCTCAATGTAACAACCCTTAAGCTCGAGACTTTTCTGGACGAAAATGAACGACCACCCTATGCCATACTATCTCACACCTGGCTGGCCAATCATGAAGAAGTGAGCTACCAAGACCTGGAAGCCTATCATGAAGCGGTGGAACATGAACAGACCGCTCAAGCAGACTCTATCTCGTCCCGTAAAGGATTCAAAAAGATTCAAGGTTGCTGCAACATAGCAGATCAATGTTATAACCTAAAATGGGCTTGGGTTGATACTTGCTGTATCAACAAGGAAAGCAGCAGTGAGTTGTCAGAAGCCATTAACTCGATGTTTAATTGGTACAAAATGGCTGCGATCTGCATTGTTTTCTTGCAAGACGTGCAACAAGATGTGCAAAGCCCGAACGACTTAGAAGACCCTGACAACAACCGTGGGCATTTTCGGAAGAGCAAATGGTTTACAAGAGGATGGGCTCTCCAAGAGTTACTTGCGCCACAGCAACATCTCCTGTTTTACGATTCTCAATGGCAACTTATAGGAGACATGAAAGAAGATGCCCAGCTATGCGACATAATTAGTGAGATTACTTCTATCCCTGTCGCTTTTCTTACCGGCGCACCGCTCTCTGAGGCCTGTGTAGCCAAGAAAATGTCGTGGGCATCAAAAAGAAAAACGACGCGTGTCGAAGATATAGCGTATTCATTGCTGGGTATATTCGGCGTGAATATGGCGCTACTATATGGCGAGGGTAGCCGGGCCTTCGTCCGTCTCCAGGAAGAAATCATCAATCAGACCCACGATCATTCTATCTTGGCATGGGGGGAGCTGCTTAGCGAACATGAAGACCCCTTCGATGAAAGGGGAAATTCTGAGCGCTGGAAGGATGTTGGAGCTCTTGCAGTATCCCCAATCGATTTCAAGGACTGCTGGGACTTCGACAGAGCGTCAGAGTTCTTGCGTTATAACGATAACTTGGATTTTCAGATCACAACCGCAGGAATCCAGCTCGGCGCGAACGTTTCTACCCGTATATATGAATCTTATGAAATTTACCTGTGCCAATTATCTTGTTTTAGTTGGCGAAATCCAGAATATTGCCTTTGCATTATGGTCAAAGAAGGTCCACTGATGGAGCACGGAACGCAAAACGCCGCAACCATTTTCCCTCAATATGCGAGAGCAGCGAGAATGCTGACCACGAGTTTTGGTCCCTGGGTAAGTTGGCGGAGAGGTCGGACAATAAAACTCGCAAAGAGTGCTATACATAGTACGGTCCGCAGCATTGATCGACACAATCAGGACGCGGGAGTCATCCTTCTCGATCTTCCCAAGGGCTTTGGCCTTGAAACGTCTTATGTTAGTCCTGATTTTGATTTCGAACTCCGACAGGATAAGCATAAACTAGGAACAAACTCCTTCCGGATTGTCTACTCGAATCATGCTGACAACACATGCCCCTATGTACCTATTTATGTGCATCTTCCAATAGCAGTATTTATTGGTGTTACACTAAGTACAAAGCTTCGTGCTAGAGACGTTCCCGTGATTCCAGCGATCGTCCTCGCGTTCCTGATTTCATTCGTCTCTTTAGTTATCGGGATCCTCTGTCATGAGACCTGGGTGCTCTTCTGGGTGCTCGTCTGGAGGTTACTGCATGCGGATATAGGACGCAGCACGATGAACCGAGATAATGTCCGGGTCTGCCTACGAATAATAGAGCATTCGCAGCGAACATCAGCAAATGATGATAAAGTGCCAATGCTCATCATCTGCTTCTGGCCTCGATTGATCCATACAATAATTGAGAGCAGTTTTATTTACGTTCCCCTAAAAGCCACTCTTGAGTGCTACCTGTCACCGGTTGTCGCAGGAGGCGATGTAGAGTCAACTTTCTCTACAGGTCCGAGTTCGAGGATCACGGTCTATAGAGAGTGGCACAACTCGCGAGGGGACAAGTTGTACATGAAAAAAATCCAGGAGTTCTCATCCAACACGTGGGATTCTAAGAACCCTAGCCTATACGTTCATTTAAGTGCGGAGACGAATCCCGCAAACGAAAATACACACCAACTTCTTAATCTACGCTCCTTTTCTACGCTTGAAGCGCGTTTGAAAACTCTTATGCGAAAATAAGGTATTGCAGCACAGCCGGAATAAGAATTGGGTATACCGAGCTACAACGGCAAAACATTCTTTTAGTGCCGTCTACACTTATAGGGATGATGAAACTCTGTCGTCGGCAGGCTGTGGGCGAAACAGAGGTTTGCGGCGGGCTTTGATATTGAGTTAAAGCCCCGTCAATGGTTGTGAGATATTCTATTGAGGACTACCTGTCATACTTTCCAGGCAATTTGTCACTACAAAACTAGTCGGGATACTAATTGAGCTTCTCTCCGTTAATAACGTATGTGAGTATCGCCATGTCACCAATTTACAAATCTTGTTCAACGTTGAGGAGTGGAGTGCTAGCCGAAGCTAGAGACGGCCCCGTCTTTGATTTCTCCGTCTGCGATTAAGCCGCTCCTTCGCCCACATTTCCGTAACCGTTGGGGATATAGTGTATCGGGGCCCGTATCATCGGAAGCTAAATCCGGCTTCACGTAACAGCAAGTATCTATAGCCTACTAATATAGGGTCTATGATACGTGTCAGTGTCCTTCTCCTATTATGGTGGATTCAGTCTCCAGACTAGCCTAGAGCGGTATAACACTCAGTCGCTTTCCATATTCACATCGATTACCAAGTAAAACTATATCAGCAGCTCAATCAAATCATCATTGCGCCGTGAATGATAGACGCTGCGTGAGCTGATCAAGTAGTCTGCCCTTTTCTCTGGCTCCCATCACCGCCTTCCACCGGCCGGGGCAGCCGAACCCATCTCTTCCCATTGAGCGCCCGCCCACTCCTCTAAGTATCCAACCTGTCCCTCCTCAACACCCCGCGCCTGGCAATCCCGTTCGCACACACCCACGATAACAGTCCCCCAATCCATACCTTCGAGGGACAACTCCTCGGCCTCGAGTTCCGTGATAGCGTGCGGACAGAGCTGAACCTCGAACGTACGGGGCCCTCCACAGTTCGGACAACGAGGCATGCCCTTAGACCCACCGCCCGAAGTGATTGTTACCCCTACCCCTTCGGGTTGCGAAGGAGCGAGCGCTTTACCCACGACATCTGTTTTGGAATATAGCAAGGGCGTGCCGCCAAACTCGTAGCGGATTGATTGTTCGGGGTTCTGTGCTAGTCTGTCTGCGAAACGCTGGAACGCAGCATCCATGGTCGACTCGAAGACTTCCTTGTCCTCTTTACCGCCGCCTGAGCCTGAGTTCTCGTCTATATCCATCTTGGCTGTAGCTTGGGGTACTGGTGGTGGTGTGGGGTCCAGGGTCTCGTATTCGGCTTCGGACAGGTAGGAGATTGGATATGGTTTTGGCTGAGAGGCTTCTGGAGGCCAGGGTTCGGGGGGCGTTTTTGCGATCTCAGGCGGTGTATTGTTGAGAGATAGGGTCTCGGCAAATGTCTTTGGTAAAGCTTTCACGTCTTGGTTCGTCTTTGTTTTACTCTCTGATTGGGTATTACTAGTAGATTCCGTGGCGGGCGTAGGCGCACTAAAAGGATTGCTTCCGCTCGCGAAGGGGTTGCTTGATGCCAATGCGCCGCTGGGGCTAGACGTTGCAAATGGATTCGCTCCCGATGCGCCTCCCAGAGTCTTTGCACCAAAGAGAGTCTCGCCCAGATTACTGGGAGGTTTGGGTTCTTCCTTGGGCTTAGGCTTCTCTTCTTTCTTTTTCTTGTCGCCATTTAAGGCTGCGACCTTGCTTCCCGGCGCGACTCGTAAACTCCGCAGCGCGCGTATACTACCGTTTCTGCGCCGACAGCCCTTCTTCTGGCATGCAAAGACGTAGAGGCGCCGCTCATGGCCGAGGAATCGATCTGGTAGTTCGGCGTTGAGCTGGAGGAGAAGGACCATCAGGTCCTTACAAATATTGCATCTTGCCAGGGTCGCAGAAGGCGGAGTGTCCGGATCGAACCATTCCTATAAGAACCCTACCGTAAGTCCATCTCCAGAATATTTCACTTCATACAGATCGGGACATGACTTACAGGTCGTCCTCCCAGGCGACTTATAGAATCATCTCCGGCGTCTTTTGATGCATACCCTAGGAGTACATTAGTTTCTGTGAAATCCTCCTCTTCGCCCGCTGAGGAGTCGCTATCGTAGTTCACCATTCTCGGTTTTGTCTTCGCCGTGGCCGAGGATGGAGATGATTGTATTCAGTCTTGTCGCGACTTTTTTTTCTTATCGGCTTTGGAGGGGTAGTCTGAGTTGTTGGAGGGGCTTATCGGATTGCTATGTCAGTCCGTGCGCAATGAGACTTTCATTTGCACTGTGAAGTACCTAGGTACCCCGGACCAAGCACCATTGAATCCTTCTGTTTCGTATGATTTACCTACATGTATGTATGATATGCCCCTTGCATTTTGAATTGAGATACGGCCCGGAATATTCATATTAATTCGAACAATAATTGGAGTATTTTCAATTTAATATGTCCTTCATAACTATCTCTGTACTTGAAAAAACTAGAAGCTTAGGTAGGTAGTAATGAAATGACAAAGTCAACCGTTATTCATATGTTGCATCAGATGCCGCTATACAATTAGGATCGAACTTCAAAAATTCCACCAACTATAACTCGATTGTTATATTAAAGCTCATCTGGCATATATTTTCCCCCTTTATCTGCTGAGCGTGAAGGAGAGCCAATAAGCTTGCTGGACTGAAACCAGCCCGTCTCAAATATAGGTTCCGAGCTTTATCCGTCAACACGCTAGTATGTTCTTGGTAAAGTTCTTCCCCAGATTCAATTCAAGTCTAACTTTAACTCCAACCTTGGTTCTTCAACCCTTCTCTTAGCCAAAACATGGTTCACATGTTTGTGATCTAAAATCGTAACAACAAAGACTGTCCAAGACGGCCCAGGCGGTGCGCACACAAGCAGCATCATCTGGGCAGTTTTCAATATGTCGAATTGTCAAAAAGGAGCATGAGTGAACAATGTTCGTTGTTCCTCATTCGGTAAAGCCTGTTTGAACTACTCTCGACAATAGTGCCACATGCTAACTTGTTAAAAGAGACCGCGGGAGAACAGCATATTTTGCTCCTCCACTGCTTGCCATCATTTCGGCAATCATTTTGAAAGAGACCAAGATGTCTTTTTCAATACCAAGAGTTGGGTTCTTGCAATGCTGTCAGCGGGGCTGTCAAGTGTTGCTGTTAGATCATTCGGGAAGATTGTGGCAGTAGCAATGGCTCTACCGGACTACAAGAAACTATTACCAGGATACAGTGTCAGAAACCTGGCAAGATACGGGGACTCTGTTAGTTCCCACTGGGTCTGTTTGAGTACATGTGCAAAGACGCGTCCCCTATCTAGGAGTCAGGGTAGAATGTTGATTCTACAGAGAGCTAGTTGTTCTGCGAGTGGCACTGCCTGATTCGAGGTCAACTTTGAGAAGTTTGGTATTATATCTTAATGGATAATCCAACTGTAAGAGCCTAGTAAGGTTCTATACTGGTTACCTGAGTGAGGAGGTGCAGTGTGGGGTGTTAGGCGAGGTCCCGCCTACAGGTGCTTCCTGAGGGTGTTGCTACTCACCTGCCTTATTCACCCAAGACGCGGTTGGTATTTGGTAACTTGCAAGGTACACAACACCTTGCTGCAGCGAGCTATCTTCTTCTTCGCTTCACCTACACAAGCAAGTTGCAGTCATGCCACCAACCAGAAAGGGATACCAGAATACGAGTGGCGTTTCTCGCCAGACCGATGATGGCATATTCTGTACGTGCAGTCCGACCCCGTCTTCTCTTTGCCCAAGAACTTTGTTCTCTTGGATGACGCTAATCTATTTATCTCCAAGACGTCAACGGAAGATACCTATGCCAAAGAGTCGAGAACGGCGTTCGCTGCAATCGTGAGTTTGCAGCAAACAGCCACAGCATCAGCTCGCATAACTCCGACTTCCATACCCCAGGTCGATACCAACAGCTAATGGCCAGAGGCGACTACAAATGCGCCTATGATCGTTGTAACCATCGGAGCGAGAACTTCCAGGCAATTTTAGCCCATATTCGCAGCTCGCATAAGTTTAAGGGATCTTCTGATCCTCTCAAGCTTTATTATGGTAGTAAGTAGTTTTCTTATGGGCCCTATTAGTTTCATCGCGTAAGGTTCCACTCTAGGCCCCTAAGCTATAATGATGCGGCACAAATTTTGTCTGTTATAGGAGTATTCTGAATCAGACCAAGAATAGTGAGAACTAACATCAGGTGTTTTAGTCCCCATCAGAACAAGACGCAAGAAGTCTAGTCAGAAAAATGTTCCGTCAATCAAGGAGGACGACCTCGAGGGCACCCTCAAGAATCCCTGCGAGAATACTCGCGAAGAACCCGAGGAGCTTTGTGATGAGAAAAGCGAACAAGAATCCGAGGATGACCACGATGATGACGACGACTACCTCGATTTAATCGACCCTCGCCTTCGTAAGTGGGATGAGGATAATGGTTCCGGTAATGGTGGTGCTGGCAATAGCGGCCAACTTCTCTCGTCTAATGTCATTGCTGCTAGTGGCTGAATGCTGATTGCATAATGTCACCATGACCTAGCAGAGCTGCGGTACCAGTCACGCCTTTTTACAGCACCTCCCTCAAGAAAAGAAAATTCGTACGTCTAGCCGAAGACTAGCCTACGAGATGTCTATACCTTTACGCATCAGTCTATACATATCCCAATACTTCAGATCCTGACACGCATACTCAGGCAGTATTCGATTTCTATAGGGATATGCAATTTCTTCATCACATATCCATCACTCTCCTGGTCACTATGTAGCTATAAATAGTGATATTAAGTACGCTACAGCCATTACACAAACGCGAAACTGTAATCGTCAACTTTGAATACCTGGTAATACGCTAAACTCCAATTGCGCGTAGATATCACCGAAAAGCCTCTATCACTGCAATAGTAACAACACAAACTAACTCGAAATCACTACTTCTTGTGGTCTCTTTGAGTTTCAGTTTTTATAATTTATGTCGACTGATAAGCTTGTCTGCACCAACGCTTGAATACTTCCCAGGGACTTGTACACAATATCTATAAGTTGGTTTTGAAGGATTGATTGGTACACCTATTACACTTAATAACACCAACACGGATTGACGATGGGAAAGCAATATGCATTTCTAGTGACAATACAATGTCAATCGTAAAGTGAACAGCCAGAAGCCAGTACAAACTCTTATTGAGTGTAACCCTGCAGCGCAAGTGTAAACGAAAAACCGATCAATAGATATTACACCAAAAAAAAAATTTAATGATAATCTTGGTCAGATTATCAACGCACCGAGTTTAATCGGAACCAAAATCTAAAGTCGTAGAAATTGCATCGCTAACCTATCCTTCAACGGGCACAGGAAGCTCAAATCTTCTGGGGCTGGACAAATAAGCTGATCTCAAGTCAAACCCTTCTTCAACATTCACTAGCCCTCCAATTCCCAGTTTTAAGGACCCATCTTTTGTCTCGCTAACCATGCTTCCATCACCTGGTCGCTGAAAGGCTCTGTTTAGAGCTTGTTGAAACCAGGTTTCTCTACAAGCCTTCATTTTTGACCCGGGGCTTCTTTCATGTTCTGGAAGTGGGATGTATAGACATTCAATGTCTTCGTACAAGGCAATTTCGCAATGCCAACTGCTGTTTGTCGTAGTAGCATCCACGACCGCGAAAAACAAATACGTCGAAAGTACACGATTACCACGTAACTGGAGATACCAAAGTCCAGCATAAGCATTAGGCCCAACTGGAGCCAGGCTAAATATCTTTGTCGCAGGATCGAATTTGGCCCAACTGGTGTCTGCCCTCGCTGTCTGGTGTTGTGAAAGCGCGATGGGATCTGTCCGTAGGTTTATTATCGCTGCATCGATAAAGAGTAAGATATTGTAGTTTTGTGGGACGATATTTGGAAAGACATCAACGGAGCGTGAAGGCATTCTCGATGCAATAATCCAATCATGCAGACGGATTGCTTTAGATCCGTCCTTTTTTTCAGCAGCACGTCTCCGTAACGCAATTGGACTTCTGGGGAACTGGCATCGACGAAGTGGTCCACTTTCTCCTCCAAGTCGAGAAATGTGAATGCATGAACACGTATTTTCCGCGGAGTCCTTATGACGAACATCTAGAAAAACAAACCAGGAAGATATAGTGCAGATAGCAGGAAGTTTGATGGAAAGCCCTACATTCGTGATTGAATAAGGGGTCGGCACTGATTCATAACCATCACTTGTTGACGCCGCCACGAATCCCGAGGAGTTGACAAATGTGTCCGGCCAAGGCGCCAGCATGCTTACCCAAGTATTCGGAACCGTGTCAGTCCATGTCCAGCAGAAAATGGTATGGTCGTTGGAAACTCGGATAATCTCTTCCTGTAACCGCAAAAACGCCTTACGTCCCTCACCGTACAGTAGTGGCATGTTGATATCGAATAAACCCAACATACAGTAAGCCATATCCTCAATCCGTGTTGTCTCTCGCTTAGAGAGCCACGACATCTTCTCGGAGGCATAGGCCCTCTGAGGGTGAGTGCCCCCGTGTAATAGATATTGTCGTGAAATACCGGTTATTAATCCAATCTCCGACGCGAGGAATGTACGGTTGCAGATCAACTTCCATTCTCGGGTGAAAAAAAGGACTCTACCTGGCGCAAGTAATTCCTGCAACGTCCAACCTCGCGTCCACCATCGACTTCTGGAGAGCTCTTTATTGAACTCTAGAACATTCTCTGGTTCTGGTAAGGTTGAAACATCCGACAAATACGCATAACAGATTGCAGACTCTCTATACCACTCATACATCGAATTGATAGCTTCGGCGAGCTCGGCCGAGCTTGTCTTGTCAATACAATTGGTATCGACCCAGAGCCATTCGAGTAAGCTCTCTCGGGCTAGTCGGCAAGCGGCTAAGATTTTTGCGTAGCCTGACTTCGCCTGAACAGAAGTGTCCGTATCCCTTTTCAGCCACTCTTGAAAAGTGACCTCCTCGCGTCGTAACCAAGTATGACTAAGAATGGCGTACTTTGGTATTTCGGTTCCGTAAAACTCCTCAAGATCAAGTGTATGAGTGTTTATAAGGCGCATTTTGTATTATCCTGAGGACTTCACGCTATGACAGAATTCAGTACGAGGAACACGAGAATACAGTTGGGACTCAGGCTCACCCCTCTCTCAAGGTAGCAATTGCTATATGCAGGATAATTGCGAATGGATCTGTAAGGTAGTGGGGTAGGGTGCTTATCTTATGCATTTTCCTAGCCTATGAGAATAACTTGCGTACCTATACACATATAACTCATGTTATTGATTCAAGATAGTGGAGACACGTTACCTGAAGAACTGCTGCTTAACTTGCTCCTCAACTTAAACAAACGCGTAACTATATGAGCTCGCACGCTACAACTTGATCATGTCACGGAACGCTACGGAACAACTCTCCGAAACCAAGGGTGTCAGACTTGTATGTTAATAGAACGTAATCCTGGCTATGTAGATAAGAGTTTTCCTCGTGCAATAACAACAAGTTATCATTAGAACTACCAAGAGTGGGAATTATAACGGGTCACCTCTGATATTCTGCATGTTGATTAATTTGTACTTATTCACGCTGGGTTGAGAATATCGTATCAACGTGAGTTATTTATGTTTCCGGGATTTAAGCATCCAAGAGGGACTTCAAATTAAGCAAACAGGATAGCGTAACAATCATGATGTCTGTTTACAAACACTAGTCAGTGTTGAAATAAGGGATGGTGGTATACTCCACTTACCCTTCATGCAGGTAGCACCATCCATATCGCAGTGTCCGAGAGCGTAGACCAGGATATGATACCAAGACCTTATCCCCTTGAAGTTGCGTGTTGATTGATAATCTAGCCGTTCCTAATAATTTATCTGACAGTTTCTGCGGACTTGCGGATTGTAAAGTGCTTCCGAATGTTAAGGTCGAAGTCCAAATACCTAGTGAGGCGCGGTCTTGGCAGTTTGACCGTTTACCTAAAGAAGTATAAGGCGGGTTACTAGCAGTCCTAACTCCGCAAAAGGCCGCCTTTATCTAACTTCATAACTTGGGTAAGAGATGTGTAGTATGCAGTCACGAACGAAAAATAATGTGGATTACGAGATGGGTGCTGTGTCAAAATTAGTATAAAGGTTGGACAAATTCCAACTTAGATATTTGTTTCCATCATTCAAAAGCATCACAGTCAAAGCCGTTGAGAATGCCTTCCTACGTAATTACCGGAGTCTCGAAGGGACTGGGTGTAAGTGCAATAACTTATAACTTCCGATGCTATGGGACAACTTTAATTTATTGGACCTAGTTCGAGTTCCTTCGTCAAATTTCCTCGACAAACAATACGGTCATTGGTCTGGCGCGAGATGTGGCCGCCACCAAGAAACGCGTGAACGAAGAACTAAGCGGAAGGACTAATATCCATATTTTACATGGCGATCTGAACGACTACGAGACTTTACAGGTAAGAAGAACGATGACCCGAGGACATTCATCGCTGACCTATGATAACACTGTTCTCCAGAAAGCTGCTGCGGAAACCGCCGATATCACAGGCGGAAGTCTCGATTATCTGATCGCCAATGCAAGTCATATTTCTTACTGGGACTCCTACGATCCAATCGGGACTTTGTAAGACCACCATATCATATAGATAACCTCAGAAGAGATACTTATATCTGACATACAGGGCACAAGACCCCAAGAGGCTCGAAAAGGAACTGACCGAGCATTATCGAGCGACTGTTCTCGGCAACATCAATCTCTATGCTTCATTCATACCCCTTATCTTGAAAGGGCAAGTGAAGAAGGTCATTGCTATTTCCACCGGTCTCTCTGACCTGGACATCACAAACCAACTTGAATTAGAGCTCGCTCCCCTCTACGCTATAGCCAAAGCTGGGCTGAACATGATGACTGCCAAGTTCTCTGCGCAATACAGGAAGGAAGGCGTCTTATTCATGAATGTATGCCCGGGCGTAGTGGACGTAGGCCATAGCAGGAACAGTATGAAACCCGTCAATCCCTATTTCGATAGATATGTCCATTAACCATATCTTATAGCAACACCGGCACAAATGGCGTCGTTGATGACAATGAGGGAGAAGTTTCAGACGGTACGTAATCCTCGGAAAATTCTCTTCTTGCTCCGACCAGTTTTGAAGCAGAAGTTTCTTTTCAAGACCAAGTCGATGGATTAAGTTTCTCGAACCCGCGCAAAACCCTCATATTAGCGACAGCTGACTCTAATTATTGTAGTATGCACCTCATTTCAAAGGCCCGGCTACTCCAGAAGAGTCAGTCAGAGATGTTATCTCAGTTTGGGAGCGTGCTAGCATCGAGAAGGGAGACGCGGGTCACCTTGTATCGCACTTTGGAGACAAGCAATTCCTCTAAATTTTATCTCTGTTGGCGGTGCGTAAGACTGCGACAACGTGGATTACAAGATAGGAAGTTGGGCTGCTTTTGATTTGGAACTGAGATGAGGAAGTGCAAAATCACGTAATAGGAGATAGCACTTAGTTTTTTTTTCTTCTTTTTTTTTGGGGGGGGGGGGGGGGGGGGGGGGAGGGGGGATGGATGGGAATTGGGAGGGGAGAGGAAGGGGCAAACTTACGGGCTTCGCGGTCGAGGAAGGTTTGTGGTCCGATGATACTGTGTGTTTTGTTA